>JARKHS020026221.1:435000-742306 GCA_030143305.2 Amblyomma americanum
CAAGTACCCTACTCGCCGCTCGCCTTCACCTCGCCGACGTTCTATTTCTCCGATGCTCCGCCGCCCGGAAATCCTCCCAGAGGAAAACTGAATGTCGCAGTTCCGGAGGCAAGAACTGCGTTTTTTGCGAACTCGTCAAGTCGTTAAGAGTAGCTGTAGAACAATTTCGATGCAAGACATACTTTTTTTTCTGACACTACTTGCCTCGAAGCTTATTATCCGAGCTCTTCGTAATACAGCTGTTCGTAAGAGAAATGTGGAAGATCTTCCACATCTCTATCATAATTTCTCTCTTCAAAGCAGGTTTGTAGAGACACAAGAAGATCAGCATGTGGTACAGAATTAAAAAAATTATATTCTATATCAACACGAAATGCGTATGCTATTCCATTATTAGCTTCTATTAGTTCGGTTGCTTCTCAAGACTTCTTTCCCCATAAAGGGTGGTGCCGCTTGAGAATCTTAAGCATCCTTTGTACAAAACGACCAAAATATGCCCCCGGGAACCATTTTTATTCACAATAGTGCTGAAGGGGATGTTAGGTTTTAGGGTTTTAGCTGAGAACACTTACAGATCGTTGTGTTTACTTTTTCAAATGTCAATATCTAAAGTCAGCAGTAGTAACGACATCAAAAACGTAACAAAATTTGTTTTTTTTTTATTGCGTCTATTTGAATTGGGAACAAGTTGGAGAAAAATTTAATAGCAACAATAAGTTTTTTTTCTCGTTAAAGTGCATTCCAGGATTCCTATGGCCAAGGCCACTCGGTGAACTAAATTTTTCCTGAAAGCTATCGATGGCTCTTCAGTGTTGTGGCCTTTAAGCGTAACCAGGTGTACCTACCATCTCTCTCACGCTGATGGAGACAGATCACCTCTAAATAAAGATGTGACGCGATTTACATGCCGATCCAGTCAGTGGTCACAACTACAGCAGTGTACCGTAGCGCCTACATAATGACAGGTTCCTCTAATAATAGAACGGTTTGCGCTCGCCGAAATAACCGTTGAAGCTAATTGATGAGTACATGTGGTAGATCAATTTGAACAAAAGGAACATGGCATACACATCTCGATAATATTTTTCACTTAAGAGTGCTGCAGTTATTCAGGTCTGCGTCGTTTGTTGAAGTCTCTGGAAGGATCGCGACACCTTAGGTGTGCTTACAACAAATGGCTGGTTGTCCCTCGATTTTAATGATTACAACTGCAATATCTGGAGACATTTCGACTATCCTCTACTCTAAAAAGAAGAAATTTTAAAGAAACTCTTGTTATGTGAGGCTATTCTTTACTGCTACGCCAGGTTTAACATGCTTGACTTCCGAGGCAGACATTATTCGGTAAAAATGGGTTGTTTGGATATAGTGAAATCTGCAGGCGAGCGGCTTTTTTGCTTTCTTTTCCTTACAAGACGCAACGAGAGTTATCGGGATTGATCGCGTCCAGTAGGGGCCCATTTTACGTTGTTCCAGACTATTGTGGTAACTTGGCGGGCTGTATCTCCAAAGTTCATTATAAGCTTTAAATGGAGCAGGGAAGAGTGAGTCGGGTATTCTGTTCGACGACAGCCGGTAACGATTGCTGCTACGCCGCCGCGGAGTCATGCAGCTCTTTGTAGACGGAAGTCGGCTTAATAAAGTTTCGTTGGGAAACCCTTTTCACTGCCCTCCTGCACAATGGACTGCCATCACCTCTTCGTGAATATATTTTGAAAGCTCGCTTGCTATTGTTACAGCACAAACACATTTTAAAGAGATAATAAACAAAAGGGGGAGGTATATCTCGCGCTCTCGTTGGCGGTACAAAACACACGTGTGAACGTCTCATAGTTGTGTTCAGCTCCACTTGCGTCAGTGCATTTATTGCAAAAGAAACGGCAGCGCAAGCTTGCCTTGCTGTATTGTTACAGGGGCTGTGAAAAGGGCTCAGGGATGTTAAAGCATAACGTTCCATGAACTGCTGGAAAATGCATGCGCTAAAGAAAAGCATGCAGGGCAAGCAACATTTCCAGTCCGCCAAACAAGTTAAAAACGACAAGGTTTGCCAAGGCACAATGCCAAGGGTAATCACGTTTTCGAGATTCTAAAAACTGATATGACTATTACTAACGACCAGCTACAAATCTTCAACTGCATGAATACGCATAACTCTAAGCGTTAAAAAGTTGTTTATTGAAAATTAGTCAACTAGTTCACTATATAAGACTATCGGTTGGCTTCCTGGTGAACGCGGAAACCTTTAATGCTCTGCTGACAATGCCGTATTTTTACCTTACCGAACCTATTCTTTAGAATTAGTTACGGTCTTCCCTGAAACACCTGGGATAAAAGATTATCGTGACGCTTAATCACCTAAAGAACCGAATACAAAAGGCACTGAAGCAATGTTTCTACTTGTTGTTTATGCGTCTGTGTCAATTCTTTCACCACATTAGCAATGTGGTCACTGTCATCGTACCTTTCTCGGCTCTCACATAATCATGCGCCGAATATATCTTGGCCCAGTTCCGCTTCTTACATCGCTTCTGTGTCTTCGTGCTTGTTGGTGGCCGAGAGGCCATCGGCACCTCCTACAATAACGGTTCCAACCGGCCTTTGTCGCACTTTTTCGGTTAAGCGAGAAAACATGAACACAGCGCCGTGATCACGTAACCTTGTGACGTCAAGGCCGTCGCGACATAACAACGACAATAGCAACTAACGCGTTACGCGAAATCGAATCACGTGAACTGCCACGGGAGGCTGGGGCACATAACTGAATTTAATTGATATAGTTACCTTGCCTCCTGCCAATGTGGACAAGTCGCTCACAACTCGGTGGAGAGATTTTTACCTGTGACGATACGCAGATTTTGATGACATCACATGGTCACGTTACCTTGTGGCGTCATCACCGTGTCTGCGATTAGCTGCGCCACCAGCCCACGCGATGTTTCGGAGTCAACACCCTCTAAACCATGAATCGAGTGCGGTGATTAACGGATGCAGAATCACACGATATGATGTCTAGTGCTGCCTTCGTAAATTTGCACCGCAAGACATTTTGCTTCCAATATACGCTATCAAACTTCTCGAGAGCCTGATAAATCTTGAAGCTATCTACAATCTTTGTATTTAGGTTTAGCCAACCTGGCTTGAAGTTCTGCCGTGTCGCTCTCCAAGCCAGATGTCATATGAACCACCATAGCTACAAACTTTCTTAGGCGGGCCCGCAGGACTCTTCAGGACCATTTTCCGCTTCAATTGGGAGTGATGCTCCGCGTCTGTCCAGACTTTACGTGGCAACCGGCCGCTGTTAGGGCTACGCCGCCTGACCTAGGCTATTCTGATTATAAGCGAAAGGTGCAATCCACTCGTTTAGAATGCGGTATCGGGTTTATGGCACCAAAACGACTGAAAGCGCACTTTTTACGCCAGAAATGGAAAAACATCAGCGCCGCCTTGCTGCTGTAGCACACCGTTAGTATTCTCAACCTCACTTTGTCACAGTGCAATGTTTTCACAATGTGTGATAATAGGCACAAAAGGAGGATTTCGAAACGTCGAAATTCACGTGCGAAATATACAGCTAAAATGAACGTATTTGCCAGCCTTTCCATAAGCATCAATTATGCATTTCCTCACAAACTACAAATGTTCTCTTCAGAGTACACTTAAGCAAACAAAAAGAATTTTTTAGCAGAGGCCTTGCTTAGTTAGTCATTCAGTTGTAGCTAGCACCAAAAACGCTCTAAAGATGATTTGTCTTATTTCCTAACTTTATCCCAGGTGCAATGGATACTTTTGCAGTGAACATCGTACTACGGTGCTCGTACACCGATATATTTTCAGAGTTCCTTGCTCACAGAGAATAGCATACGCATTTCCGCCCAGAAAAGATTAACTTACAAGAGTAAAATGCCTTGGAACTTTTTATGCTCATAGGTGCGAGAAAATTTTCACTTCATGCTTTCACCATTTTAAGGAAACATTCAGGCCAAGCCGAATTTACTTTTTCGTCGTTAGTCTGTCTTTTTCCATCGCATACTATACAGGATAGCGATCCTCGCCATTCTGATTTCAAATCTGCTAGAAATGTGGAAAACTGTAACGTTTCAGAAGAAGCCACTGCCGCAGTGTACGCCCTAAAGAAGCAGCTCCGAAGTTGTGAAGCCACCGGAGCTGTTTCACTTCACCGCTGTACTGGCGCGCAACTTGTCCCGACTCTCACCCTACCGACACAACTTACGATACACGGCGTCAGAAGTGGGATGAAGCCACTGCAATCGTGTTCGTGTTAAAGAAGGAGCACGGAGCATGTGAAGCCACCTAGCTGTTCCACTTCACCGCTGTTCTGGTGCGCAACTAGTCCTGACTGTCACTCTGCCGAAACAACTTACGATACACGGTGTCAGAAGTGGGATGAAGTCACTGCCGCAGTGTTCGGGGTAAAGAAGCAGGACGGAACTTGGGAAGCCGCCGGAGCTGTTCCACTTCACCACTGTTCTGGAGCGCAACTAGTCCCGACTGTCACCCTACCGGCACAACTTACGATACATGGTGGCAGAAGTGGGATGAAGCCACTGCCGCAGTGTTCGGGGTAAAGAAGCAGCACGGAACTTGGGAAGCCGCCGGAGCTGTTCCACTTCACCACTGTTCTGGAGCGCAACTAGTCCCGACTGTCACCCTACCGGCACAACTTACGATACACGGTGTCAGAAGTGGGATGAAGTCACTGCCGCAGTGTTCGGGGTAAAGAAGCAGCACGGAACTTGGGAAGCCGCCGGAGCTGTTCCACTTCACCACTGTTCTGGAGCGCAACTAGTCCCGACTGTCACCCTACCGGCACAACTTACGATACACGGTGGCAGAAGTGGGATGAAGCCACTGCCGCAGTGTTCATGCTAAAGAAGGAGCACGGAGCTTGTGAAGCCCCCAGCTGTTCCACTTCACCGCTGTTCTGGTGCGCAACTAGTCCTGACTGTCACTCTGCCGAAACAACTTACGATACACGTTGTCAGAAGTGTGATGAAGCCACTGCCGCAGTGTTCGTGGTAAAGCAGCACGGAACTTGGGAAGCCACCGGAGCTGTTCCACTTCACCGCTGTTCTGGTGCGCAACAAGTCCCAACTGTCACTCTGCCGAAACAACTTTCGATACACGGTGTCAGAAGTGGGATGAAGCCACTGCCGCAGTGTTCGTGGTAACGAAGCAGCACGCAACTTGGGGAGCCACCGGAGCTGTTCCAATTCACCACTGTTCTGGTGCGCAACTAGTCCTGACTGTCACTGTGCCGACACAACTTCCGATACACGGTGTCAGAAGTGGGATGAAGTCACTGCCGCAGTGTTCGGGGTAAAGAAACAGCACGGATTTTGGAAGCCACCGGAGCTGTTCCACTTCACCACTGTTCTGGTGCGCAACTAGTCCTGACTGTCAATCTGCCGAAACAACTTACGATACACGGTGTCAGAAGTGGGATGAGGCCACTGCCGCAGTGTTCGTGGTAAAGAAGCAGCACGGAACTTCGGAGGCCACCGGAGCTGCTCCACTTCACCATTGTTCTGGTGCGCAACTAGTCCTGACTGTCACTCTGACGAAACAACTTACGATACACGGTGTCGGAAGTTGGATGAAGACACTGCCGTAGAGTTCGTGGTAAACAAGCAGCACGGAACTTGGGAAGCCACCGGAGCTGTTCCAATTCACCACTATTCTGGTGCGCAACTAGTCCTGACTATCACTCCGCCGACACAACTTATGATACACGGAGACAGAAGTTGGATGAGGGCACTGCCGGAGTGTTCGTGGTAAAGAAGCAGTACGGAACTTGGGAAGCCACCGGAGCGGTTCCACTTCACCACTGTGCTGGTGCGCAACTAGTCCCGACTGTCACTCTGCCGAAACAGCTTACGATACACGGAGTCAGAAGTGTGATGAAGCCACTGCCGCAGTGTTCGTGGTAAAGAAGCAGCACGGAACTTGGGAAGCCACCGGAGCTGTTCCACTTTACCGCTTTTCTGGTGCGCAACTAGTCCCGACTGTCACTCTGCCGAAACAACTTACGATACACGGAGTCAGAATTGAGATGAATCCACTGCCGCAGTGTTCGTGGTAAAGAAGCAGCACGGAACCTGGGAAGCCACCGGAGCTGTTCCACTTCACCGCTGTTCTGGCGCACAACTAGTCCCGACTGTCACTCTGCCGAAACAACTTACGATACACGGTGTCAGAAGTGTGATTAAGCCAATGCCGCAGTGTTCGTGGTAAAGAAGCAGCAAGGAACTTGGGAAGCCACCGGAGCAGTTACACTTCACCGCTGTTCTGGTGCGCATCTAGTCCAGACTGTCACTCTGCCGAAACAACTTACGATACACGGAGTCAGAATTGAGATGAATCCACTGCCGCAGTGTTCGTGGTAAAGAAGCAGCACGGAACCTGGGAAGCCACCGGAGCTGTTCCACTTCACCGCTGTTCTGGCGCACAACTAGTCCCGACTGTCACTCTGCCGAAACAACTTACGATACACGGTGTCAGAAGTGTGATGAAGCCACTGCCGCTGTGTTCGTGGTAAAGAAGCCGTACGGAACTTGGGAAGCCACCGGAGCTGTTCCACTTCACCGCTGTTCTGGTGCGCAACTAGACCCGACTGTCACTCTGCCGAAACAACTTACGATCCACGGAGTCAGAAATTGGATGAAGCCACTGCCGCAGTGTTCGTGGTAAAGAAGCAGCACGGAACTTGGGAAGCCACCGGAGCGGTTTCACTTCACCACTGTTCTGGTGCGCAACTAGTCCCGGCTGTCACTCTGCCGAAACAACTTACGATACACGTTGTCAGAAGTGTGATGAAGCCACTGCCGCAGTGTTCGTGGTAAAGCAGCACGGAACTTGGGAAGCCACCGGAGCTGTTCCACTTCACCGCTGTTCTGGTGCGCAACATGTCCCAACTGTCACTCTGCCGAAACAACTTACGATACACGGTGTCAGAAGTGTGATGAAGCCACTCCCGCAATATTCGTGGTAAAGAAGCAGCACGGAACTTCGGAAGCCACCGGAGCTGTTCCACTTCACCGCTGTTCAGGTGCGCAACTAGTCCCGACTGTCACTCTGCCGAAACAACTTACGATACACGGTGTCAGAAGTGTGATGAAGCCACTGCCGCAGTGTTCGTGGTAAAGAAGCAGCACGAAACTTGGGAAGCCACCGGAGCGGTTCCACTTCACCACTGTTCTGGTGCGTAACTAGTCACGACTGTCACTCTGCCGAAACAACTTACGATACACGGTGTTGGAAGTGGGATGACGCCACTGCCGTAGTGTTCGTGGTAAAGAAGCAGCACGGAACTTGGGAAGCCACCGGAGCTGTTCCACTTCACCGCTGTTCTGGTGCGCAACTAGTCCCAACTGTCAATCTACCGACACAACATACGATACACGGAGTCAGAAGTTGGATGAAGCCACTGCCGCAGTGTTCGTGGTAAAGAAACAGCACGGAACTTGGGAAGCCACCGGAGCTGTTCCACTTCACCGCTGTTCTGGTGCGCAACTAATCTCGATTATCACTCTGCCGAAACAACTATCGATACAGTCCTTTATGTCGGAAATTTGTGTACCTTGCCAGGTTGTTGTGTCCTGCTGTTCGGAGAGTATCGTCTCTGATTTGTCGGCCCGCGGGTTGGTATCCCCATCACCAAACAAGAGTAAAAGCAAACAGATGGCGTGTGAAATATTAAACAACACAAGCGCAGTACTGTGGTCTCTGTAGGGGTATTCTTAAGCAATTGCTGGTTTTTCTTTCGAATAGAGAGGACTTGCTACTAACCGTGATTGCGGAGAGGTAAGGTTTAGTTGACTGCGCTTTCGCACACCTACTGACCCCAGAGATTGGTGGCAACAGACGCAATGCTTCAACAGCCAGCGGAGTCATTGACGACACACTCTGAGAGGATAGCTTCTCAGGATCCGGTAAACTATGGCGACGCGGGTCGGCTGGACGACGTTTTTATCAATTGATATCACCCTAACTCCTGTCTGCGCATGACCAGCTTTGTTACGGTGACGGGAAATTGGTTCGGCACGTCGTCTGCTTCCCACGGGTGAGCGGTCCCGAGTTGTTCATAATGCTGCGCTGAAAATTCGTCACGTACTTGAGCGCTCATTCCACTTGCCCAGCGGTGGTGCAGAAGGCCAAAAGTGGAGTGGTCTGATTCCACAACGGCATTTCCTGAACGTGCGCGTAGATTGTAAGCGTTGTGGGATCACATGGAATTCTTCGCAAACACGACAGCAGTGACGAAACTCGGTGCTATGGCGGATACATTTGTTTTGCTTGCATTTGCATTCTCTTGGCAAAAAAAAACTCACAGACGATCTTCGGCGAATCGTCTGAATCTTTTAGCCCCTGCACATTGCTTAGATCCGAGGCACAGACGCGAAAATTTCTGATATCCTAGGTGTCACAGTATGGTTTCTTATGTCCGAGGTGGCATACTAAAGTATCGTTATATGCGAGGCGAACACGAAAGGTATCCGAGGTGGAATAACAAGGTCCATTATATCCGAAGGTAGTATACCACGTTCCTTCGTAACCCGGTGGCCCACCCGCCATTGGCTACTTACAGACGGCGCTCAACATTTCCGCTTGTAGAGAAACCCTTCTGGTGTCAACGTATTAATAAATTATCGGCACTCCTTTTGGGCCTCATAGGCCCTGCATCACAGATAGTAGTCCTTTGCGGGCCGCGTTTCGATGCAGGCGAAACACAAAATGAACACATCTGGTAGATGATGACTCATGTTGAATTTCGATATGCTTTGGCTGTCGCAAAGCTAATCGGCGAAGCGGCGCCAGGATTGGGAAACTTCAATAGACACCACTGTCCAGCTGATTCAGACCTCAGTCCCAAATCTTTCCAATGCGGCCGGAGGAAATCGAACTGTATCGTCATATTTTTGCCATGAAAACGGTATTCCGTAGAAAACAAGCTCACGGCCCAGAGGCATTCGAACTACTGGCTTAAAAACAAAGGAACTTCGTCTTCCGGTGCCTCAGACAAGTAGGCCATCTTAGCGGTCTCCTGCACAGCTTGAATACAGGGAAATTAATAATATCTGGCCATAGGCCGTCTTTCAGTCCCGAGAAATATTTCAAACCGAAAGTAGGTGATGTTTCAAACCCTGGCTGCGCTAGGAACATCGGACTAGCACTAAGAAGCTGCGTAGGTTGTGCTAGAAGTCACGCGCTCTGTATTGCTATTTCTTTTCATCCCCATTGTACAATTAGTTTACAGTCACAAGATGCATTCACGTGCTCCCGCGATGCATGCCGTATCCTTATCTTCGTCTGTGCTTTACAAACGCACTCGACGCAATCACAATGTCACGACACATAAATAGTCGTGATAACTCACTTGGATTAACATTTTAGACTGTAATAGTGCTCTGTTCGGAATGCAATGCTGATATAGGCCAGGTCCAGTTGAACATCCTCAAAAGCATCGCGAGCTGATGCATATCACTGTCCACATTTCCTTCCTTCTTTAAATTTCTTCTAAAATTGACATCTTCAGATGGCGGGTCACAGGGCTGGTACCCCGCAGCGCCTTGGTAAGCAGACGACGAGACTATCGCGTCTCTGTCGCTATTACAAAGCTGCGCATGTGCAGAGAGAAGTGGGGGCGAGATCAAGAGATAAAAACCTCTCTGCATTACGCGGTGCAGTAACAGCGATCACACTTGCAGATCACATTCTCGATTACCGCTCGCCAATGACAATTACGATTACCAATGACCAAACACTATGTCGCTTACACGGCATGACATAATAGGGAACTGCATGCTCATACTCATACAACATTTATTTGAATATAGTAGCGCCTTTTCATTTCGCGCAATTTCTGAAGCTTATTTAAAACACTTCCATTTCAGTTTTTGCTTACCACGACGTCAGTAAACTTCGCAAACGCAAGTTTCTAAGTGATAAACATGAGGACACGTTCTCTGCGTGCCCCACTAACACGTTTGAACCGAGGACCCCTCGTGTCCTCTGCGTTGCGTGCCTTCTTGGCACGGACAGTGCCGGGTAAACTCTTTCCTCCTTTGAAATATCTTGGATATTTCCCGACTGACGCAGGAGGAAGGCCGACGCCGGGTTTTCAGCAGAAGAAGCTCCTTAACGCAAAACATCCGCCCCATTTCTCTTACATCCTGTCAAGGAAAGGTCTTCGAGCACATAATTCTTGCTCGGCTAACAACGTACATGGAAGACAACCACCTTTTCCCCCACAGTATGCCCGGCTTCCATGCGCGTATATCTGCGCAGGACGCCCTACTTCAAATTACGTATGACGTGCTTGATGGTACCATCCCCCACCACACTAAAGCTATCCTGGCAGTTGATCTCACTAAGGCACTGGACAGAATTCAACACGTTGCCATCTTACGGGAACTGCAGGCTCTACAGGTAGGCCTTCAAGCCTACAACTACGCTCGCGCCTTTCTCTCGGGCCGCACTGACTCCCTCCACATAGATCAGATTACCACACCCCCTTATACACTAGGAGAGTTCGGAACCCCTCAAGGTGCAGTCCTTTCTCCCCTTTTCTTTAGCGTTGCTCTCAACCCTTAGATCATAAACTGGCTCTGATCCCACACCTAAAGCGTACCCTGTACTATGATGATATTACCACATGGACCACTCATGGCTCTGATGGGGAAATTGAGGAAACTCTTCAGTTAGCAGCAGACACCATCTCTCACGCGTCATCTATCGGGCTCGAATGTTCCCCCTGTAAGTCCGCGCTCTTCCTAATTATACCAAAATCTGGCGCTAACTCGCCCATCCAAATCGCTATAAAAGGATCCCCTATTTCCATCACACCCACCCTCCACATCCCTGGCCTCCACTTGAATGATTCTGGATGAAATGAACATACCCTTAAAAGACTCAATCCACGCAATCCGTGTTGCACCTTCTAGGCCGAGGATCCTCCCTTAACAAGGGTTTAGACGAAGCGGATAACATGAAAGTAGTGCATGAATTTACGCTTAGCCGCTTTCTGTACGCAACCCTATATATAATAATAATAATAATAATAATAATAATAATAATAATAATAATAATAATAATAATAATAATAATAATAATAATAATAATAATAATAATAATAATAATAATAATAATAATAATAATAATAATAATAATAATTGATTTTTAGGGAAAGGAAATTGCGCAGTATCTGTCTCATATATCGTTGGACGCCTGAACCGCGCTGTAAGGGAAGGGATAAAGGAGGGAGTGAAAGAAGAAATGAAGAATGAGGTGCCGTAGTGAAGGGCTCCGGAATAATTTCGACCACCTGTTGATCTTTAACGTGCACTGACATCGCAGAGCACAAGGGCGACTTAAATAACATTTTGCCTCCATAAAAACGCAGCAGCCGCGGTCGGGTTTGAACCCGGGAACTCCGGATCAGTAACCGAGCGCCCTAACCACTGAGCCACCGTGGCGGGTACCCACCCCACATCTGAAATTGAACCGCACGAAAACCGGACGCGTGAACGCCATGATCCGCCTAGCGACTAAGGCAAGTCTAAACGTACCTCGTAGCACTTGCACAGCCAAGTTACTTACTCTAGTCATGCATAAACCCATTGAGGAAATAGTTGACGTGCACCTTCAGACAGAGTACCTTAGACGCCACATACTCTCCACCCTTCGCATCAGCATACCGGCTAGCCGTCAACCCTTATAGCCATCCCTCGACACAGCCATACACCTCTCGTTGTGATGCCCCTTCCTCGAAACGTCCTTCCCCAGTATCACATCCCTCGCCGCGTAGCTCGCGCTAATGCCCTCCATAAGTATTACGGGCAAGCCCACAATGCCGTTTGGGTAGACGTCACATGAACAGCGCATGAAGCGGTAGCAGTTGCCTAAAATCATACCCTACTCCACCGCTTAATTCACCCTCTTCTCTCAGGCTCTTCGTCCGAGGAGGCAGAGACCGCCATCGCCCTAGCCCTTGCACATTCGGACGCCCAATACTAGTTCAGCGACTCCAAAACGGCTCTCTTCAACTTTGCCAGGGGCAGGATTCACGCCCCTGCCTGGCAATTGCTGAACACCTCTACCCAAAATTTACCGCGCAGGGCAGAACTCCAGTTGGTGCCGGCTCACTCTGGGAACCCTGGAAACGAGGCTGCCGATAATTTGGCCCTATGTTTGATTTCCGGGCTCATGGCAGTCTCGATCCAGTATTCTTGAGGGAGCGGGAGCGCACCTTTGCGGAGCTTGCGCAAATACCCCGTTTGGACCGTTGGACTTACCCCCCTCTCCACTCCTCTCTTACGCACTCCCAACAGATTCTCTTCAGACGCCTCCAGACCCGCTCTCTGTCATCACCTCAGCTGTTATCCCACTATTGTGGCACATGCACTGCATGCTCCCTACGAGCTGTCCCTCACGCCACACTCTCCCACATCCTTTTTAGCTGCCCTGCTGACCCTCCCCCGCAGGGACAAAAATATTTGTGGGACGATGTAAAGAACAAAAAAAAATGTCTCTGCCCGTAAGTACGTCATCTCGAGCTTTGAGTTCTGCGAGGTCCTTCTCACTTCTGCAGAGCCGACATCGCAGCTTGCTGCAGTGACTCGGGCTGCCGGCGTCATGTCTCGACATAACCTGCATGATGCAGGGCGGGACCGCGCTGTGGCCCAGGGACCCAGCAGGGTCTAAAACACACTTGCAAAAAAAAGTTTTTCTGTCTGTCTGTTAACGCAAAATCAGAGTAAACAAGGACTTAGAGTTGAAAGAAATCACAATCACCTGCTAGAGGAAACTATTTATTCGTGTCGCTGAACTTTGCTCATCCGCTAGAGTGCGCGATAGTGTAACAATGGCCCCCCCCAATGTAAATTCTGTCGTTGAACCTATCACTAATGCATCCACAGCCCGGCGGGCAGCCCTCCTGGTGTCCATCCTGATGTATGTAGCACTGTTCGGAAAAGAAAACAAAACAAAGGATGTAAGATACGCTTAATTATCAAGTCTCAGGTCCATTTAGATTGTTCGCCATAAAATAATACTGTTTAAAACATGACAGAGGCCACATGCATACTGGTTTGCCTTAGGGTTTTAACGTTCCTGTTCATCTTTCGGATACCTTGACCTTTCGATCGCAATACTCAGCAGTCTCTGAGAATGAATTCTTTTAGAAAGCACGATGCAGAATAGTAGCGCAATCCTAAAAGCAATACATTTTCATGTTTACTTTTTCAGGAGGTCTCGTCCCGCTGCCTTGTGAGGGTGGCCTAGGCATCGTCAAGCTGTTTGAATGCAGCTTTTAGCGCAGCCTACTCACCAGAAATTCTGGTAAATAAAGGTGAGTGTTCAATGTTAAATCGTCTGTGAAATTTTTTGGTTCAGTGAATATTACCTTCCAGCGTTATGCACGCATTAGCAGGCACGGTCAAGCATAGTGGCCTCGTATGAAGCTGCAGTAGTACCCTTGTGCGTCAATGCTATTTCTTCCATGCGCTTCTGCCTGCCTTGGCGCGGCCATTTTTTAGGATTACGAATCTATTCGCTCTAGTCTTCTAATACCTTAGAATGATTCCAAAGGATTGGTCTTTCTAGGGTATACCAAGACGGAAGTGAACAAAATCAGCTTCGAGATCGAGAATGCCCAGGCGGAGATAGCTGTTGGGGTTCACTACACTGAAGCAATTGGCTTTACCACTAAAAATGTCGGTGTGAAATATACCGCGCACTAACTGGACAATACGTAGTTCAGGCTACGAACGTAGCATTAAAAAACTGCGATGAGATGTATGCAGAATAATGCATCTGAAATGCTCCAGAAACTGACTCAAGGGATCTGAAAAAATGGAAACACCACTCACTCTGCCCGAACACTGCCGAATCTCATCGTTGCCGTATGCAGAACATCTTCCCATCCTGCAACAGCATTGCATTGCTGCGGTCAAACGTATTGCTGACCCTTTGATTCAGAGTATTTAAAGACAAAAAGTTTCATGCAGCAAACAGTCTTTCTCAGCTTTTTGTAACTAGCAAATTTAGTTTTATCGTACTCACATTACAATGATGATGACTGCAACAAGTGCGAAGGACAGCAGCTTGGTCGAAGTCATCTTTTGGAGAATTATGGTATCCTTCAATACGGAAGGTCTGGTACTTACTCAGTCGCTCACGAAAATTTATACTAAGGCAATGACGTCATTCGTAACACTGCCTTATTGAACAACGTATGAGACGCGAATACTGCCATGGTGTTCACCAGAGTACAATTGTTTCAAGTCCGTCCTCTCCTCGATCACAAGGTTAAAGCATGGTGGAAGGAAATGTCACCTCTTATAAATATAATACACGCATTGTTGCATGTGAAGACAAGAAACTACAGCAAAACATTCAGGAAGTGGAATTCTCCATTGTTGGAAAGAACAAAAACCAATGTCAAAAAAAGCAAACGACCGCAAAATAAAATAAAAGCCAGAGATAGAATACTTCTGCATTTTATGAACTATGTGTTTTGTTCACTGAAAAGCATACTGGCTGAAAAATACGTTGAGATCGATTGCTAGAAAACTCGTATTCACAGAGAGCTGATTGTAATTTGATATAAGATCGTAATACTTAGAATGAAAAAAAAAAATTATGGTCGATTTTCGTAATACGCCAAACGCGAATTAGGTGACCTAGAAGTGGTTTTCACTTTCGTTCCGGTGTTCAGTTCCAGTGTCCACGATTAGGAGTTGTTCGGACAGCGATAATAGGTTAATGTCCACATAAGCGGATTGGGTGAATATCTACATTCATTGCACGTGGGAGGCTTCCTTCCACTCCTAGGGCACTGGTGCTTCGGTCAAGCGACGCGCCTGCTATTGTATTTCAGGTGCGCCCAACGGTGGGACCCGTGTTGATTTGGTTGGGTTGCGCCCAGGTTGCTCCTCTCGGGCGTCCTCTCAGGACTGAGGTGGGCCGGTGGCCAGGTGTGAGTATATATATATATATATATATATATATATATATATATATATATATATATATATATATATATATATATATATATATATATATATATATATATATATATATATATATATATATATATATATATATATATATATATATACATGACCCGAGAGGTGTCCTACTCATACACTGTTTTGAGCACCTTTTGGCGGCTTTTCCGGCCTTATATAACGTTTCGATTAAGGTCGATCGAAATAGTTTGCAGGTGTGTCTGAGGCAGCTAACATCTGGCCATATATTGTTACGAAACGTTACACTTTTCCACATTTCTAGGGCATAAGAAAACGGAATGATGAGCATCGCTATCCTGTATACAATGCGATGGAAAGGGCCAGACAAGCGGCAAACAAGAAAAGTCGGCTGAGCATGAAAGTGTCATTAAAACGCGGTGAGCATAAAGTTGAAATTATCTCGCAAATATAGGCATAAAATGTTCCAAAGCATTTTACTCTTGTAAGTTAGGCTTTTCTGGGCGGATATGCGTAGGCTGTTCTCTGTGAGCAAGAAACTATGGGAATAAAACGGAATACGAGAGACGTAGTACGATGTTCACTGCAAAAGTATCCATTGCATCTAAGATCAAGTTACAAAATAGGACGAATCTTCTTGAGAACGTTTTTGTGCTAGGTGCAACTAAAAAGCTAAACAAATCAATGGGTCCTGCTGAAAAAACATTTGTATTTACTTACGACTACTTTGAAGAGAACTTCTGTAGTTTCTGATTAATTGGAGAATTATATTTATTTCGAGGCTGAAAAATATGTTCACTTTGGCTGTTTTTTTCGCGCGTGGATTTCGACGATTCGTTTTCCTCCTTTTGTGACCGTTATTACACATCGTAAAATTATTGCACTGGGACAATGTGAGATGGCGAATACTATCGTGTTCCTACAGCAACAAGGCGACGCTGATATTTTTCCCCTTCTGGCGTGAAAAGTGCGATTTCAGTCGCTTTGGGGCGATAAACCGGAGACCGCATTCTAAACAACAGTAGTGCATCTTTCGCTTATTATCAGAAAAGCCCAGGGCGTGCGGCGTAGCGGAAGTAGTGGCTGGATGCCACGTGTAGTCTGGTCAGACGCGGAACATCGCGCCTAAGTGAACCGGAAAATGGTTCCGAAGAGCCATACGGACCCGCCTAAAAATCGTTCCAGCTATGACAGTTCAAACAACATCTATCTCTGGGAGCGACACGGCAAACTTCAAACCAGGTTGGCTGCAACAAATTACAAGGATTGAAGAGAGCTTCGAGATTTATCAGGCTCTCAATAAGTTCGCTAGCGTATATTGGAAGCTAAATATCTTGCGGTGCAATTTTCTGAAGGTAGCACTAGACTTTATATCGTGTGATTCCGCATCCGTTAATCACAGAAGTCGTTTAATGGTTTAGAGGCCGCTGACTCCGCAATGTCGAATGGGCTGGTGGTGCAACTAATTGGTAGACACAGCGATGGCGCCACACAGTAGCGTCACTATGTGAGGTTATCAAAATCTGCCTATCGTGACAGGTGAAAATCTCTCCACCGTGTTGTGAGCGACATGTCCACATTGGCAGGAGGCAAGTAAACTATTTCAATTAAATTCAGTTAGGCACCCCTGCCTCCCGTGGCAGTTCACATGATTCGATTTTGTGTAACGCGTTAGTCGATATAGTCACTATAGTCGTCGTTATGTCGCGAGGGCCATCACGTCACAAGGTTACGTGATCACGGCGCTGTGTTCATGTTTTTCCTGCTTAACCGAAAAAGGGTGACAGAGGCCGGTTGGAACCGTTTCTGCAGGAGGTGGCGATGACATCACGGCCATCGACAAGCACGAAGATACACAAGAGTCGTAAGGAGCGAATCTGGATGAAGAGATACTCGGCGCATGAATAGATTTGTTCCGATAAAGATACGATGACAGTGACCACATTGGCTGCGTGATGAAAGAACTTGCGCAGACACAGAAATATTTAGTAGAAACGTTGCTTCTGTGGCTTTTGTATTCGGTTCTTCAGGTGTTTTGAGTCACGATAATTTTTTATCGCATGTGTTTAAGGGAAGACGTTAACTCTCAGGAAAAGGTTCTGTGAGGTAAAGATGACATTGTCTGCTTAGTATTAAATGTTTTCGCGTTCACCAGGGAAATAATGGATAGTCCTAAATAGTGAACAAGCTAACTAATTTTAAATAAATATCTTTTTGACTCTTAGAGTTATGCGTATTGATGCAATTAGAGATTTGTAGCTGGTCGTTAGTAATAGTCGTATCAGTTTTTAGAATCTCGAAAACGCGATTATCCATGGCAATGTGTCTTGACAAACTTGTAGTTTTTAACTTGTTCTGCGGACTGGAAATGTTGCTTTCATGCATGCTTTTCTTTAGCGCATGTATTTTCCCGCATTTCATGAGGTCTCATGCCTTAACATCCCAGAGCCCCTTTCAGAGCCCCTTTTAACAATACAGCAAGGCATCCTTGCGCTGCTGTTTCTTGTGCAATAAATGCACTGACGCAAGTGGGGCGGTCGAGAGCGCGAGATATACCTCCCCCTTTTGTTTAGTCTCTTTGAAAAGCGTTTGTGTTGTAACAATAGGTAGCGAAGTTTCATAATATATTTACGTAGTGGTGACAGTAGTCCGGCGTGCACCAGGACAGTGAAAAGGGCTTCCGAACAAAGTTTTTTTTATTAAGCTGACTTCCGTCTACAAAGAACAGCATGACTCGGCAGCGGCGTAGCAACAATCGTGCCCGGCTGTCGTCGAACATAGTGCCCGACGCTCTCGTCTCTACTCAATTAAATGCTGAAAGCGAAATTTGGAAATACAGACTGCCAAGTTACCACAAGACTCCAGAACAACGTAGAATGGGCTTTAACTGGACTCGATCGATCGAGATAATATTTGTCGCGTCTTGTAGGACAAACAAATCGATAAAGCATGGTGCCGGCAGATTTCATTATATCTAAATAAGCCATTTTTACCGAATAATGTCTGCCTCAGAAGTCTGGCATGTTAAATCTGGCGTAGCAGCAAAGAATAGCGTCACAAACCCAGGGTTTCCTTACAATTTTTTTTAGAGTAAACGGTAGTTGAAATGTCTCCAGAAATAACAGTTGTCATCGTTAAGTAGACGGACAACCAGCTATTTGTTCTAAGCACACCTAAGCTGTCGCGATCTTTGCTTAGACTTCAACAAACAACGTAGACCTGAATAACAAGAGTACTTTAAGAAAAAAATATTATCCAGCTTTCTATATAATGTTCCTTTGTCTGTGCTGTTCGGCTCTTTCGATCGATGACAAAAGCGTCAAAAGGGTAGGTGTTACAGTATGTGATCTGTGGTTATCTGTTTCTTTTTCCTTGGGAAACAGAAGACGAACACGAAAGTGATTATCTGGGAAAAATAAAGTGCTTTGCCAGCATAAGAGTGTTTTATTTATATAGAGTTCTGGCACAGAGGTGACCTCGGAACCCACCTCTTCGGCGCGCAAACTTTGCAGATTGCCTCCAACGTCTGCCGCACGCATTTGATTACCATCGGTTGTGCGATGTCGACGTGCGCGCGTTACCATTGGCCGCTTGAAAGCCGCCGGTGGCAAAGAACCGCAGAGCTCACAGCACCTGCCACCGCACCGAAAGCGCGTTCGCACTCGCACCTACCAGTTCATCGACGACTTCGTCTCACAGTCACTCCACAGTCTGCTTCTCCAGTCGAATAAGACACAGAAAATGCTTGTCCGGCTAATCAAACATATTGTAACGTGAAGATGTGCACACCAAAAGGGAAAAATATATTTACAGGGAAACAGCTTACAGACACGCAGCCGAACAACCGGGCACGCGAAGCCCAGCAGCAGAAACGCCCTTCGTCCTCTTCGCGTTCCAAGCGCGAGCGCACCAAGCACGAGCGTTCCAAGCACAAGCACAACCGTAGCATAACGCCCGGCGGCAAAAGCACCGTCCCGGTGCTAAGTGGATGATGTAGCAGGCGTGTGGTACGGTTTGAGACGGACTACATGAATGACGTCAGTCAAAGGGCTAGTGGACGACGTCGGAGCATGAAGAGGTGTAATCTCGTAGGTCACGTCGGTCACCTGACGGAGAACTCGATAAGGGCCACTGTACTGACGTAGAAGTTTCTCAGAGAGACCGACATGGCGAGAAGGAGACCAAAGGAGGACGAGTGAGCCCGGCGGATAGTGTACTGGGCGATGCCGGCGGTCGTAAACTGACTTCTGGTAGGTCTGAGATGCGGTGAGCCGGTCTCGGGCGATTTCACGGGCCATAGTTGCTCGGGAGATGGCGTCACGTGCATACTCTGTGGTCGAGGCAGTAGAACTCGGTAGTAATGTATCCAATGGCAGCGCAGGATGCCGACCAAACAGAAGGTAGAAAGGAGAATAGCCGGTGGTATCATGCCGCGACGAATTATAAGCAAATGTTACATAAGGCAAGGCAACGTCCCAATCGCGGTGCTCGGGCGAGACATACATGGATAGCATATCGGTCAGAGTCCTGTTGAAGCGCTCGGTAAGCCCGTTCGTCTGGGGATGGTAAGCTGTAGTGAGCTTATGCTGCGTGCCACAGGACCGGAGGATATCGTCAACTACTCGGGACAAAAAGTAGCGGCCGCGGTCCGTCAGCAATTGGTGTGGAGCGCCGTGGTGAAGGATTACGTTCTGCAATAGGAAGTCGGCGACATCGGTTGCGCAACTTGTTGGTAACGCACGCGTGATAGCGTACCGGGTCGCATAGTCGGTCGCGACAGCAATCCAACGGTTGCCGGAGCAGGACGTCGGGAAAGGTCCGAGAAGGTCGAGTCCAACACGGTAGAATGGTTCGAGAGGTACGTCAATAGGCTGTAGAAGGCCAGCAGGCAACGTTGATGGTCTCTTCCGGCGTTGACAGAGGTCGCAGGAGGCAACGTAACGCCGAACAGAGCGGTACAGACCAGGCCAAAAGAAGCGGCGTCGGACCCGATCGTATGTGCGGGAGACGCCGAGGTGGCCTGCGGTCGGTAGGTCGTGTAGTTCCGCTAGGACAGATGAACGGAGACGCTGGGGAACGACTAGCAGGAGCGGAGGTCCGTCAGGACGAAGGTTGCGGCGGTATAGGACGCCATCCTGAATGACGAACAGTTGCAATGAAGGATCTCGGCTGGCACAGTTGAGGCGATCAATGAGAATACGCAAGGAAGAGTCTTGTCGCTGCTCGTCCGCGATGTTAACCAGATCGGATATAGCGAAGAGGCACGGGCCGAGGTCGTTGTCTCCAGGATCAGGCGGCTCTACAGGGTGCCGAGACAGGCAGTCGGCGTCTTGATGGAGACGCCCTGACTTGTAATGAACAGTGTAAGAATACTCTTGGAGGCGCAACGTCCAACGTCCGAGCCGGCCTGTGGGGTCTTTCAGTGAAGACAGCCAACAAAGGGCGTGGTGATCGGTCACTACGGAGAATGGACGGCCAAACAGGTACGGTCGGAACTTAGCTACGGCCCAAACAAGAGCTAGACACTCGCGCTCTGTAATTGAGTAATTTCGCTCAGCAGGAGAAAGGAGGCGGCTGGCATATGCAATAACGCGTTCTTGCCCTTGGTGACGTTGGGCTAGCACGGCGCCAATCCCATAACCGCAGGCGTCTGTGCGAACTTCATTCGGAGCCGACGGATCAAAATGGGCCAGAATAGGTGGGGAGGTGAGTAAGTCGACTAGCGAAGAAAAGGCCTCCTCTTGGGCAGGGCCCCAGGTAAAAGGGGTGTCTTTCTTTAGAAGGTCGGTCAGGGGGCGAGCGGTGCCGGCAAAATTTTTGATGAAACGGCGGAAGTACGAGCAGAGGCCGACGAAGCTGCGCACATCCGTAGACGACTGGGGAATAGGGAAGTCCTTGACGGCTTTAACTTTAACAGGATCCGGGCGGACACCAGAAGCGTCGACTAGATGTCCGAGAATGGTGAGTTGGCGGCGACCGAATTGACATTTCGACGAATTGAGCTGTAGCCCGGCTCGACGGAAGACAGAAAGAATGCTCGCCAGTCTTTCGAGGTGCGTGGTAAACGTGGGCGAAAAAACCACATCGTCGGGGTAACATAGACGTGTGGACCATTTAAAGCCGCGAAGCAAGGAGTCCATCATTCTTTCGAAGGTAGCTGGCGCATTACAGAGACCGAATGGCATAACTTTAAACTGATATAAGCCGTCCGGTGTGACGAATGCCGTCTTTTCGCGGTCATTGTCATCAACAGAGATTTGCCAATACCCGGACCGAAGGTCAATTGAAGAGAAAAATTTGGCTCCGTGAAGGCAGTCCAAAGCATCGTCTATTCTTGGGAGTGGATAGACGTCTTTTTTTGTTATGTTGTTTAGGTGCCGGTAATCAACGCAAAAGCGCCAGCTGCCGTCCTTTGTTTTAACCAGCACAACTGGTGAGGCCCAAGGGCTCGACGAGGGCTCTATGATGTCTTTACTGAGCATCTTGTCCACCTCTTGCTGTATGATGGTGCGTTCTGTACTGGACACTCTGTAGGATCGTCTGTGAATAGGAGCTGCGTCACCGGTGTTGATGCGATGCGTGACCACAGATGTTCGAGCCATAGGGCGGTCATCGAAGTCAAAGATGTCGCGAAAAGACGACAGAAGATACCGAAGGTCGTGAGCTTGCCCTAGTAAGAGGTCAGCAGCAATCATTTTTGCATATTCATCAGGTGGTGGGACGTCAGAGTCGCGGCAGTTCGACGAGGGTGGGACGCTTCTCACCGCCGATACGACGCATTCGGCAGCAGGGCACAGCGTGGCGAGCGACATACCTTGTGGGAGCGGCTGAACGTAAGAGGCAAAGCTGAGAACCGGAAGGGACGCTTGATTTGCCGACATGGTGACAACTGTATGCGCAAGGGCAACACTGCGTGTAAAGGGCACATCAGGAACCGGAGTAATGATGTCACCATCGGGAACTGGCGGGACCGAGGAGAAACGGACATAAGTGGCGGCATCGGGGTCCAGGCGGACAAAGTCGGCGGTGCACAGTCGGTGAACAATTGGATCCGGTGGCTCTGAAGGAACAGGTAGAGCGAGTTGAACGATGCTTGTGGCGCAATCTATAAGGGCGGAATGGTCGGTGAGAAAGTCAAGGCCGAGAATGATGTCATGAGGGCAGTGTTCGAGGACAGTGAAGAGCACAGAAGTATGGCGGCCGGCTATTGAAACACGAGCAGTACACATTCCGACGACAATAGACATACCGTCATCTGCAACACGGACCACAGTTGAGGGGGCAGGAGTGAGCACTTTCCTTAGGCGACGGCGAAGACGAGCATTCATGACTGAGACGTGCGCTCCAGTGTCGATCAGAGCGGTAACAGGGACCCCGTCCACGTCGACGTTAAGGATGTTCCGATGAGCATGAAGAGTTAAAGGAGGGTTTTCTGGTCGGGTCGTCAGAGCAGCATCACCCCCAGACGCTGCAGCCATCAGTTTTCCGACCGGGAGCGGGCATATGGGGCCGGCGACGAAGGGCGGCGAGGTCGGGGCGATGGAGATCGACGGCGCTGAGGTGACGACGAACGGTTGGTAAGCGGGGTCTGAGCGTTGTGGCCAGAAGAGGTCGTTTCCGAGGGCGAGGGAGAGCGGCGGGAATATGCAGAACCCGGCGGGTAGCGGCTGTAGGTCGAGGACGGACGGCTTCGGCAGTGTCGAGATATGTGGCCAACTCGGGAGCAGTTAAAGCAGATGGGCCTGTCATCAGGTGTTCTCCATTCATCTGGATTGCGGCTGCGTCGAGGGTAGTATGCACGTCCAGAACCGAGCTCCGGAGACATGCGGCGAGCATATGGGGCACTAACTGAGCAAACAGGTTGAATCCCAAGATTGGCAAATTCTTTGCGAACGACAGCCTGTATAAGGGATACTGCTGGAGTACTGTCTGTTGCGGGTGGATGAAACGCAACGGGGGACATTGCCTCTACTTCTTGGCGCACAAGTCGTGTCAGGCTCTCAGATATCGGCAGACGGCTCGGTGGAGTCGAGTCTACACAGGACGACGTCGCAGTCGTATTCGGCAACCGCGTGAACTGCGGAGAAATTCGGCGGCTCTTCGCTTGTTCGAACCGGCGGCATTCCTTGATGATTGCGTCAACCGTTCCGCAGTCCTTGTATACAAGAAGGTTAAAGGCGTCATCTGCGATGCCTTTGAGCACGTGACCTACTTTGTCGCACTCTGACATAGTGGCGTCGACTTTCATGCAGAGAGCTAATATGTCCTGAATGTATGATACATAGGACTCTGTGGACGTTTGTGCACGGCATGCGAGCTCCTTCTTCGCAGCGAGCTGACGCCCGAATGGCTTACCAAACAGGTCACAAAGCTTGCGCTTGCAGAGATCCCAGCTGGTGAGTTCATCCTCGTGGGTCTCGAACCATACCCTGGCAGTGCCCGTCAGGTAGAAGATGACGTTGGCCAACTTTAGGGTCGGGTCCCACCTGTTGTGTGTGCTCACGCGCTCGTACATTGCGAGCCAGTCCTCCACGTCGACGCCGTCCGTTCCGTTGAAGGTCCCAGGATCTCTCGGATGGGCAATGATGAACGCCGGGTTGGCGGAAGCCGACGGAGCGGCCCCTTCGCTGGTCATGGTTGAAGAGCCGGCGAGCTGACGACCGCTGCGAAGTTCCGTGCTTGCTGTGGCTTTACCCAGCACCTCCACCAATAATGTAACGTGAAGATGTGCACACCAAAAGGGAAAAATATATTTACAGGGAAACAGCTTACAGCCACGCAGCCGAACAACCGGGCACGCGAAGCCCAGCAGCAGAAACGCCCTTCGTCCTCTTCGCGTTCCAAGCGCGAGCGCACCAAGCACGAGCGTTCCAAGCACAAGCACAACCGTAGCAATATTAAAACGTGTCTTCGTGCGCTCTCCTTCCCCGTTGCTCGCGCCGGCACAGCCGCCTCCCTCGTGTCGCAGCGTACACCACCGCCATTTTCTGTCAGAAACGAAACGGCCAAATTGACCGCCTCGAAGGTGTCACAAAAACTGTCAATTAGCACATGCGTCATTAGGTGTGCAACGTCACCACAATTATCCACATCCGTGACGTAATCAGCAGCCATTGATGACGCAAAAAAGCAAAATGGCCGCCGGCCACGACCGACCAATAAGTGCGAGGCTAATTGACCCGTTTTTGACAAGTTTTAACAACTTCGCTAATTGACAGTTCCGTAATACGGCCCCTGGTTGCAATTAGAGATATGTAGCGAGTCATTAGTAGTAACCTTATACATTTTTATAATTTCGAAGAGGCGATTAACCTCGGCGCTGAGGATCCGAAATGTTTGGCTGAATAGAGCGAAAATACATGAGTTTTCAAAAAACATGCAGAGCGTGCAAATTTCTCTAGAATAATCGCAAAGACCATCTCTGCAGATCTCTTGCACTAGAATATGCCCATCGAAATCATTTCGGGGTACCTTTCCTAGTTTATTGATGTCGTGCCATGTTTATAGACCGCCTTGAGTATGGTGCACTGCCTGTGTATACATGCAATATTTGTGGTAGAATGCTGTCGTTTACTGTAATTATTTTGATAGCTATCATACGCTGTTTATATTTGTAGTTTCTGTGTTGCGAACTTCTCTGTACAATATTATGGGGAACTGTGACTTCGTCAGACTTTACCACATTTTGTCGAAGTTCCTTCTTTCCTCTCTGAAAGAAATAAAGTTTCAACCTGCGCATTGTTGGTAGAGGGCAAAGATATGCACTTCAAAAGAGGAGAGAGAGGAAAAGGAACGATGGTTTAGCTATGGTTAAACCTGGAGTCACGCGATAGCTACAGCTGGCCGAGGGGAGCATGGTCAGGTGACCAACCACGTGACCAACCACATGATCAGTCACGGCGCCGCGCGTCCGGCAGCTGCTCCGCATCACGGGACCAACCACGTGACAACGTAGCGACGCTGGGTGGCGCACAGGGTGGCGCGCCACCACGCTGAAGGCTCGAAATGCTACCGTAAAGTAGCTATGGCTACAAATGCGCTGACCATATACCGGGACTTGAATTGTGTGATTGGTGGACTCCATCTTCATATACATTGATAAAATCCTTGTAAGTGATTGAGCTGCACAAATGAAAATTGCACGTAAGTCTTTAAAGGGTTCAATAGGAACTGATTTATTCAGTGCTGGAGCATAAGAAATATACATAATCAGTGCGCATAAGTTAGGTGGATTGTATGCATGACAGGAGTCGCTTGTGTGGCTCAACAATAATAAATATTCTGTGACCTATGATTTACCGTGATACCTGCAATAGCTGGTTGGTTTCACATGTTAACTTCTAAAACAAGGCGCAACATTACCCCTTAAAAACGACAGGACGACAGGCATGGGTGCTACTTTCAGCTTTTTTTTTTTGCATCGAAGGAGCACATGTATTTTGAACATCCTGCCATGGCCACACAAACGACTTTCTGCATAGCTGTTGCCGAAACTTATCGCAACGCCTTATAGTTTCTACACAGAAAATTGAACTCGGCCTCATAGGTGTTCTACGGTGCATCGCTTGTACATTGAATGGCCCTTTTTTCTGCATATTGCAACTCTTACACAACCCGAGACTTTTAAATCCCTACAGTTTGTTGGCGACCGGAGGAAGCAAATGTGCATTGTGTCTGTTCCTTACTCGCTTGGGGTTGTGCGACACTTTGTGAATGCTTTTCACAACTTCTGGTTTCGCTGAGGCGCCCCCATCCTCATTCTCTTTAAGTCAAGTCCAGCTTTTGTTTTTTTTTTTGGAGGAGGGTTTCAGCATCTGCAGTTTCAACCTCCAAATTGAAGCCTGCGGCCACAAGTCGACCAACATTATTGTGGAAACTAACGTGCATCTGGTGTGGACCAGGTTTTAGGAGCGCAGATTTCAAGCATAACGAGGCGATTGCCCACTTCACTATTTTTGAGAGTGCTTAACGGAAGGGTTACAATTTCTCGCTGGTTCGAAGAAAATACCACTGCATAAATCGACCGCTCGAAATGATAGTTTTCCTACTTGGCCGTTCCCCTCTAAACACACGGCCACGACACTTGAGATTAAACACAATTAAAATGTAAGTTAGATTAGTTTCAATTGTGCTGACAAACCCAGGATTTAAAATTTAAGAGTCAGGAAATTAACAACACATCTAAAAATTTTGAAAACCGGTACCTCCAATAGCCTGGGCAAGTTCCTTGTCTATAGCAGGTAAAACAATGCCATATAAAACCGGGGCTGCCGAAGATTCAATGCATATGTTCTCTCGCTGTACGTAAGGTAAAATACAATGAAAGCGGCCGCATGATACTGGTCTAATGATTTCAAGAAGTTTCTTTGGAGCGCCCTGTGGCAATCCGAAACATCTCCTGTTCAGTGCCTTCAACGCTGGCTTGTACAAATGCCAAAAGCTCAGCTTCGGGCACATACACAAATACCCTAGCTCAGCGGAGAACGCGTATTTTATTACTCGATTGCCTTCTAGGAATTAAGCAACTTCTAAAAATTTCTTTCCAACGAAACGGTCGTCTAGTGTAAGAATCTTAAGCTTCCTTTGTCAAAAACGGCTAAAGTTACACAAACAGGAGCCATTTTCACTGACAAAAATTTTGAAGGGAATGTCTAGTACGTGAGTTTCCGCATAGAAGAACAGATAGAGGGTTCTGTTTACTTTTGGTAATGAGCCAGCGTCCCAGGTGCAAATCCTCGCAGAGCTTAATTAACTTAATTTTACTCTCGCGTCGCTTTTGTTATTGCAACCAAATTCTTTCTTGCAGCTTTTCAAGGCGATTGAATTGCAATATTCTTTTTTCAGAGCAACAAACACACCACCTTTGTCAGACTGAAGGTGACACAGATCATGATCTTTTAATTAGGATGTGACGCGACGAACACCCTGTTACAGGTGACTGGTCACAACTGCCATAGCGCATTTTAGAGGCAGTCGACTGCCTTCAGAGCTGCCTAAAAATAACAGGATCCTGCAAACATAAAACGCAAAGCTCCAATTTAAAGAGTATTTAACTAAGTGATATGCGCAAGCGGATGGATCGACATGAAAGAAAGCAAGCTCAGAAAATAGACTTAGGCATATTTCTTCACATATATTGCAGACTTTATTCCGGACTGTGCTGCTTCTGAATGATGAAAACACATCTCAATACATGTGGAAATCTCCGGAAAGATCGCGAAAGCATAGCTGCACTTTCAATACACTGTCATTCAATACACTTTCAATACAGTGTTGTCATTCCTTTCCCATGATGCCCAAATATTTTCTTGAGTGCTTTCCACTGTCGCCTCCGTTAATGAAAAGATATCTCAAATATATAATTGTTTCTTGAAGCTGTTATTTACTTCCACGCGAGGTTTCCATAAACTTGAATTCTGAGGCAGACATCTGGAAAAATTGGTTCTGTTGGAAATACATTGACACATCGCTAACCATTTTAATAGAACAAATACATCTCAAAGACCTTGAACAAAAGGAGCGGATATATCAGGCGCTCTCGTTAATGTCAACAAAACGTCGTGTAGAGGTATAGTTGTGTTCCGCCCAACGTCCATCAAGATCTAGAAATGTTCTTTTGCGCAAATAAAACGACACACGAGAAAGGCGACACACACACACACAAGCGCAAACCGTCAACTGGCTTTATTGGCGGAAGGCCACACCTTATAAAGGCCGAAGGGTGGGGTGAAATACCATGAAAAAAGAAAGAAAGAATGAAATAACAAAACAAGGTGCAAAAAGCCACTAAAGCAGAACGCATGCGCGGGCAGATATGCGTAAGACATGAAAAGAAACATTTGTGAAAATTAAGTTAGCCGCTTTAAAAAGGCGATCTCAGCCGCGAACAGAGATAAAGAAGGTTCGCTGATGCACTCGCCACCAAGTTTCTTTATATGATAGGCTTCTAGGCTAATCCGTGCCGTCTTATCTCTACTCTTGCCAAGAACCTTCGTCTTTTCAAACCGGGCCACACAATCTTCACAGTTACTAACGTGCGCAACCAAATGCACGTATTTGTCCTCTCGGTTTTCTAAATTTAGGGCGTGTTCCCCCAGACGGTCATTCAGACAACGTCCAGTTTGGCCGACATAAAACTTTCCACAAGACATAGGAATGGAGTAAACCACTCCAGTGGAACACCGAACGAACGGTTTCTGGTGCTTCTTCAGACACCCACGTTTTTTTGCGTCACAAATGCGTGGGCAGAGCTTTCCCAATTTGTTGGGAGCCGAGAACACGACAGGTACACCGTGTCTGCTTGCAACTTTTTTAAAGTTGTGCGAAATTTTGTGGATATACGGCATGACCTCAGGCCTAGGGGCCTTTTGTTGAGTTTCAGCAATTTTTGGCCCTGCTCCACGTTTGGACTTCTGAAGAATGGCCTCGGAAACGGCAGTCAGAACCGACCAGGGGAACCCTGCAGCCAAAGGCCGGCTTATCTGATGAATAAAACTGTCAAACATTTGATGTGGACACGATTTTTGGAGAGAAGATTCCATACAAAGCGAAGCTATTCCTCGTTTTATAGTCTTGGAGTGCGCCGAGTCATACGGCAACAACTCCTTTTTTGCGGGTGGATAATAGCCCCAGCAGACGTGCCCTTCAGAGAACGTTAATCTGAGGTCTAAAAACTGTAAAACCGAAACGTCGGGCAGTACATGGGTAAAAGTCAAACCAAGACCATGTCCGTTAAAAGTATCTAAAACTTCCGCTACTGTAGAGGGGTAGGTGAAGGTCTTCTGCTTTTTTAAAGGTACTAAAAAATCGTCTACATACCTAAAAACCTTTAAAACTGTCCCTCTCTCCTTAAAAGTCTGCTCCAGCCGCTTATCTACCTTAGCTAAAAAAATATCGCACAGAATAGGAGCTACGCAAGACCCTATACAGATGCCATTTCGCTGCAAGAAAGGCTGGTCGTTAAAAACAATAAAAGTAGCATTCAAGTAAAACTGCAAAAGTGCTAAAATGTTATCTACAGACAAGCCTGCTGAGTTCTGGAACGACACGTCGTCGTTTTCTTTAATGCATTCCTTAACAGACAGTAAAATTTGATCTTTGGGGAAGGAATAAAAAAGGTCTTGTATGTAATGGAATAACCAAAGCCAATGTCTTCATTAGACGTAACAAACTGTGCTACATCGACTGACTTTTTGGTAAGAAAGGGATCGTCCAAGACAAGGCATTTTAGCTTCTTTGCAAGAACTGGCTGAAGTTTACCTGCCACGATCCCTGTTCACTAACAATTGTCCTGAACGGAATCTCCGGTTTGTGGGTCTTAGCTGTGAAAAAAGGTTTTAGGCTGTTTCCCCTGCTATTAGTAATGTCCCTGGCGAGTGCATTCAGATTTAACCTCTTGCAAAGTTCGGTGCACTTCTTCTTAATTCTCACTTCCCTTTTTTTGACAGGGACGAAGTTCTTATGTAGTGCTACCTGCGCTTTCTCATTGTAAAGTCCCTGCGCTAAAACAACAAACCCGCCCTCCTTATCCGCTTGTACAAGCATCAGGTTCTTGCTCTTAAAAGACACCACGCCACTAAAGACATTGTCACTGCGCAAGTCCGGATCTTTTGGAGGAAACTTCCGCAAGCAGTCCACACCTTCACGAAGGCAGCGGTCGCGGTCCTCCTCTTTCGCCTTCAGTGCCACTTTTCGGTTGAGTGCAATCAGTTCATGCGCTGGAACATCGTGTTGCAATCCGAATTCAAGAACATCAAGAACATTTATAGCAACTGAAATCGCAGGGCAAACATGCCAAGCTGTATTGGTAAAAAACACAAGATAAACACGTCTCGTCCCTGATATTGTGTTTTAGTAGAACACTGCAGATGTCGGCCGGAGTCAGCAGCAAGTCACAGAGAACTTTTCATAAAGAAAAAAAAAAACTTGCGAGCATACGTTATGATATTTCCTGTTGATGCTCTACGATATTGGTTTATATGTTGTCACAAAATTCGTCGCATATTCGAAAAAAAAAAACGGCGCAGCGCAGAAGCACTCGCGCCCGAGCGCCCCATTTATAAAACTAAAGCAGCGAAGGAACTGCGGAGAGCGCGTAACTTTGCGTGTGCTGCTGCCCTTTCCACTATGCTCGCCGGCGCGGTGGCAAGGGAAACATGGCCTCTTGAGCCTTCGAATTTCACTACAATGTCTCAGTAATTTCAACTCAATGTAGATGGAGAGGGCGTAGCCTCAGCCGTGCTTAGTGATGCCCTCTCCCCTTCGCTAATGTGCCGGCGTCGGCGGCACGCTAGAAAGATCTGGATGCTTCTGGAAACCGGTCTCCGCGCTCGACCAATGGGGTTGCGGGCCTGGCGCGAGAAGCAGAACGAAATTGTACATTTGATACTGCGTGTATGATCGCGCCTGACTTGGCCCGAAGAACGAACAGACGCGGACCGCGCCTATAAATGAGGGGCTTTAACCACTGATGACACTCTCGAAGAGGATAGCCGTTCAGGATCCGGGATAATATGGCGGCGCGGGTCGGCTGGACGAGGTTTTTATCAATTTATATCACCCTAATCTCCTGTCTGCGCATGATCAGCTTTGCTACGGCGACAGGAAATTAGTTCGGCATGTCTTCTGCTCCCCCGGCGGCACGGTCCCGAGCTGTTCACAAAGCTGCGCTGTAAATTCGTCACGTACTTGAGCATTCCACTTGACCAGCGGTGGTGTGGAAGGCCAAAATTGGAGCTGTCTGCTTTCACTATGGCATTTCCTCAATATGCGCGTAGATTGCAAGCGTTGCTGGATCACATGGAAATCTTCGCAAACACAACAGCTGTGGCGAAGCTCGGCGCTATGGCGGATGCAATTGTTTTGATTACATTTGCATTCTCTTGGTGAAAAAAAAAACTCACAGACGATCCTCGGCGAATCGTCTGAATCTTTTAGAAGCTCCACATTGCGTAGATCCGACGCCCAGACGCGAAAATCTCTCATATATCCTAGGTAGCACAGTAAGGTTTCTTATATCCGGGGTAGCATACTTAAGTTTGTTATATGCGAGTTGAACACGAAAGGTATTCGAGGTGGAATAACAGGGTACGTTATATCCCAACGCAGTATACTAGGTTCCTTCGTAGCTCGGTGGGCCACCCGCAATTGGCTACTTACAGACGGCGCTCAAAAATAATTGGTCTTTGGGGAAAGGAAATGGCGCAGTATCTGGCTCATATATCTTTGGACACCTGAACCGCGCCGTAAGGGAAGGGATAAAGGAGGGAGTGAAAGAAGAAAGGAAGAATACGTGCCGTAGTGGAGGGCTCCGGAATAATTTCGACCACCTGGGGATCTTTAACGTGCACTGACATCGCACAGCACACGGGCGCCTTAGCGTTTTTTCTCCATAAAAACGCAGATCAACATTTCCGTTTGTAGAGACTCTTCTAGTGCCAACGTATTAATAAATAATCGGCACTCCTTGTAGGCCCCGTAGGCGCTATTAGATTAATGAGGACGCCTGTATCACAGACATTAGTCCTTAGCGGCCACGTTTCGATGCAAGCGGAACAAAAAATGCACACGTGTGCTCGCTGCAAATTCGTGTTGAATTTCGGTATGCTTTGACTGTCGCTAAGCTAATCGGCCAAGCGGTGTCAGTGGTAGAGAACTTACATAGACACCACTGTCCAGCTAATTTAGACCTAAGCGCCAATTCATCTCGTTGCGGCCGGAGGAAAGCAAAGTGGAGCGTCATATTTTTTGCCATGACATCGGTATGCCGTAGAAAATACCCTCAGGGTCAAGAGGCATTCGAACTACTGGCTGCAAAAACACAGGAACTTCGTCTTCCGTTACCTCAGACAAGTCGGCCATCTTTACTCTCTCTGGCATTGCTTTCATACACGGTAATAATTAATATCTAGCAGTCGGTCGTCTTTCAGTCAGCAGAATAATTTCAAGCCGGAAGTAGGTGATGTTTCCAACCCCTGGCAGCGCTAGAAACCTCGAACTGCCAGTTAGGAACTGCGTGGATTGTGTCGCAAGTCACGCGCTCCGTGTTGCCATTTCTTTTTCATTTCCAATGTATACTTGATCTACAGACACATGATACTTTCACGTCCTCTCGCGGCGCATGCCGTATCCATATTTTCGCCTGTGTTTCACAAACGCACTCGACAACGCAATCACAATGTCATGATGCATAAGCAGTCGTGATAACTCGCATAAAGTAACCTTTTAGACTGTAATAGTGCTCTGTTCGGAAGGTAATGCTGACATCGGCCAGGTTCTTATGAATATCCACAAAAGCATCGTGAGCTGACGCATATCAACTTCACGTTTCTTTCGTTCTTTAAATTTCTCCTTAAACTGACATCTTCAGATGGCGGGTCACAGTACTGGAACACCGCAGCGTCTTGGTAAGCAGACGACGCGACTATCCCGTCTATAAAGGTATTCCAACGCTGCGCATGCGCTGAGAGAAGTGGAGGCGAGATCAAGGGATGAAAATTGGCTGCGGTTTATCTCTGGTTAACCCTAGTTGAATTGCGAAAGCCTCGTTTCCTCAGCACGTCGTCTACGCAGCGTCTCATTTCGACGCTATCGAGAACTCAAACTGGTCTCTTCCGCAGTTGAAGAGTCACTCCTGAACGTGGCATGACTTCTTCTAGCCGCATCTTCGTTACGACGGTTCTCTAATCGTGCGGCGCCTTCTTCTGGCGTCTCTTGAGCGGGTTGTCTCTTCCGCGCTTCGTTCTGTCGTTGTTGCGTTTCTTTCGCGCTCTCCACAACGACTACAATAGACGGAGGCGAAGCGCATGTGTATATATATATATATATATATATATATATATATATATATATATATATATATATATATATATATATATATATATATATATATATATATATATATATATATATATATATATATATATATATATATATATATATATATATATATATGTATATGTATATATGACTTCAACAAAAACGTAGGCCCGAATAACCACAGCACTTTAAGGAAAATATTATCCAGCATTGCACATCATGTTCCTTTGTTTTCAGGTCGATCCATCCACTTGTACTGATTACTTAGCTGCAACGGTTATTTCGACAAGCGCAAACCGTTCTATTTCTAGAGGAGCCTGTAATTCTGTAGGTGCTACTGTACACTGCTGTAGTTGTGACCACTGAATGGATCGGCATTTTCATCGTGTCACATCCTTATTTAGAGGTGATCTCTCTGCATGAGTGTAATAGAGATGGTAGGTGTACGTGGTTACGGTGAAAGACCATAACAATGAAGAAGCCTTGATAGCTCTTCGGAAGTATTTCATGTCTCGAGCGGCCGTGGTCACAGAAATCCTGGAATCGGGAAGCTACCCACTCTACCACTAGAACGAGATGAAAAGTCAGGTTGTTCCTAGCAAATATTTCTCCACCTCCTTGTTCCCGTTAAATATTGACGGTACAGTGACAAGCCTGTTTTATTAAGTTCTTATAGAACTAACTACTGCTGACGTTATATATTGAAATTGGAAATAGTAAGAAAAACCCTCTGTCGGTGTTCTTCTCAGCTAAAATTCACAACCCTGACATTCTCTTCAGCACTATTGTGTATCAAAATATTGCCTTCTTTTACAAAGAAAGCTTATGATTCTTACGCTGCACGACACATTCCGGGGAAATAAGTCTTTAGAAGTTGCCGAAATCTAGAATCGGCATTCTCTGTTCATTTGTTTTCATCTGTGCCGCAAACTGAAATTTTGGCGTCTTTACAAGCCTGCCTTGAATAAAGAGACGCTATCTTCCGGAATGACATAGGTCTGTACATATAATTCTTATTAGAACAGATTTTGAGGGCAATTTTCATATTCTTCAATCAACAGCCTTAACTGCAGCGAAAGGGAATTTTCATTAGATGGTCTGTAGTCCCTTTGTCGTCTGTAGCCATCTTTTTAGCTGCTTTAAACAGAGAACTTGCCCAGGCGTTTTTAGATCGAGCGGTTTTAAAATTGTTAGATATGCCGATAATTATAGTAAATGGAGAATGCGAGTTAATGGATAATACCTGAATAATCTGCGATTCGCTGATGACATTGCCTTGCTGAGTCACTCAGGAGGTGATTTGCAAATCATGATCAATTGGTTAGACAAGCAGAGCAGAACGGTGGCTCCAAAAATTAATATGAAGAAAACCAAAGTAATGTTATACAGTCTAGCAAGGGAACAGCAGTTCACAATTGGCAACGAGGGGTTGGAAGTTGTAAAGGAAACATCTACTTAGGGCAGGTAGTGAAAGCTGATCCGGATCATGAGAGGGAAATAATTTTGAAGGATACGAATGAGGTGCAGTGCATATGGCAGGTTCTCAGATCATGAACGGTAGTTTACCAATATTCCTCAAGAGAATAGTGTACAACAGCTGTATCTTACCGGTACTCACCTACGGGGCAGAAACGGGGGGGGGGGGGGGGGGGCTAACGAAAAGGCACAGCTTAAGGGCACAGGGTAAGCCCTATACTTCCCATGCATTTTAGGCCATGTTGAGGTACATGTTTCTCACTAACTAATAATAGTAGCCTAATAATACATATATCATTGTTTGCCAAAATTTGTGCTCTTTTTACTGAAATAAAATATTTGAAATGTGTTGAAAATTCGATTTTTAATAAAATTTTTTCCGGTAGTACACAAATCTGGCCTTTCTTTGCGCATTTCAAAATTCATAACAGAATAACTGCTCAGTGAAATTGCTTAATTCTAGTTCAGTAGTTGGCAACACTTATGTAGATGGTTGCAAAAAAAAATCAGCCGTCTGTCTTGAAAGGCATTGGAAATAATGGTACCTTTGTAAGAAAAAACACTGTTTTGAGATAATAGAGCGTAAAGAGAAAAAAGATGTGAAAAACCATTTTTTATTCGCAGAAACGCCTCCATAGTAATTGGTTTAATAGCCCCCTGCTTCGTAGTCACTGTCGCCGTCAGTTTTTCGATTTTCGGCTTGTCGTTTTGACTGTCGGGCCTCTTTTGTAAGCTGTCGTGTTGCTCGGTCCGCAAAGTACATGCGCTTATGGTCAGCTTCCCTCAGCCACTTGATGGTGTTGCTCCCTGGGTTCAATCCACACGCCTTCAAAACGTTGGCCCGTGCGATGCTACCATCATTAAATGAAAGAACAGCATCCAGTGTTGCCATCCGTAGGGTCCGAAGCCTAACAAACACATTCTTTGGCGCGCGTTCCCAAACAACATGGTTGAACGACTCATTTGCATTTTGAGTTCGCCCATGCAGGCACTTCTCTAGGAGCTCAGCCTTCCATAGCTCCCTATAAATTGGTTTGATAGCCTTCAAGACAGATGCAGGCAAACTCTCCTTGTGGAAAAATGGCTTGCCCTCTGACTGACTTCTGTTGAAGGCACACCACGTATCAGGTCCCTTTGGGCAAAGTCCATGGCATGGGTCATCGTCTGTGGCCGATAAGTGGAAGAAGGTTGCCCAAATGGCCTTTCGCATTTCATCCAGGTTTCCTACATTTCTTCTGATGGCCAAACCATAGTACGTCTGCAGCTTGTCTATTACTGCATCAGTCAGTCGGCCTCGGCCCGAGAGGCTCTTTCCATCAGAGAGTTTTCCTGCTTTGTTTCCTTTTTTTGGCCTTCGTAACCTTGTGCCCATCCTTTTTTGCACGTGCCCTATGCACTCAACCTTGGATATTTCAACGGAATCACCATATGGCATTTGTGCCTTCACAGCCATAATAGCCTTGCTGTCACCATCCCCAAGGTATTTGACGTATCGAACGCCGTGAAGCTCCTCACTCCTGACGAAAATTTTCAGTGCTCCTGCGACTTCCATTCCACCGCTGGTGCCTTGGTAGTTGCTTTGGCACACCTCTCTATGAAGGGTGTCACTGTTTGTACCCTTGATGCTGCACTTTGAACAACGTTTAGACAAAACCTCCACATCCAGCACTTTCCCAGAGTCTACACTGGTCGCAGAGACTATGCCGTTATTGGAAGTATGGCCTCGCTTCTGCCAGCTTCCATCAAGAGCAACTGCGATGTCTTTATCCCCCTCATTCAGCTGCACAGCTTCGTCAGCTGCCCTTTTCATCGACTCCTGAGCAGCAGCTTCGATGTGACCTAGAAGCTCTTGATTGTATTTCGCAAACTTTGTCGGCGGCTTAGGAAGGTTTAGCATAGCACAGAGTATATTTCCTGCAGCCATTCCCTTACCAATGGACCTCAAGGCATACACTAACCTGAGGTTGGCTTCATAGAGGCCAGAAGTAGTTTTCTTCGACGTCTCAAATCGTTGTGCGGCACTACACACTTCACAGTTCAAACTATAAACGCTTTTAACACCTACCCGTTTTGTCACAATTTCGATGAGCTCAACACTTCCACCGCACTCTCTGCACACACAAATCTGTGTAATTGCGGCACAAATGCCGTCCATGTCCATTAAGGCATATTGGCTGCTGCTCTGTAGCACATCCTCTTCCTGGAAGCACAGAGAAAATCTTGAAAGCTTCGATATCGAGGAGCTGGCGCGTTCGGCGTTCGGGATCTCATTCGGTCGTGGACATGCTTTTGCTTTTTCACGATGAGCGTAGCGGTTGCCGCGAAATTCACCCCTGACGAAGGCCTTCTTTGCCCTGGGCATCTCAACTTATCAGCAGCAACCAACACCGGCACAATTTACAATACTGATCGAAAGGGATAGCACTCGGACGCAGCTGCATGAAGGTGGCAGAAACGTGGAAAAAACGTGCAAAGCGTCTCAGGATTGTCTTGGCTAAAAAAGAGGAGCTGTACAATAGTTGCCAGACAATTTTTTATATGTAGCTGATTTTAGACAAGTTTTGAAATCAGGTGGTGGACTTTTTGGTTGAAAAAATTGAAGTTAATCCTGAAAGGGGGTGTGGCCGCTCACTACTTGGTTTCGGAAAAAGCGTTTTTCAGCCGTAAATATGGCTTTCTGAGGAAAGTGCGATCATGGAACATGTGTAGAAAGAATTGAACTTCTAAAATTCCAAAAGAAAAAAAAAACGATTCTTTTTAAGGGCATTGGTGTGGATTCTAAGAGAAGGAAAGCGTAGCAGCGGCGGAAGAAGGTTAGTTGGCGTATGTGATTAAGAAGTTTGCAGGCAAAGCACAGAACAGGTTTAATTGGAGAGAGATGGGACAGGCCTTTGCCCTGCAGTGGGTGTAGCCAGAATGATTATGATGGTGGTGATGATGGTGATGATGAAATTCTGGGTTTGACAATTCGTTTAAAGTTAACCTTACTTGGATTTCAAACTTCCTTAACATGAAAGGTGGTAACCCTGCATGTACTGTCGAACCGCCAAGAAAGAAAGAACTACACTGTTCTGACTTCAGACAGGCATCCGGAGAGGGCCATTTCTTCTGGTCTTACTTTCGTTGCACCAGCAACAAACTGCAACCTTTCGATTGATCACGCTCATAAATAATCAAGCCACAAACCATCTGGTTATACTTAGAATATGCGCCCTTAAAGTCAGGTCCGCAGCAGGCGCACGTAATATTCGACAATAAAAGGTTGGGCGACTTGTGGCCGCAGGCTTTCCTTCGGTTGCGTTAACTTTAGTTCCTGAAAGCCTTCTTTCATGACCTACAGGCGGGACTCGATCAAATATGAGTGAGGATGGCGGCACCACAGTCAATCCAGAAGTTGTGCGATATCGGCACAAAGTGTCGCACACCCTGAAGACACAAGGTGCCGTTGGTTTCTTCAGCCCCGAAGACGCTGTATAAACGAGCACCCTAAATAAGCGGAGCAGGAGGACCTGGCTGCAAAAAAAGCATGAGACAGTTCAGGTCAGTAGTGTGGAAGCAGTGGTGTATGAAATCCCCCTTGATATGTGGAAAGTCGTACATGAGGCCACCCGGCCGACCCTTTAACGACCATCTTAAGAAGCTCTACAAAAACTAAGAAATTTTGAATATATATTTGCCGATTTGGTGATGCATGGCAACGCATGTAGGTGCGAGGCACTATCTGAGAGAAAGAGGTTTTCGGCTGTCCCAGCTACTGGCCGCTGCTGACGGCTGCTGCTAATGGTCAGAAACGTTTTTCACTCCCGATGACAGAATTTATTGTCATGCGGCTTGTCTTGTGCAGCGCTCCTGCTACATATCAGTGTGTACTGGGCAGTATTATGAGCGGGCTAAAATAGTTACGTGCAGTGTTGTCTGCAAGACGCCTTCGCTTTTTCTTAAGTTTTTGCTCGCCATCCTGACCGCCTTGATCATATACTGTGGTTTCACACTTACTCTAGATTTCCACTGAACTTGAATACTGCACCGGGCTCTTTATAGAACACATCAGCGCTACGGGCCCTACCGTGTTCTCCGTCAGACTTCTCCTGTGTTGTGACCCCAGTAACGCCGTCCCATGACTTGCGTCGCCACACCCCCGACACTGCTTTTCGATTCCCTGGATCCCCACTATGAATCGTCGCGTGCCTCCATTCCCTAATTCGGCAGGATGCCTCTCTTTCGCCGGGGGGGGGGGGGGGGGGGGGGGGGGCGTTAACTGTAGCATTGAGAAAACCGCTTGCATTTGAAGAAGACGATGACGCCGAGTGAGTCGCTCTGTTAAGAAGTGGACGACTGGGTTGTTTCATTGACACTTCTCCTGAGAGCAGCTCGATTATACTTCTTGTAATATTTCTACATAAATCCTTAATGCGGCACCTTTCGATATGTGGTTCTGGAATTTATGCCCCACACAGAAGCTGGGAAAATGGACAAATCATCTGTGTTTTCGAATGGACAAAAATTAATTCGTATGTTTATGCAGTCCCGCATTCCTTTCTGGATATGCTAGCTTAGACCAGCAAGTTATTAGGTAGGTAACTGTATGGTTAAATAGAACTTGTTGCTGGGATAGTTGGTGACGCGTAAACATACTATTAAGGTAAATTTATATATTGGCCCATTCAAAAAAGAAACAAAATGTCTTGAAGATCAGCGTGAAGGAAAACTCGTAAAATATTGATTGCAAACTTTTGCTGCGTTCGACTAGAGCATTCGTTCTCATGCTTCTTAGCCACAAATGTGAGTGACGTAAATTCGTTATTATTGAAGGTAAAAACCACCGTTTACAGATCTCTGATGTATTTTAGCTACCTTCTTGCAGTTTTCGCACTAGCGCTATAGTACTTAATTCTATCACTGGGATTCCTTGCGTAATACGCCATAGTATGATGGAGACTTGGTCGAGTTGCGACAGGTGTATATTGGATGGCCCATCCCACCCGGGCTAAAAGAAGGAACAAGGAAGCACTAAGCGTTGTTCTGTGTTGTTTCCATGTTCTTTTTGTTGTTCACATGGTTGCGCTTTTGCACACAATGTGTATAAAGCACTAGGTAGCTTTGTATTTCGCACTGGTGCAACGTAGAGAAACTGCCCACAAGTTGACGTTTTAGAACAATGCGCACACATTTAAGTGCCGTGGAATCAACAGCGGGTCTGAAGGAAAGAAACGCAGGGTATAAACAAAGAAGGAATTGTGCTTTACAGACACGCCTTTTTACACATATTGCGAGTCGGTTGGATAATTGACTGTTGTTAACTCTTTTTTCATGATATGTTTGTTCCTTTCGCGGTCTTCATAGCACTTCACGGTCTTCATAGCGGACTTCATAGCACATGATACCTAGCGCAACAGACAGATCTTTTGTTTCCCATTTTAGGAATTTCATCCTTCCCGTGCACTGCTTATTTCCCACGTGCCATCACTTACAAACTTCAAGCATGTTAATTTTGTGTTTGACATCCCATGTCCGTGTAGTGCTTATTTTCGACGTCTCTGCTACAAGCTGTACCCGACCACTGGAGAAAAAAGCTGCTGCGTCTGCCACTTTTACATATATTTTGAAGCACATGTTAGCAGTTGTCTCTGTTGGAAAGGCAACAGAAGGTGTGATATGTAGCTTTGAGAATACATAATATTTTCTTTGTGACGGTAACTTATTTTATGCGCTGACAGTAGGTACTAAAAACGTAATTCATTTGGCCAACGCTTTCACGTCGCAGGCCTTTGTCCTGAAAATCCTTATTTCGAATATCGTGAGATCGACTTCGCAAATTTTCGATCTCATTTGCAGCCAGTTCTACCAAATATTGTCTCGAAGTGGTGACTGCACTCCGGAGAATTTGAAAGCGAATAGAGTGAGCACATCCAGTGAAGGGAGAAAAAAGCGCAAAAAATTTCACGCATAATGTTATCTTACCAAGGCAAACGTTAACAAGTTGTTTTCACTGTAAACAAAACGAATTAACCTCATGAGCATAAAGCACGGCAAGCTGTTTTTTTTACAACTTAAGTCAGTGAAGAGATGCAAACGCACTGCTCTACATAAGCGATTGAGTGTAATTGACAAACAAGTCACTTGAAAGCGAAACCAGAAGGAAAAACCAAGCACTCGGCGTTTCTACAAAGGCTGGGAACTTGAGCAGTCGGAGCCCGTAAGACAAATGATTGAAATTGACAACGTGTATAGGCTGCATGTGTTTCTTGTTTAGAAAAACAACTCCGCCACCTTATCACCCACTTTTGGCTCTGGGGGAGTGCATTGCGCCAAGTGCAATGTGTGCCCAAGGAAATAAACGCGGGAAGCAATCTATGTTGCAAACCTGTAAATTTGTACCTGAGAGCTGGTGAATGTTTCTATCAGGTCTAATTTTACTTTTTCTTGCCTTCCCTCTTAAAGACTACATTGCTGCAGGTCTCGGTTCCATGGCTTTTGGGTCTCCAAAATCGTATGAATGGACAATGTACATTTCCCAGTTCATTTCTGAACGTATCCACTACATCTGATATACCGTTTCTAAGGAAATGTAAATAAAAATACTCAATTCTTGTGCGGTAACGGAAGCAAAAAACAGGTACCAGTAAGCTCTATCGTTCTGCAAGCCGAACGCTGGTGCGCAAAAGCCATTGAGAGAAAAACCGGGTTAAAAAAATCCTTTCATAGTAAAAACAAATACAAAGGAAGTGATCTAAAAATCTACGTCCCTCACTCTAGCAGTTACTCAGGTTTCTCGGGTGGCAAAGAAAAAAAACAGAAACACATGCATCGAGGCCAGAAACGTGTCGCAAACGCCCAGCTACTGCCTTCCAGGTTGATATTTTTCAGTAGTTTTCAAAAACTGGTGGAAATTTTATATTGCTGTTCTGCTTTTCAATGCTAAAACAAAAGAAGCTCTAGAACAATTTCGATGCAAGACATATTTTTTTTTCTGACCCCACTTGCGCAAATGCACATTATCAGAGCTCTTCGTAATACAGCTGTTCGTAAGAGAAATGTGGAAGATCTTTCACATCTCTATCATCATCTATCTCTTCAAAGCAGGTTTGTAGAGACACAAAAAGATCAGGATGCGATAAAGAATTAAACAAATTATCTATATCAACACAGAATGCGTATTCTATTCCTTTATTAGCTTCTATGAGTTCGGCTGCTTCTAAAGACTTCTTTCCCCATAAGTGGTCGTGCAGCGTGAGACTCTTAACTATCCTTTGTACAAAACAGCCAATATATGCCACCATGCCACAAGGAACCATTTTTATTTAGAATAGGGCTGAAGGGGATGTTAGGCTTCTGGGCTTTAGCTGAGAAGAACACTGACAGATCGTTGTGTTTACTTTTGCAAGTGTCAATATCTAAAGTCAGCAGTAGTAAGGACATCAAAAACTTAACATTTGTTTTTAATGTTGCGTCAATTTGAACTGAGAACAAAGTGGAGGAGAAATATTTATTAGCAACAATGAGATTATTTTTCTCGGTCAAGTGGATTCCAGGACTCCTGTGGCCACGGCTACTCGGTGAACTAAATTTTTCCTAAAACGTTTTGATAGCTCTTCAATGTAGTGGACTTTAAGCGTAACCAGGTGTACCTACCATCTCTGTAACGCTGATGGAGATAGATCAGCCCTAAATAAGGATGCGACACGATACACATTCCGATCCATTCAGTGGCCACAACTACAGCAGTGTACAGTAGCGCCTACATAGTGACAGGTTTCTATAAATGAGGAACGGTTTGTGCTCGTCGAAATAACCGTTGGAGCTAAGCGATGACTACATGTGGATGGATCCACCTGAACAAAAGGAACATGACATACAAAGCTGGATAATATTTTTCACTTAAAGTGCTGTAGTTATCCAGGTCTGCGTTGTTTGTTGAAGTCTCTGGAAAGATCGTGACACCTTAGGTGTGCTTACAACAAATAGCTGGTTGTCCCTCGATTTTAATGATGGTAACTGTAATTTCTGGTGACATTTCAACTATCGTCTACTCTAATAAGAAGATATTGTAAAGAAACCCTGGGTTTGTGACTCAATCGTTTAATGCTACGCCAGATTTAACATGCTTGACTTCTGAGGCAGATATATTATTCGGTAAAAATGGCTTGTTTGGATGTACTGAAATCTGCAGGCGAGCGGCTTTTTTGCTTTGTTTGCCTTACAAGACGCGACGAGAACTGTCGCGATTGATCGCATCCAATCGCAGCCAATTCTACATTGTTCCAGACTGTCGTGGTAACTTGGCAGTGTGTCTCCAAATTTTGCTGTCAGCATTGAATTGAGCAGGGACGAGAGCGTCGGGCATTCTGCTCTACGACAGCCGGGCACGATTGTTGCTACGCCGCCGACGAGTCACGCAGTTCTTTGTCGACGCAAGTCGGCTTAACAAAAGGTTTCGTTTGGAAACCGGTTTCGCTGTCCACCTGCACACCGGACTGCCGTCACCACTGCGTGAACAGACTTTGAAACCTAGCTGACTATTGTAACAACAGAAAGACTTTTCAAAAATACTAAACAAAAGGGGGAGATATATCTCACACTCTCGTTGGCATTAACAAAACAGACGTGTGAAGGTCTCTTAGTTGTGTTCGTCTCCACTTGCGTCAGTGCATGTATTGCAACAGCAAGCGCAGCGCAAGCTTGCCTTGCACTTTTGTTAAAGGGGCTCTGAAAGGGGCTCTGGGATGTTAAAGCATGACACTCCGCGAACTGCGGGAAATACATGCCCAAAAGAAAAGCATGCAGGGAAGGCTACATTTCCAGTGCAGATAAAAAGTTTAAAACAAGAAATTCGTCATGCCTCTGTGCTAAAGGTAATCGCGTTTTTGAGATTCTAAAAACTGATACGGCTGTTACTAACGAGCTCAGTGGTTAGGGCGCTCGACTACTGATCCGGAGTTCCCGTGTTCGAACCCGACCGCGGCGGCTGCGTTTTTATGGAGGAAAAACGCTAAGGCGCCCGTGTGCTGTGCGATGTCAGTGCACGTTAAAGATCCCCAGGTGGTGGAAATTATTCCGGAGCCCTCCACTACGGACCTATTTGTTCCTCTCTTCTTTCACTCCCTCCTTTATCCCTTCCCTTACGGCGCGGTTCAGGTGTCCAACGATATATGAGACAGATACTGCGCCATTTCATCTCCACCAAAAACCAATTATTATTAATATTATTACTAACGACCAGCTAAAAATCTTCAATTGCATCAAGTCGCATAACTCTAAGAGTTAAACAAAAATTTATTGAAAATTAGATAACTAGTTCACTATTTAAGGCTATTCGTTGGTTTCCAGATGAACGGGAACACTTCTAATACTATCCTGACAATACCATATTTTCATCTCACAGAACCTATTCTTGAGAATTAGTTAAAGTCTTCCCTGAAACTCCTGAGATAAAAAATTATAGTGACGCTAAACCCCCTGAAGTACCGTATACAAAAGCCACAGAACCAGGGTTTCTACTAGATGTTTATGCGTCTGTGTCAGTTCTTTCACCACATTAGCAATGTGGTCATTTTCATCGTACCTTTATCGGCTCTCACATAATCATGCGCCGGAAATATCTTGGTCCAGTTATGCGTATTACGTCTCTTGTGCGTCTTCATGCTTCTCGGTGGCCGAGATGTCATCGCCACCTCCTGCAAAAACGGTTCCAACCGGCATGTGTCGCTCTTTTTCGGTTAAACGGGAAAACATGAACACAGCGCCGTGATCGCGAAACCTTGTGACGTCAAGGCCCTCGCGAAAATACGACTATAGTGACACTAGTGACTAACGCATAACGCGAAATCGAGTCATGTGAACTGCCACGGGAGGCAGGGGCACCTAGTTGAATTCAATTGAAATAGTTTACATGGCTCCTGCCAATGTGGACAAGATGCTCACAACTCGGTTTAGAGATTGTCACCTGGGACGATAGGCAGATTTTGATGACCTCACATGGTGACGTCACCTTGTGGCGTCATCGGCGTGTCTACCGATTTGCTGCGCCACCAGCCCACACGACGTTGCGGGGTCAACGCCCTCTAAACCATTAAGCGACTGCTGTGATTAACGGATGCGGAATCACACGATATGAAGTGTAGTGCTTCCTTCCTAAATTTGCACCGCAAGAAGTTTTGCTTCCAATATGCGCTAGCAAACTTCCCGAGAGCCTGATAAATCTCGAAGCTCTCTCCAATCTTTGTATTTAGGTTTAGCCAACCTGGCTTGAAGTTTGCCGTGTCGCTCCGTAAGCCAGATGTCATTTGAACAACCATAGCTACAAGCTTTCTTGGGCGGGCCCGTATGGCTCTTCAGAACCATTTTCTGGTTCAATTAGGTGTGATGCTCCGCGTCTGTCCAGACTACACGTTGCAAACGGCCGCTGTTAGGACTACGCTGCATGGCCTAGGCTATTCTGATAATAAGTGAAACGTGCAATTCAGTCTTTTACAATGCGGTCTCGGGTTTATCGCCGCAAAGCGACTGAAATCGCACTTTTTACGCCAGAAGAGGAAAAACATCAGCGCCGCCTTGCTGCTGCAGCACACCGATAGTATTCGCAACCTCACTTTGTCCAAGTACAATATTTTGACGGTGTAATAACGGTCACGATAGGAGGAAATCGAAAAGTTGAAGTCCACGCGCTAAATAAAAAACCAGATTTTAACGTATTTGCCATCATGGCCATAAATCTCAATTATGCAATTCCTCACAAACTACAAAATTTGAATAAATAAGACTTTTTTTCAGCAGAAGCATTTCTGTGTTAGTCATTTAGTCTTACCTAGTACTAAAACCGTTCTAAAGACGATTCGTCTTATTTTCTAACTTGGTCTCAGATGCAATGGATACTTTTGCAGTGAACATCATACTTCGCGGCTCGTACACCGTTATAGTCCCATAGTTTTTTTCCTCACAGAGAATAACATATGCATATCCGCCCAGAAAAGCTTAACTGACAAGGGTAAAATGCCTTGGAATATTTGATGCCTATAGGTGCGAGAAAATTTCCACTTTATGCTCTCCGCTTTTTAGTGACACTTTCATGCTCAGCCGACTTAACTTTTTTGTCGCTAGTCTTTCCCTTATCGCACTCTATACAGGATAGCGATCCTCAACCTTCCGTTTTCTTATGCCCTAGAAATGTGGAAAAGTGTAACGTTTCGCAACATGTCATGGCCGAATGTTATCTACCTCAGACAAACTGCAAACTATTTCAATCAACCTTAATCGAAACGTTGTGTAAGGCAGGAAAATCTGCCAGAATGTCCTCAGCAGCGCCAACCGACAATCATAAGCAGCGCACTTTACGGGTCGTGCCCTCCAAACCACAGAACTTAGCGCCAATAAATAAAGCTTCGCACTCTAATGTATTTGACGCTCCTTCTTGCAGCTGTGCAAAAGCGAGACTTCATTGCGTAAGTAATGCTAAAATCCCCTTTGAACGACTTGTGTATTTCCCTTTTTTCCGCTAGCTTTTCTATAACTTAAGTTACGACTTTCCTTACAAGGGACAATAAGTGTGCATGGTAGTTGTATATAGGGGAACGATATTTCTTGAACTCGCAGTACACGAACAGCTCTAAATATAACCTGTTGCACAAGTGTTGCCGCCAAAAAATATGTCTTCGAACGAGGCCGTCCTACGGCCACTATAGTTTAATCACATAAAACCAAACCGGCAATATGATATTTCTATTAGCGTTGTGAACACTACTGAAAAACATCATCTTCGACGGCAGCAGCTGCGCATTTGCGACACGTCTCGGGCCGCTGATCCTTGGGTGTCATTTTCTTTTTTGCTGCACAACCCATGAACCTCAATAATTGCTAGTGTGCAGGACGTAGATTTTTAGATCATTTCATTTGCATTTGTTTTTAATGATGAATGGATTATTTGAACTCGGTTTTTCTTTTCCTGGATTTGCGGACCAGTATTCAGCCTGCAGAACGAGAGACCATATTGGTACCTGTATTTCGCTTCCACGCCCATACAAGAAAGGAGTATGTTTATTTACATTTCCTTAGAAACTGTATATAAGATGTAGTGGAGACGTTCATAAATTAAGCGGGAGATATACATCGTCCATTCATGCGTATTTGGAGACCCGAAAGCCATTGAACCTACACTTGCAACAGTGTAGTCTTTAAGAGGTAAGGCAAGAAAAAGAAAGATTAGGCGTGATGGAAACATTCAGCTGATCTGAGGCACACGTTCACTGCCTTGTAACCTATACCACTTCTCGTTTTTGTTTCCCTGGGAAAACATTTTACTTGGCGCAATACACACTTTTTATGAAGCGAAAACCAGCCGCCCTACTGTCATGACACAGTCGGTGATGAGGTGGCGGAGGTGTTTTTCTAAAGAAGAAATGCTAGCAGACTATGCACTTTATCAATTTCAATCATTTGTCTCACCGGCTTCGACTTCTCGACATCCCTGCTTTTGTAGAGACACGGAGTACTAGGCTTTTCCTTGATAGTACTGATGTTCGTTTCACGGGACTTGTTGGTCAATGATACTGATTCCCTAATGTACACCACTTCGTCGGCATCCCTTCACTGACTCCAACTGTAAAAAAAAAAAAACAGTTTGCCGCGCTTTATTATTATGAGGTGAACTCGCTTTGTTTACACTGAAAACACCTTGTAAACGTTTGCCTTGGCAAGATAGCATAATGCCTGAAATTGTTACGTGCTTTTTTTTTCTCCGTTCACAGTATGTGCTCATTCTATTCGCTTTGAAACTATATTCTGTAGAATTGGCTGCAAGTGAGGTCGAAAATTTTTAAAGTCGATCTCACGATATTCGATATGAGGGTTTAAGGGCAAAGGCTTGGGACGTGAAAGAGTTGGCCATATGAATTCCGTTTTTAGTCCCCATTGCCAACGTATGAAACAAGTTACAGGCGCAAAGGAAATAGTATGTATTCTGAAAGCTGCATATCACACCCTCTGTTGCCTTGGATGGATGCCTTGGAAAGGATGGAAATCCAAAAATAGGAAACAAAATTCCTGCCAGCTGCCCCAGGTACCATGTGCTATGAAGACCGCTATGAACAACCATACCACGAAAAAAAGAGTTAACAACGGTCAATAATCATAAGACACGCAATATGTGAAAAAAGGCGTGCATTTATAGCACTATTCCTTGATTGTTTCTTCCCGTGTTTCTTTTCCTTCAGACCGGCTGTTGATTCCACGGCACTCAAAAGTGTGCGCATTGTTCTAAAACATTGACTTGTGTGCTTATTTGTCTCCGTTGCACCAGTGCGAGATACAAAGCTACCTAGTGCTTTGTACGCATTGTGTTCAAGAGCGCAACCACGCGAAAGACAAAAAGAACATAGAAACAACGCAGACGAACGCTTAGTGTTTACTTGTTCCTTCTACTTTAGCCCGGTTGTGCTGGCCCACCCAATATACACCTGTACCAATTCGACCAGGTTTCCATCGTACTATGGGGCATTACGCAAGGTATCCCGGTAAAAGAACTATGTTCCCTAGCGCTTGTGTGCAAACTGCAAGAAGGTAGCTAAAATACATTAGAGATCTGTAAGCGGTGGTTTTCCCTTTAATAATAACGAATTTATATCACTGATATTTGTGGCTAACAAGCATGATAACGAATGCTCAAGTCGAACCCAGCAAATTTCTTGCAAACAATGTTTTTCGAGTTTTGTTCATGCTCGTCTTCACATTTTGTTTCTTTTTTGAATATGTCAATATATAATGTTACCTGAATAGTATGTGTATGTGTCACCATCTATCCCAGCAACAAGTTTTATTAAGCCAAATAAACTTACCTTACCTAATCAGTTTCTTCTCGGCGCTAGCGTCTCCAGCAAGGCACGAAGCACTCCATAAACATAAGAAAAAATTTTCTCCTCCGCGCGATAATGAAGACGATTTGCCCATTTCCCAGCTTCTGTGGGGGGGCAGAACTAGCATCTGCGGGTGGCATAAATTCAAGTACGACATGGGGAAGGGTACCGCAGTCAGCATTTATGCAAAAATATAACGAGTAACATAACAGCGCTGCTCTCAGGTATCGCGCTGCGTCAACGAAACAGCCCTGCTGTTCGCTTCTGAGAAGAGCGGCGTCCTCGGCGTCATCTTCTCCTTCAAATGCAAGCGATTCTTTTGGCAATGCTGCAGTTAAATTACCATCTGGCGAAAAAGAGGCACCCTGCCGAATTAGGGAACGGAGGCACGCGACGATTCGTAGTGGGGATCCAGGCGATCGAAAAACAGTGTCTCGGGTGTGGCGACGCATGTCATGGCACGGCGTAACTGGGGCCACAACACAGGAGAAGTCTGACGGAGAACACGGTAGGGGCCGTAGTGCTGATGACTTTTATAGAGAACCCGTTGCAGTATTCAAGTTCAGTGGAAAGCTAGCGTGAGAAACTGCAGTATATACTCAAGGTGGTCCGGATGGGAAGCAAAGACTTTTGAAAATGTGACGGCGTCGTCCAGACAACACTTCCACGTAACCATTTCAGCCAACCTATATTCGTGTGCATCAAGCACAGATATTTTGCAGAAGCGCTGCACAAGTTAAGCAGCATGACAATAATTCATAACAGTTATCGGGATCTTAAAACGGCGTTTCTGGCTATTTTCACCGGACGTTAGCAGCGGCCAGTAGCCAGGACAGCCGAAAACCTCTTTCTCTCACTTGCACTTCGCACTTGCACGTGTTACCAAGCATCACCAAATCGTTATATTTATATGCGTATTTTTTAAATTTTTTGTAGAGCTTCCTAAGGCGGTCGTTAAAGCATCGCCCGGTTGGCCCTTTGCACGACTTTCCAGAGATCAAGAGGGATTTCATACACCACTGCTACCACGTTCCTGACCTACACTGTCTCATGCTTTCTATGGAGCCAGGTCCTCCTGCGCCGCTTATTTGGTGAGCACGTTTATACAGCTTGTTCAGAGCTGGAGAAACCAACGGTACCTTGTGCCTTTAGGTTGTGCGACACTTTGTGCAAAAATTGCAGATCTTCTGTATTCACTGTGGTGTGCCCATACTCACACATTTTTGACGGAGTCCCGTCTTTAGTTTTTGAGAGGAGGCTTTCAGCGACTGTAGTTAACACAAGCGAAAGAAAACCTACGGCCACAATTCGCCCAACCTGATAGTCGAAACTACCGTGCGTCTGTTGCGGACCCGTCTTAAGGGCGCAGATTCTAAATATAGCCAGGTGGTTTTCGGCTTGACTACTTTTCAGCGTGCTCAGTCGAAAGGTCACAATCTCTTGCTGTTGCAAGGAATGTAGGTCCAGAAGAAATGGTCCTCTCCGGATGCCTGTCTGAGGTCTGAAAAGTGTAGCACTTTCTTTTTTGGCGGTTCTACTGTACATGCAGGGTTACGACTTTTCTAGTTAAGAAAAATTTAAATCCAAGTAAGAGTAGCTTCAAACGAATTATCAAATGCAAAATTTAAAGCTGCGTGACAATTATCGACATATCTAACAATGTTAAACCCGTTCCATCTTTAAACGCCTGGCTAAGTTCCCTGTTTAAAGCGGCTAAAACTATGGTCCCTAAAAAGGGACTACAGATGTTCTAATACGAATTCCCTTTCGCTAATGTTAAGGCTGTTGGTTGAAGAAAATTAAAGTGGCCCTAAAATACTGCTCTAATAAGAATTATATGGACAGACATATGACATTCTGGAAGATCACATCGATTTCTTCAACGCAGGCTTGTAAAGAGAGAAAAAGCTCATTTTGCAGCACAGAGTAAAACAAATTTTCTATATCAAGAGAGAATGCCGATTCTAGAATACGGCAAAATCTAAAGAATTCTTTCCCCGGAAAGTGTCGTGACGCGTAATAATCTTACACTTCCTTTGTAAAAAACTGCCAACGTTATGATCCTGGGACATATTTTGATTCACAATAGTGCTGAAGGGAATGTCAGTTTGTGCATTACAGCTCAGACGAACGCCGAAACAGAATTCTGCTTACTCTTCCCAATTTCAATATCTAACGTCAGCAGTAGTAAGTACATCAAAAACTTAATAAACTTGTTTTTACTCTCACATCAATACTAATGAGGACAAGGAGCAGGAGAAATATTTCTTAGGAACAACGAGACAATTTATATCGTTCGAGTGGCAGAGTGGGGGGGGGGGGGGGGGGGGGGGGGGGGGCTCTTGATTCCAGGATTCCTGTTGCCACGGCTGCTCGACGAATGAAATTCTTCCGAAGAGCTATCAAGGCGTCTTTATTGTTATGTCATTTCAGCGTAACCAGGTATACCTGCCATCTCTGCCACGCTGATGGAGACAAATATCAACACTAAATAAGAATGTGACGCGATGAACATCCTGATCCAGAGGGCTGGTCACAACTCCAGTGGTGTATTGTTTCAGACCATCTAGTGCATTTAGGAGTCCCTACAGAATTACAGGTGCATGTAATCATAAAATAGTGAGTACGCGATGAGTCAGCGGGGACTTTAAGTGATGAGTACAAGTGGATTGATCGATCTGAAAACAACAGAATATGATATATAAAGATAGACAATATTTTTGCACATATACTTCGGAATTTATTCAGGTCTGCGTTGTTTGTAGAAGTCTGCGGAAAGATGGCGACACCTTAGGTGTGCCCACAACAACTATCTTTTTGTACCCCAGTTTTAGTGATGACAACTGTAATTTCTGGTGACGTTCTGACTATAAAAAGACATTTTAAAGAAACTTTGGGTTTGTGACGCTATCCTTTACTGCTACGCCAGATTTAACATGCTTGACTTCTGAGGCAGACATTGCTCGGAAAAATTGGCTCGTTTGGATGTACTGAAATTTGCCGGCGAGCGGCTTTTTTGCTTTGTTCGCCTTAGAAGACGCGACGAGAATAATCGCGATTGATCGCGTCCAGTCGGAGCCCATTCTACGTTGTTCCAGACTGCTGTGGTAACTTTGCAGGCTGTATCTCCAAATTCCGCTGTTAGCATTAAATTGAGCAGGACCGACAGTGTCGAGCATTTTGTTCGACGACAGCCGGAAACGATTGTTGCAACGCCGTCTCCGAGTCATGCAGTTCTTTGTATACGGAAGTCGGCTTAATAAAAGGTTTCGTTTGGAAACCCTTTTCGCTGCCTTCCTGCACACCGGACTGTTTTCACCACTACGTGAATATATCTACAAGCCTCGCTAGCTATTGTTACAACACAAACACTTTTCAAAAATACTAAAAAGGGGGGGGAGTATATCTCGCGCTCTCGTTGGCGGTAACAAAACAGACGTGTGAAGGTCTCATAGTTGTGTTCAGCTCCACTTGCGTCAGTGCATTTATTACAAACAGAAACGGCAGCGCTTGCTTGCGTTGCTCTATTATTAAAGGGACTCTGAAAGGGGCTCTGGGATTTTAAATCTTGACACTCCACGAACTGCGAGAAAATGGATGCGCTCACGAAAAGCATGCAGAGAAAGCTACATTTCCAGTGCAGATAAAAAGTTTAAAACAGCAAATTTGTCAAGCCCCAGTTGCAAAGGTAATAGCGTTTTCGATATTCTAAAAACTGATATGACCATTACTAACGACCAGCTAAAAATCTTCATTAGTTAAACACTAGTTACACTTCCCTGAAACACCTGGGATAAAAAATTACGGCGGCGCAAATTCACCTGAAGAACCTATACAAAATCCACAATAGCGACATTTCTACTAGATGTTTATACGTCTTTGTCAGTTCTTTCACCACATTAGCAATGTGGTCATTTTCATCGTACCTTTATCGGCTCTCACGTAATCATGCGCCGGAAATATCTTGGTCCAGTTCCGCGTCTTACGTCTCTTGTGCGTCTTCGTGCTTGTCGGTGGCCGAGATGCCATCGCCAACTCTTGCAAAAACAGTTCTAACCGGGCTGTGTCGCCCTTTTCCGGTTAGGCGAGAAAACATTAACACAGCTTCGTGGTCACGTAACATTGTGACGTCAAGGCCCTCGCGACATAACAGCGACTATAGTGACTCTAGCGACTAACGCATGACGCGAAATCGAATCATGTGAACTGCCACGGGAAGCAGGGAGACCGAACTGAATTAACTTGAAATAGTATACTTGCCTCCTGCCATTGTGAACAGGTCGCTTCTACTCGGCGGAGAGATTGTCACCTGTGGCGATAGGCAGATTTTGATGACCTCACATGGTGACGTTACCTTGCGTCGTCATCGCTGTGTCTACCGCTTAGCTGCGCCACCAAGACCCGCGACGTTGCCGAATCAACGTCCTATATTACCGTGAATCGAATGCTGTGATTAACGGATGCGGAATCGTATGATATGAAGTCTAGTGCTACCTTTTTAAATTTGCACCGCAAAGAATTTTGCTTCCACTATACGCTACCAAACTTCACCAGAGTCTAACAAACCTCGAAGCTCTCTTCAATCCTTGAATTTAGTTTTAGCCCATCTGACTGCTTGAAGTTTGCCGTGTCGCTCCCAGAGACAGATGTAATTTGAACAGCCATAGCTGCAAGCTTTCATAGGCGGGGCCGTATGGCTCTTCAGAACCATTTTCCGGTTCAATTAGATGTGATGTTCCGCGTCTGTCCAAACCACACGTGGCATGCAGCCGCTGTCCGCGTTGCGCCGCATGACATAGGACATTCAGATAATAAGAGAAAGATGCACTCCAGTCATTAGCAATGCGGTCCCGGGTTTATCTCCCCAAAGCGACTGAAGGCGCACTTTTTACGCCAGAAGTGGAAAAATATCAGCACTGCCTTGCTGCTGTAGGAAGCCAATAGTATTCGGAACCTCAAATTGTCCCAGTGAAATGTTTTGAAATTGTGCAATAATGGTCACGAATGGAGGAAATCAAAAAGTCGACATCCAAGTGCGAAATAAAAAGCTAAGGTTAACGTATTTGCCAGCCTCTCCATAAATCTCAGTTATCCAATTCATCACAAACTACATCAGTTCTCTTCAAACTAGTGATAAGTAAATAAAAATATTTTTTCATAAGAGCCTTTGCGTTGTTACTCATTTAGCTGTACCTAGTAGCAAAACCTTCTAAAGACGACTCGGCCTATTTTATAACTTGATCTAATATGTAAAGGATACATTTGCAGTGAAAATCGTACTACGGTGCAAGGTTTCGAAACAATGTATGGAACATTGTTAGTAGCGTCAGACTAACTGTAAACTATTCTGAACGACCTTAATCGAAACGTTATATAAGGCCTTAAAAGCCGCCAAAAGGTTCTCAGCAGAGCCAACCGGCAATCAAAAGCCGGGAACCTTTCGGGTCATGCTCTCCAAACAAGAGGACTCAGCGGCAATGAATAATGCTTCGCACTCTGATGTATTTGACGCCCCTTCGTGCAGCTGTCTCAAAAGCAAGACTTCATTGCGTAAGTAATGCTGGCATCGCTGTGAACGATTTGTCTATTTCCGCTTTTTCCGCTAGCTTTTCTATAACTAAAGTTACTATTCTTACAAGGGACAGGAAGTCCTAGGAAAGGATGGCAACCCTGGCCGAAAAAAAATTATTTGAACTCCCAGTAGACGGAGAGGTATGATATTAAGGTTTTGTACAAGTAGTGTCAGAAGAAAAAAAAGGTCTTCGGACGAAGCCGTTCTAGAGCCACTTTTGTTTTACCATACAAAAGGAAAACGGCAATAAGATATTTCTATGAGCATTTTGAAAACTACTGAAAAATATCATCTTGTAATGCAGCACCGGCGCATTTGCCACACGTTTCTGGCCGCTGATGCTTGGGTGTAATTTTTGCTGCGCAACCCGCGAACCTGAATAGTTGCTAGTGTGCAGGACGTAGATTTCTAAATCTTTCGTTTGCATTTCTTTTTAATTATGAAAAGATCTTGTGAACCCGGTTTTTGCTTTTAATGGATTTTAAGCACCAGAATTCCCCTTGCAGAACGTCAGCTGGCTGGTACCTTCATTTTCGCTTCAACTGCCATAGAAGAAAGGAGTATTTTTATTTACATTTGTTTAGAAACGTTATAGCGGAAATTGTGGATATGTTCAGAAATTAAGCGTGAAATATACGTCGTACATTCATATGAGTTTCGAGAGCCGAAGGCCATGCAACAGAGATCTGCAACAATGTAGTATTTAAGAGGTATAAGGCAAGAAAAAGAAAAATTCGACCTGATAGAAACATTCACCAGCTCTCCAGCTGGAGTTCACTGGCTTGTAAACTATATTATTTCTTGTGTTTGTTTCCTTGCGAACACATTTTACTTGGCGCAATACATTGCCCCAGAACAAAATTTTTTTATGAAACGAAAACCAGCCTCACTACTCACTATTCAAGGTCGGTGATGAGGTTGCGGCCTCACGGTTTGTTTTCCGACAGGTACTCCTGGGCCGCTTATTTGAGGTACACGTTTAGTCAGCTTGTTGGGGGCCGGGGACCTTGTATTTTGAGGTTGTGCGAGACCTCGAGGAGACATTTGCGCAACTTTTGGTTTGAGGGTGGTGCAGCCATCTTCGGGACGTTTTTGATCGAGTCCCGCATTTTCTTTTTTGGATGAGGGTTTCAGCGACTGCAGTTAACTCAAGTCGGCCAACCTCACTGTCGAAATAGACTTGCATCTGGTGCCGGAAGTACTTAACAGCGAGTGTAGGCTTGAGTATTTTTTAGCGTTCCGAATTGAATTATTACAATTTCTTGCTGGTACGAGGAAAGTAACCCCAGCAGAAACGGCTGTCTCCAAATGGCCGCCTCAGGTCTAAAATTGTATCTCTTTCTTACTTGGCGGTTTGACTGTACTTACAGGGCCATGACCTTTGAAGTTAAGAGGATTTGAAATCCTAATAAGATTAGCTTCAAACGAATTGTCAGACTGTAAAATTAAAAGCGTCAGACACTGGAACACTTAATTTTAAACAAAGCTTAGAATTCCTCTAAAACACAATATACTAAGCAATTACCAGCATGGTTTCCGTCAAGGATTGAGAACTACTATAAAACTAATCAAATTTACGCACGACATTCGGCAGTCATTAGGCCTAGTGCAGAGGTTGACGGCAATTTTGTTGACGTTTCCAATGGTTCCGACACCGACCCACACCAAAAACATCCCATAAACTTGACTGTTCTATACAACGGTTACTTCCCTGATTGTTAAGATATCCAGCTTCAACACTCAGCGTTCTTAGTCGGCACACTTCAATTCATCTATCTTCTCCCTCCTCCTCCCCCCCCCCCCCCCCCATCGTGTAGTTTTTCATCCGGCGTTCCAAAAGGTTATTTCTTAGGCCCGCTTCTTTTCTTGTTATATATTAACGATCTGCCACATTGCGTATCCGTTAAAATTCGTGTTCACACTGATGACTGCATTCTGGATTGAATGTGGTGCCGTCATCCTCAGGCCGCTTTTGATCGAGTCCCGCATTTTGCTTTTTGAGAGAGACTTTCAGCAACTACAGTTAACTCAACCGAAGGGAAGCCTGCGGCTGCAAGTCGGCCAACCTTATATTCGAAACTAACTTGTATCTGTTGCCGGAAATTTTTAAAAGCGATAATTGAGAGAAAATTCACGCCAACCAATATTTTTAACGCTACCCAACGTTTCGGAACCAACTCGTTCCCTTCATCAGGGGTGGCTAAAGTGTGCCATCAGCAGCAGGTTTCTGCCTTCGCTCCCCCTTTGTTAGCACTTGGCGCAGTCCACTAACGTACGCGGAGGGGAGCGTTCCTGGAGTCCTATTCATCGCCTCCTTTGTGAGCCGGATGTGCCATGACTCAACATGTCACCTCGTGAACAGGCTGGGTTCCACGGCCAAGACGCTCACCTTCTCGAAGGCTATCCGGTGGACAACGCCCTCGCAGTGTTCAGCGAGGGGGTTGGATTCTGAATTCATTAGCCGGATGTCATTTTTATTTTGCTTTATTCTTTGGAGGAGGTTTTTTGTTTCGCCGATGTATGAAGCCGGGCACTTTGAACTTGGAATTTTGTAAACAACACCTGGTTGTTTTTCTCTCAGGGCGCGGTCTTCCGGTCGTGGCAAGAAGCGGCTTATTCTCGAAACACGTTTGTGAGCTACGTAGCTTTCATATTTTCCGAGAATGCGTGCGAGTGCCTCGCTGGTTCCCATCACATGTGGAAGTACAACGCGCGCGCGTTTCGTTGTTCATTATTGGCTGGGCCCCCTGTCGTCCGAGCTTGACGGCGACCAACGCGTTGAATAAAGCCACGTGTGTAGCCATTCTTCTGTAGGTCGGCGAAGACGGTGGCTGCTCCTGCTTTTTTCTCCGCTTCGGAGGAGAAGATTAGCTTTCCTCTCCTCGGGAGAGAGGAGAGGACGGATCCTTTGTGGCTAGTACGGTGGTTGGAATTAAAATTTAGGTAGCGGCCATTATGGGTTGGCTTCCTATAGACAGAACTTTAGATCTGCCCCATTTCTGTTCAAGAGGCGACATGCGGAGTCAGGGCACATCCAGCTCACAAAGGCGTCGATGAATAGGACTCCAGGAACGATCCACTCCGCGTATTCTAGTGCACTGCGCCACGTACAAACAAAGCGAGAGCGAAGGCAGCAACCTGCTGCTATTGGCACACTTTAGTCACCCATGGGGAAGGGACAGAGTTAGTCCCGCAACGTTGGGTAACGTTAAAAACATTGGTCGGCGTCAGTTTTCTCTCAAATACCTCAAGAACCCAACCAGACGAGCTTTAGTCGAAGATGTTTTCGTTTAAATACTTCAGAGCGAGCGTCGACTTGGCTATTTTTAAGCGTTCTGAAATGAAGTGTTACAAATTCTTGCTGGTACGAGGAAAGTAACCCCGGCCGGAATGGCTGTCTCCAAATGGCCGCCTTAGGTCTAAAATTGTGGCTGTTTCTTACTTGGCGGTTCGTCACTACATACAGGGCAATGACCTTTGACATTAAGATGATTTCAAATCCTAGTAAGATTAGCTTCAAACGAATTGTCAAACCCTGAAATTTAAAGTGTCAGACTCTGGAACATACAATTTTTAAAAACATTATGGAATTCGTCGGAAAACACAGTATCCTAAACGATTACGAGCATGGTTTGCTTCAAGCATTGGTAACTACTATATAACAAAATAACAAATCGAAATTGCGCACGACATTTGTCAGTGATTAGGCCTAGGTGCAGAGGTTGGCGGCATTTTGCCTACTTGTCCAATGGTTTCAACACAGAGCCACACCCAAAGCTCCTTCATAACTTTACTGGTTTAAATAGCCGTTACTTCTCTGGTTGATTGGATATCAAGTTTCCAACGCAGCGTTCCGAGTCGGTAAACTTCAATTCATTTGTTGCCCCCCCCCCCCCACCGGTTAGTGATTTATCCGATGTTCCACAAGGTTGTGTCAAAGGTCCGCTTATTTTCTTGTTATATATTGATAATCTGTCACGTTACGTGTCGGTTATAATCCGTCTTCACGATGATGATTGCGTCCACTATCACAGCATTAACACGCCACTTGACCATGCATTGCTCTAACGACTCATTTGTTAAATTTTATGGGTGATGTATGTAATAGCAAATGAACATGAATTGCTCTAAAACAGTTGCTACGTCCTTTTCCAGAAGCCCGTCTCCTTCACTTTCCACGTGCCCTTTTCACGGCCAGGATTTAGAAAGAGCAACTGAGTTCAAATACATCATGCTTCGTTTTTCTCAACACTGTCCGTGTCGAAAAACATTGATACCTTATGTAACAAAACTCTTAAATGTCTCGGGTACCTCCATTGAACCCTGAGTAAGACCCCAAAAGATACCAAACTGCTGGAGCACAAAATAAATCTGTACGCTTAATCTCCCACCAAATACGGCCGAGATTCTTGCCTTCGTTCCATTATAGAGCCTCAAGTCTCAGAGCACTATCATGTCGCTGCCGCCTATAATGCTTAAAGTTTTACACACACACTGGTTTGTCCCCAGCGCTTTCCTTCACTAAGCAATTATTTAAACTTTAATAAACTTTCCACCACTGGAAGTTCCTTTCGCCTGAACCTTACCCCATTCTTTAGCCGCACTGATGCTTTCAAACACAGCTTCTTTCCCGTGGCCATTGAACTCTGTAGTTCGCTGCCTGGACACGTCCGCTCGCTACGTATTGAAGAGTATTGAGTGGCAATTACTTTCTAGTGACATTTTTATTTTTTTTGTTTTTTATAGTTTTGTATTTTTCTGGATGGCTCTTTTTCTCTCCTTGCCCACTCCTGCTATAGCTTTAACAAGGCAGCGGCTTGCAAATATAAATAATAAAATAAGTTCCAAGACGATCACTTCTGTTTCTTCCACGCAGGCTTGTACAGTCACCAGAAGCTCACCATGCGAAAGAGAATAAAACATACTTTCCATATCAACAGAAAATGCTGATTCTGTTCAATGGTTACATTATAAGAATTCGGCAACTTTTAAAGATTTCTTTGCGCTCAAAGGGTCGTTCAGCATTAGAATGTTAAGTTAACGGCCAACACTATGCTAGCACGAACCATTTCCATTCACAGCAGTGCTGAAGACAATGTCAGGTTTGAGGGTCAGAAGCTCCTGCTCGGCGCCGAACAATGTACTCAGTTTTTGGGAACAGAAAGATGAGAACGCTCCCAGTTCCACACTCCTGTGCTTTTTTTCTACACGAGGCATAATCGTGCCACCAGATGCAAAAAATATGCATCCTTTGACAGGATGCATTTTTTTTTGCATCTGGTGGCACGATTATGCCGAGTGTAGAGAAAAGCACAGGAGTGTGCAATTGGGAGAGTTCTTGTACGGTAAGGGGCGAAGCCCAATAGGGGCCTCTCCTCGAGCACCTCTCTGGAAATATAGCCAAATAAATGCTTCTCACCACCACCACCTGTTAAAAGTGGTCATCGCTGAGTGAATCTGCAAATTCATTTTTTTTAGGACATGACACTGCGCTGTGACTGTCTCAAGCCTCGGTGGACATCTAAACCGCGCCATAAGAGAAACAATGTGAGTGAAAAAAATATAGAAATTGAACACTGGTTTAGGCGGAAAGAAAATGGTGCAGTATCTACCTCACATCTCGGCGGACACCTGAACCGCGCCGTAAGGAAAGGAATAAAGTAGGGAGTGAAAGAAGAAAGGAAGAAAGAGACGCCGTAGTGGAGGTCTCCGGAATAATTTCGACTACCTGGGAATCTTTAACGTGCACTGACTTCGCACAGAACACGGGTGCCCCTTGCGTTTCCCCTCCATTAAAACGCGGCCGCCCAGGCTATAGCCAAACATTATTTTTCAGTAGTCGGGTAGGTAGATGAATTTTGCAGCTTAGTTGATATGACCAAGCCCTCGGTGGATTTTGGAACGGAATCAGAGCTTCACTGCGAAATCAGTTATAGCTAGGTGTTTCTGGATAGCTACACTCGTTAGAGTAAAGACTGTGATGGTCACGGTGGTGGCGTTTATATTTTAGTCAGCCAGTCACTGTATTCTCCTGGGTTAGATATTAATGTTGGATCATGTGAAGCTATATGGGCACCAATTAGGTTCGGCAACGAAAAGTCCATGTCCGTGTGTTCATTTTATAGGCATTCAGAAAAATGAGGTTAAATATCTTTCTGATTTGTCGCAAGCTTTCGAAACTGTTAGTGCTGACAGTTTAGTAATTTGTGGAGATTTAAACCGGCCGGAGATTGCTTGGTCAACATTATATTTCAGATCCGGGACAAAGTCTACGGCAAACAATGAGATGTTAAGGATATGCAGGTCTTTCGCGTGATCAAAAATAGTTTTTCAGCCAAAGCGCGACACCAATGGGTTAGATCTACACCTGACTGCCGTTCCAATGGCAGCACAGCCTCCACTAGCTACACCTAGAGTCAGTGATGACGATGCTGTTTTTCTTGACATGAATCTGCAATATACGAAAGTCTTAGATACGGTTCTAGACATATTTATAACTACCAGAAGGCTTGAACAGCAGAAACCTCACTTGCGCTGGATAATTACTATGACGTAGTTGAAATGCTATCGGGGGGCACTAATTACAAACGATTTATGAAAGATATTCATCAATAAAAAAAATGAACTGCATGACATATACGTTCCATCCTGGCTGATAAAGCCACGGCGCAGCAGAAGTAAACCCGGGTGTAACAGAAAGGTACGTGTTGCAGCCGATAAAAGCAAACAATCTTATGCGATTTTGATAACGAATCCATCACATATGCGTAAAGATAATCTTCCGCAGTTGACCAAAGAAATGAGTGCGGTGGTCAGTGAAGAAAATGGAGCATATATTTTCGTTTTTTTGACTCTCGTATTCAGAAATTCGCGAAAAAGTTAAGACCGTTTTTTAAACCAAATGAAAAGATTGATCTGTATATCCCACTGCTTCAGCCTGATGTTGCTGAAGTGACAATGTCGATTAAGCAAACTGTTTGAGTGCCTGCTTTATTTCTGCGTTTTCTACACATGTTGGTTCCAATGACAGTGCATGGCTTGGTGCATTCTGCACTGAGCCAATGTATAACATTGTTTTTGACCAGCGTGCAAATATGATGATCCTAAAAGGATTGAAAGCTTCAAAAGCCACTGGACAATATGGGTTATAAAATGGGTTGCTTTCATCTTGTGCAAATTCTGTGACAAAATATGTTTCTCTTCTTTAATTCAAAATCAATCGAAGACATTGATTTGGCAAATGAATGGAATATGGCGTATGGGTTTTGTGAGGTGAAGATATGGATTTTTCAGCATAGTATTACCACTGCCCTTTTTCGCCAGGAAACCGGCGGATAGTTTTACGAGGACCGTAAACACAAATTCAGTATATTTTTTTGCCTGTTGGTTGCATAGAGTGAGATATCGTGATGTTGTTAGCATCGGTCGTACCACATATATTCCGGTCTTTTCTATTTTATTTACCTTGTATAAAAAAATTCATGGCGGTCATGGTGTCACCACAGGGTGGCAGTTTTTAGCAGTGGATACGACATCATTGGGTGGGAGCTTGAGTATTGAACAAGTAAATATATTGCAAAATATCTTATTGAACGAAGTTACGTATTGTCATTTTTTCCGTTTTATATTACATCAACAAAACCAATAGATTTGTCTTACGTAAAACCACTGCAAAGCATGTAAAACAAAAACACCGCAAGAGGCTGTCGCGGCTGTTTGGTATCGAAGGGCTTTGCACATCTTTGTACACATTTATCACCTGGCGCACAGCGATTATGGTTGCTCTATGTATCGAGAGCGACTTGACGGAATCGATTTGGTCAAGCCACTCCTTTGGACAAGCATTCGTTTCAATCCCAAGGAAGGAGGCAACGAAAAAAGCCATTCATTTCACATTTGTGGAGGATTTGCGGTCGGAGGCGCCAAATGTCGCCCCGCTCCAGTCAACAGCGCGCCCGCCTGCCACGTCGGCACCAAGGAGAGCATACGTGGTGGCAGTGCACGCTATGCTAAAGGTATCTCGAGCAAGTCGTCACTCCATCTCAATATCTCGCGCTCGCGTTCGGATAAGTCGGGGAAGGTAATTTATCAATGTTCCCTTGCGCACTGTTGACGCGTCACGGCACGATGGAGGATCACTGGACCAGCTTGGCGCCCACGTGACGGTGGCAAGAACGAGTTGCTGCTAAGAGGCAACCATGGTGTGCAAACATCCGCAACGTGATCAGATGGGCTGTTTTTATTCACACCACCCAATGGCGTCTCTGGGAAATTGAAAAGAGAATGAGAACTCCACCAAAATCGAGTTGAGGGCAACATTTTTTTTGTATTTTGAAATTCCTTCATTAAATAACTCACATTCCTATGCGCCGATTCCTGTAATTCTTTATGTGTCAGCATCTTTGTGACAACGAATTCCCCCGAGCTATAGTAGGCAGCCCTTCTAACCTTCAAGCAGTGTTGCACAGCCCCTTTAAGTACAAAGATGGTTCAGTAATTTTCCAAAACTAACGTTTTCACTAGTAGAGCATGGCGCCTAGTTGCAATTAGTGATTTGTATCGGGTCGTTAGTAATAACGGTATCAATTTATAGAATCTCGAAAACGAGATTACCGTTGACGGTGTGGCTCTATAAAACGGCTTTTTTTAGTAATTTTCGAGACTAGAAATGTGGCTTTCCGTGCATGTTCTCGAAAGCACATGCATTTTCGCACTATGCCACCAAATTTTTTCGAGCCTCAGCGCCGAGAACAAACGCGTTTTCGAAATTCTAAAAAGTGATATGGCAAATACTCACGACTGGCTATATATCTCTAATTGCAACTACTTTTCAATCTCTTATGGATAAAGAGTTAAATATAAGAAATTATCTAACTGCCTTATCACTGCAGACGCCCTGAAGCACCTGGTATCCGTAAGAGAATACCATATTGCGCAGATTGTAACCACGAGTGTATTTAACGTATTTTCACAAGTTCTCGACCTTCCTTTGTGACTAGCTGGATGTGATTTGTTGCTAACTATAGTCGAAACCTGCAGTGTTCTACTTACAGATGTCTTTTTTTTTGCATGTTTGGGCAGAGACTTAGAGATTTTTTTCAGCAGCGCGTTTTTGGACAAATCTCCTAAAGCATACTACCGTTGTTGGTCCAGCTTCAAGTTTCTGGGCTGTTACCTCCAGGCAATGCGCAGCTTCTTAAGTGCGTTTACGAGCGTTTTAAGCGTTTTTTTACCATTCCTTCCTCCCGATGGCGACAAAAGTTACACGAATCATCACGCTCTGGATGGGTGCAGTGAGAAGTCACGTAACCACGGCTGATGGCGCGCCGAACGCGAAGGCGACGACAGTAGTAGTGCCGTTTTACACCGTCACCAGCGGACTGACTTTCGAGTTTGTTTCTGGGCACATCTCCTATACAGCTCATTGAAAAGCATAACTAGAGAATCTGGGGTTATTGTAAAGGAGTTCGATACAGTCCGATCTCCGGACACGCTGTCTGCCGAGCGAGATTGGTTAGGACTCGTGTACACACGAAGAACAGTCCGCCTAGCAGTGAATCATCACCCACGCTTCCACAGTGATGTGCACTAAGAATAACTGCTTACAATTGCTATTGGCTGAATTTAACTTCCGTTCCTTCTCTCCAACCTGAGTTATCCCTGCTGCGATGTTATCACACAAGGGAAGGTTAATCAGTCTCACACGTTATTTTGATCGTGAATTTTTTATGGCACAAGGGAACCTGAGGTCATGACACAAGGCAATTTATTTTGCTCAATGTGAGGTCAAAGACCCGTTTTCCAAGCATTTCCCTCTAAATGAGCCGAGCACCAGGCCATGGGAAACTTGTACCCACTGTATCACTGGTGGGTACCCGGCGGCACTCTGGATCGAACCCCGTACCTTCGCATGTTATTCCAGACGTCAAAGGGCCGTGCAGTAAGGTGAGCACCCGTCACTTGCTTACTCACTGCCGCTGCAGAGATGATCGGTCGCCGAAGAGCCCAGAAGAATGGTGGTTCATTGTTTAGGGCGCTTCGCTGCACAGACCAAAGAGCCAGGTTGAATTCCGGTCGGGCTGGCCACGTTTCGGTGGAGGAAAAAATCCAAGAATCTTCTATGGAGTGCGATGTAAAAGAACGTTAAAGAATGTCGGGTGGTCAAAATTTAACAAGCGCCCTCAACACTCACTTGCTCCCTTACCCCTTTCACTGCTATTTCATCTCTTCCATAAAGGCGCAATTGAGGTCTCTATTAAGGAATGAGAAAGTTCAGGTGTTTTTTAACTAATACATCAATTTTCATTACCTGCATAGCCACACTAGGTCATTTTTATTTTGAATAGCAAATTAATCTTCCTGGGTAGTACAAAGAATTCATTATTCGAAGAGTTAATAATAATATAATAACCATAACGGTATTCAATAGCACACCTGCGGCAACAGGGACTCAAGCGATGTACAGCTAACGCGGTCAACCTTGTTATAGTTAAACGAAATCCCTGAAAGTGAAGTGCGCCGAAGGAAGGATTCTCGAAGTTTGTATCTTTCCTTCCTACACGGTCTCCGTTTCACGCTGCTTCGTAAACACACGGTCACAATGCCGCTATTTTTTCTCTCCCTGGCCAAACACGACCTGTTGTCGAGAGGAGCCAGCACTTGGCCGTTTCTGTCAAAAGACAGTTGCGTGCACGGCCGTTAACCCGCCTGAAGTTTTTCAAAGAATAGAAGAATTCTCGGTGGCGTTAGCATTTCGCTGTTTATTGAATATGACAGGTACACTTTCAGCTCAACATTACGCAAAGCTCTTGAGTCAGTGAGTTTGCGCAATCAAGCGTCACCCATAAGTCATCATATTCTGCCCTCTTCCCACAAGAATGGCAAAAAGCGTTTCCTTATATATCACAACTTCTAGCTTGCGAAATATTTACAAAAAAGCAGCCTTTTTTCATCAGGCGTAATAACTCACAATCCATGTTCGTGGACGGCCGGCCTCAGATAGAAAAGAAATTTCGGGGAACGAATCAATATTAGATCAGCCAGCATTTTGCCGTACGATGGTCCGACGGGCTAAGGAAAGGCTTACGATTAGATTGGAGTCTGCACAGTGCATTACGGGAGGAAAAGTGTTGGTGAAAGCATTGAGACATACAAAGGTTGCAGCGAACGTGTGATAAAAATGAAGACGATATCAGCAGAAATCGATTGAAAAATGAAACATAAGCTGGGCATTCATGCAATGCACAGATATTGTGTGTTGTGTTAGGCTAGAGGATGATTTTTAAAAAGAAAAATCTGGCCAATGCAGTCGAAAGTCTGCTGAGAAGTTAGAGAAGTTTACAGTATAATGCATTAAAAATTCTTTATCTTCAAATCTAGCATTAGAATATGCATCTGTCCTTTAATGGTCGAAATATGGAGGGCGATCTTAGTCAGGTGACAATCTGCAATTTATATTCTCATATCTGAAAGATCAGTGAAAATTCTTCACAATTTGAGGAGCCCCGGCTACGTACCATTTACGGTACCTTATGTTCATTTGCACTTATTTATTTCATTCAATGAGACAAAGCCCGCCAATTTCATTAAATTGCAATATATTTTTCAACGAATGATTTCTTAACAGTATTAAATTTTCCGGCAGAGTCATGTTTTCTCTGCTGACTTTTTCGTTAGGGAATGCCTGCATAGACATCAATCACAGCTTGAAGTTTTTTCAGCCGTTACGCACTTCTGGCAGAATAATAATACTGCCGCATATTTTTGTAAACTTCATTTATTTATACTCAAAGCCATTGGCACGCGGATATATCACTTTATTTTGGACGAGGGAGGCTGCAAGATTTCTATGGAATATTTTTATCCCCGCGAAATCGGTTCTACTTTGTTTGAGATTATTGTAGACGATTACTGCGCCTCATCTTGAAGGTCCTTTGCCAGCTTTTATTTAGCGCTGCCGAGAGTGGCAGGGATTGTGTTCTTCGACAACTGCCGATCGGATTTGCTGCTTTTGCAACCATGTCACTGCGATTACATTTAAGAATTTATTTCGATAGCACGCCAGTCAGGTCATATTAAAAATGTAACTGTAACTTTATCAGTGCAAGTTTCCGTCTTTGGCCCTAGCTACTGGCCACAAAATTCATTGCGATCATTTTCAGGTAACACGCATGACTTACTCAGCCTACTTGTCAAGATTTTGCAATCCTGCACATTTTTCATTCCTGATTTCATTTTCCCAGGCAGGTTCTCACGTCTTGACGTGAATGACCCCATATTTCTATGAAGCTATTAATGCTCAAAAGAGTGCCATATAAGGCTTCGTGAGAATAATGACATTCAATACGCAATTAGGTGGAAACAAATGAAAACTTCAAGGAAAAATGAAACTGCGCACTGAACACATTTAGCCAATGTACCTTGGCTACAGCATACAGCTGGAGATTTACATCAGCTTGAATTACCGTGCTTTGACTCAGTTCAGATGAATTCTGGCAGACCAAGCTCCTCTTACACGCATGAATGAGAAAACAAAATAACATAAACGCCTTTAACACTCATGCGCCATAAATTTTTAAAAGCAAAAAATGCTTTATGCTGCCATTCTCCTTAGATACAGCGGAACACCGTCCGGAAACCAAGGCGGTTCTTAGATTGAACGGAAAGCCCAGCCTGAGCCCTAACATGCTGAAATTTACTTTATAAACAGAATCAAGCAAGAAAGAGTCGTTCACATGCCACGGCCCCCTGTCAGATAGAAGCCAGCGCCGGCGCAAACAGAAAAGCTTTGTTTCGCTATGCGTCTGACTACTCTGTCATGTGGATTTGTTGTTTCGAAAGCCAGGTAAGCAAGATGGCGCATTGCACAAAATAAAAACATTCGGACAACCAGCATTAGTGAATCGGTGGTGGAACCACTATTACAAATTCGGCAGCCACTTTCAGGCTGCCAGTCATTGAAGGCAGTCTGCTTCAGATTTCTGTAACTTTAACATGTCTATGTTCTTTTTGGTAGAATATGGAAACCACGATATCAAAGTCACAACTTCCTCATCAGAATGCATTGCCATTCCAGATCGCCAAATGCGCCGAAGGCCTAACACCAAATCGTATTTAGTGCTATGATATTGCACTTTTTACTGCCTGGAGCCTAGTGATATAAATGTAGCTATATTTTCAAGTATCTGCGAGTGTCTAATGCAGAATGTGAAAGAAAAATTACTGCACTAAATTCTGACAGCTCCGGAAATTTATCACACAAATACCAGGAACTGAGAGACTTCTTACGACACATGAAAAAAGCGAAATTTAACAAAACCGAGCAAAGCTTACACGAATGCTTCGAGTGTTTGAATTTGTGGTGTTGATTAATGGGGAATTTTTATTGTCGCCAATTTATTGTAGGGAAACGCACGCAGATAATCAATTTCGCTGTCCCGAAACGCTATCGAAAGTATGATGACTCATACGTCACTCTTTTGTCGGATGTTGAAGACTTCTTCAATCTCCCTGGTCCATTGATCAAAATATGACGTGATGACCATTAAATTGCTAAGCTGCAGCTGACATCCATGCTCTCTGCAATGTTTTGCTAATTCACTGCTGATGGCGGCCTTTAGGGATATTTTGTGCTCTCGAAGCCGTTCATTCAAAAAGCGCCCTGTTTGACCAATGTAGGTGCTTCCGCATGACAGAGGTATTTCATAAACCCCCTTTTCACACGTTTGCCATGTTTTTTTCCGGTGCTTTTTCTTGCATTGATTTTCCTTTGCTCGCTGTTGACTTTGGCGCACAGGCTTCTTAATTTGCTGGGTTCTGACATGAGCACTATTACACCAGCTCTTGCGCCTACTTTTTTGAGACTGGGGGAAATGTCATTAATGTAAGGAATGACCGCGTACGGCTTTCTTTCTTCTGATGTGGTTGTGACATATTGTTTGCCTCTAAGTGCTTGCAGAATCCCTTCAGCGACATTGGATAGCGGTCTCGTAGGGTAACCTGCTGCTTTCAGCTGACTGTTCTGGGCGTCAAAACTGCCTTGAATTTCATGATGACAGGATCTCGTCAATGCGGCTCTCATTGCTGCTTTTGCTAAGGGCTAGAAGGACTAGAAAAACTAGAACCAGAAATAACGAGTGAACGCTCAGAAAACAACGTTATGCGATTTCTTGAGTTCACACTAGCCTTTCTAGGCGCGCACATATGCTGGCGGTATACGCACCACGAAACTAGAAGGAACTGCTCCCCTACACATCTGCTCACTCCAAGATCATCAAGCGGGGGATATAAAAAACAGCAATGAGAGCCTCACTGACGAGGTCCTGTTATCATGAAGTTCAAGACAGCATTGACAACCAGACCCGTTGGTTGAAAGCAGCTGGTTGCCCGACGAGACTGCTATCCAGTGTCGCAGAAAGGATTCTGGAAGCACTTAGAGAAAGAAAATATGTCACAACCACATCAGAATAAAGGAAGCCGTACGCGGTCATTCCTTACATTAATGGCATTTCCCACAGTCTCAAAAAGGTAGGAGCAAGAGCTGGTGTAACAGTGCTCACTCATGTCAGCACCCAACAAGTTAAGAAGCGTGTGCGCCAAAGCGAACAGCGAGCAAAGAAAAAATCAATGCAAGAAAAAACACCGGATAAAACATGTAAAAGGTGTGAAAATCGGGGTTTATGAAATGCCTCTGTCATGCGGACGCACAAACATTGGTCAAACATGGCGTTGTTTGAATAAACGGCTTCGAGAGCACAAAAGATCCCGGAAGGGTGCCATCAGCAGTGAATTAGCAAAACATTGCAGAGAGTATGAATGCGCTCCATAGCTTATCAACGCAATGGTCATCCCGTCATAATTTGATCAACGGACCAGGGAGATTGAAGAAACTTTCAACATCCAAACAAAGAGTGACGTATGCGCCTGTATACCATCAATAATAGCGCTTCGTGGCAGAGAAGTTGATTATCTGTGTGCGATGTCTTAATATTTTACCACGTGTACATGTTATGCGTTTTTCATGCTTCTTTCTTTTCCTTCTTATACGAGCGAGATTTATATATTTGACGAACGTGCATTAAAAATCTGGTTTTTATTCAGCGTCCTGACCCGCCTCTTTCTTTGTCTCGTGCTGCGCTGCTCCCGTCACAATGTTAAAGCACATTTCATGTGAACGGGTAAGTCAGAATGGCCTAGCCAGCAAGCATTCACGCAAGTGGATAGATGTGTTACACCACCTGTAACGTAAGCATGTGTCTGAAATTTGGCACATATGTGCGCTTAGATGCCTGAAGTCTGCATGAAAAAGAATAAATAATTTTATTGAGCCAGAGCCGTGAAATCGAGCATTAACATTTTGGGGCTGTCCCTGGACGCACAACTTTTCGGACACGGCTAGTTGTGGGGACGTTTTTTGGATGTCTTCGGGAAAAATGAGCACCCCCTGGCGAGATTCCAAATGTCCTGATGGGATATTTCTGGGAGATTTTGAGGAGGTTTTGTGTTTGTTGGGCTATTAGCGGAAGACGATGTGCAGTACACCGCGCAGGAATATGCTGTAGTTTAGCAGGAGGCATGGTCGGCGGCGGCGATAGATTAGAGGTTTTAGCTACGTTAAAATCACAGTCGCGACAATGTTTACTTTTTATTTATTTATGTATGCTTCAGCTGGATTACATCGACGGCGATAACGCGGCTCAACACACCAACGGCCTTTTAAGAGCTTCGCTCTAAAAGACTTGATGGGAGAGTTAAGCACCCCCAGAAGGGCATGACGCGATAACGTTCAGGGTTCAATGCCTATATATGCGGAATTGGTCATTCTGTCCTACAAATTAATAAATCGCTTGGAATGCTATACCATTCCTGGTGCAGTGGTGCAGTGGTTAAGCGACGCGTCACTGCCCCGGCAGGCGGCTATTTCAAACTTGCCACCGGTGGAGCTTGTGAGGCCCTGGTTGCTCTTCCCGAGTGACCAATCATTATTTAACTGCCACCTGCCACAGTGGGTGGTTTGCTAGCAATCCAGTGGGTAGGCTGCCACCTGGCACGGTGGGCAGTTCTGATGAAGAAAGGCCATGTCACGAAGGCGGCAAGTGGGCCACCTGGTTATTCACTCAAGCCTAAGACGACGCTGGATTTTTTGCAGAAATAGAGCCTTATCGCTATCGCGACAAAACGGACCACTTTATGAACCCCAGTGGACGGCGAGATAGCAATTCATTGCCGCTGTCTTACAAATCAAGCAACATTTAAAATGAATTTCGCAAATTATGACCAGACCGTCATCACCTGCAAATTGAAAACTAAGGGATAGTGGCATTTGGTGGATATTCTGTTTTGTAGAATTTTAGTAACGCGCCTTTGGAAAGAGACATGCTTGTCTAAAACATCATCCCAGTCTGTTTAATTACGCATGCGAGACCGCGGCAGCTCCTCCTTGGTGTGACGCAGCTGTTGTGTATACGATGTTCCGTCTGACAAGAATGTGTAGTGATAGGCGACGTTGATCACATTTCGCTCCTTGCCAGCAGTTCGATATCGCCGCGCTTGACTGCATGCGAAGTTTTGAGCTGTACCACCTTTTATCACCCACTCTAATAGCAATCGCCTAATTAAAGAAACAGGGCTCCCTCCACGTAACCCGCAGTCATTCTTCGGTTTCGCTCACCAAGAACGAAATGCAATCACAGTCGCCTGTCGGTAAATATTCTTGTCAGACGGAGCGCTGTAGGCAGCAGTAGCGTCACAGCTGGGAGGAGCTTCACGCCGTATGTCCCAGTCTCGCACGCGTAATTAGATGGATCATTCTGAAATTTTTGACACGAACATCTCAGGACACAGGCGATAGTAAAATTCTACAGAATAGAATAGTATGAAATGCCACTATCTCTACGTTTCCAATATAAACATGTATGTGAACTGCATTGATTAAAATTACATTATTGCAATTAGTCAATTACTGCTATTGCGATGGCAAATATCCTCAGTTCGCGCCCGCCTGGCCGCATACCCCGTGTACAAGACGAAATGTGTTGCCACGGTGGCTTAGTCGTTACGGCGCTAGGCTGCTGACCCGAAAGACGCGGGTTCGATACCGGCCGCGGCGGGCGCATTTCGATGGAGGCGAAATGCAATAGGCTCATGCATTGTGCAATGTCAGGGCACGTTAAAGAAACCCAGGTGGTCAAAATTTCCGGAGCCCTTCACTGCGGCGTCCCTCATAGCCCGAGTTTCTTTGGGACGTTAAACCTTCCCAAAACCTGCAAAAAAGCAACTTTTCACTAGTACTATTCGTATATTTCTTAAATCTTGGAAGGCTAACTGACACCGTAAACATAACATGAGCGTGCAAGGCTTGTTTTGAGCGAACATGACTCATTACGACGCTACGGCGTCGATGCACTGATACAGCACGATGCTTTAAAATGGTCTGTCACTCTTTCAAAGTCCCTATCGGTGGCCGTTTTGCACAGCTGCTACGGTCAAAAATCAACGCACAGAACATGACTGACAAAAAACACGCGGAAATACTGCCGTTAACGACGTACCTTAACCAATCTATAGCTCTATGTGGGACCTTATAATTTTCCTGTTGAAATGGCTGCAATTATTTATTGTGCGCTTATATTCTTTATTATCACACCTGGAGCATAGGAGATATCATACGTAGTAATATTGTTCTACAAATACGCATCCCTGAGTACGTGTTCAGCGCATTTATTTAGTACACCAGGAAGAACCGAGCATAAATGGTGCCACAGCATGCCACTGGCTTTCAACGGCTCATTGGAGGGAAAACTGAAAAAATAGCCCGGAAGCTCAACGAAGCTGCTTATTTTTCAGTGCCTACTGCTGCCCGAGCATTATGCACGCCGCTAAGTGCGAATCACATGCTCTCACGTCGCACTTAGGGCCTACACAGAAATTCATACATTGTTCATTAATGCTAACTTCCTAGCACTGTCGACTGCTGGCTTCGAATGTAACGCGTGTGAGGTACATAGTGCTAGCTGGATGAACACACCTGAAGATTGTGAAGTGCTCGTTTCGCGTGTGACTAAGAAAAAAGATAATGATTGATATTACTTTTACTAGTTCCAGTTGTGCCAATATAGTTCGCGCCACTTGGCTTGCTAGAAAAAATAACTAGATGTTCCTTTCTTTTTACTAGAAGATTATACTTGGAAGTTACTACTCCGGTCTATGGTCCCAGTAGGCTTACTGTGCTTGTTTTCGGCCAAGCATGCAATTACTTGATATTATGATTTACGAATAAGAAACCAGATGAGTACACCGAATTAGCACAGACGCACCGTCTGTGTACTTTCAGGCATTCTGTTTAAACGAGCGCACAAGGAAGGGCCTGGGTTAGTTGCCATAAAAATAAAAGAAGTATCAGTGTTTTAATTTGGCTCAACCTATCATATTGCGAAAGCATTCCTAAATAGTCAAGGCCAAATCTGTCAGTGGCTCATGCCAAATATAGAGGTCACCATCGTGTCACGGGCACGCTAAATTATGGCTGAATTTCAATTTTGGTCGAAATCGGCTAAGGTCGAATTTCGGCGGTGGGCCAAATATTGGGGGGGGGGGGGGTGGCTGCGGCCAAAATTCGAGGGAATTATCCTGCTGGCCACAGCAAATTATGGGCAGACATTGATTTTGGTCTAAATCTGCTTAGGTCAAATTTCCGCGGTGCCAGGGCGAATCCTGGTGGTCACGATTTTATTGATCGCAGTCGAATTGGGGGCGGCCGAGCCATATTTGGAGGCAACTGTGTATTATGCCTCTTGAACTTTTTTAACTTAACATGGCGTTGCTATTGCTGTGCAACGGCACAAGAACGGTCCAAGTTGCAAGATGTTTTGTCCATGTTGGTTAGCGTATGAGTGCTTTTGCACTAATAGCATTGGACATGGTACCAGCACGCTATTTTTGACGCGTAAGCATAAGAATGTTCTGTGCAAGCGGAAATCACAATCGCCATCCCGCACGAAGCATACGCATGGCGAACCTTGCGGCCTGTTCATCCTGGCACGTTGGGACCTGCTGACCGCATTGTAAACAAACTGACAATCATGGCAAGTGGCAGTTAAATTAATTATAGTCCGCGAGAGGGCCTCACAAACCCCACCGATGGCTGTATTTGAAACAGCCACCTGCCGGGCCAGTGGCGCGTCGCTTAACCACCGCACAATTGCACCAGAAGTAGCGTCAGGACTTCCAGTGATCCATGAATATAAAGAAGAGAATGACCCGTTCAGCAAATAAGAGCATTAACTATTTAACGCGCCGCGACACACCCTTAAGCCGAAGGAACAATGGAATTATCAGCAGCAGAAAATGCTAACGCATCAAAAAATTCACCCAGGACCGCTGAAGTGTCTTTTCTTTCCTTTAAGTTCGGCATATGCACCATGCGTAAATCATGCCGGATGGGCAACTAGCCATGTCAGCAGCTTATATCGTGTTGTGAGCCAAATAGAACACGTGGCGATATCCGCAAAGAATATATTTTAGGGGGCTCATCTTACATAAACAATAGAACCGAGCGCACTTAAGTGATTCTGGTTTGAATTGAATGCATTTGAAACTCATTATTCTGAACGAAAAAAAAGCCATGACTAAGCCAGCGCTTGTGGTATCGAGCGCGTCGAAATAAATTTTTTCCGTACTGCCTCTGGAAGGCGTTGTTATTCTGACAAAAGCCAGCGAGTCTTTTCTATATTTCTAGAGAAACTAGCTCTTCTTTGTCGGCTGCAGAATGTCTCTGGTATTCGTTTCTGCTTACGTGACGTCATAGTGATGTAGTAAAGTGGAAAAATTTCTTCAAACTTATACGCTTATGTGAAGTAACAATTCCTTGGAGTTCTTTCAGTGAAACAGGTGCTTTTAAAGTAGATGCAAATGTTTCTTTATCAAGAGCATGATGACTAGCACCTTTTATAACTGCTGACGTCATAGTGGTACAGCAACACCGCGTCGTCTCCTCCAGGCTGGTCTATCTTTTGGGACGCTTTGCAATCAATAGAAGAGGATGCATAAAAGATTTTACACCTATATCTGTACTAGCTATGGAATTTACCACTCACATTGGCGTCTCAACGTCACATTAAAGCTCTTCATAGCAGCTATGGCACGGGAACTAAAAAAAGGAAGGAATGAGGATGATGATGAAATGCACCAGTGCAGAGTTGCAAATTGGATATCGAAGTTCAGCAGCCGGCAACGCTTTCATGAAAGGCACACGCGTTTTGAATGAATATGAACACAGGTGGTGTGGTTTCACGTATCTGAAGTGAGCTATTTTGCGTTCATAGCGTAGCTTGCATCCACACCACTGTACAGCCATTAGCATGCTTGGTTGACGCCGTAAACTACACTGCGAGTGGCTTAACGCATGCATACAAGGCAAGTATACATGCACTGCGGATTTGCAACGGGGAGTATCACTGCTGCCAGTGCGTTGGGATGAATGATTCGAGGCATAGCAAGCCTGTTCAGGCACAGCATTATGCGGCTGCACATCAAACGAAAAAGGAACGGAACGTGTTTCTAACAAGGAATGTAAAAAGCGCAGGAACGCTGCCCTTGGGTTTGCGTGCCCTCATCCTGGAAATGGGTTTAAGGCGTCTTTTTGGCGGATATCCCTTGTTGCGGACGTAGCTTAAGACATTTTTGGCACAGATTTTCTTCGCCGGGTTGACCTGCTGGTCGGCACGACTCGCAAGCGTATTCACGGTGCTACATTGAACATCGCTGTTCAAGACGTTCCATCGTCAAGAGCGGTTAGCACAGCCTTCCGCCTTTCTTAGCTAGCTCTAGCTACCTTTCATAGCTGCCTCTAGTCTGATGCACCTGTGAAAATAAAAACAGCACGAGACCTATCTCTTCCAACATCCTATGTTGGAGGCAGGAATGCGTAAGGAGAGATGATAGTCGGGACAGAACCATTCGTCTCTTCCCTCCACATCCTCTACCTCTGCCCGGCAGACATTCTCCCGCCGGGCCTAGAGCACCTCAAGACCTGGGAGGACTGGGAGACCATGCTGCGCTCGGATGACCCGTACATGAAGACCATCGCCACCGGACGGGCTGCCATTGTATTGGACCCTAGGCACATAAACACATGAGTGCGGTGCGGTCTTGCGGGGACACAGAGGCATGACCCGAATTTCTATCAAATCATAAACTTTTTCTCTCTCTCTCCAACATCCCGGCACCAATGCGTCCGGGTACTTTTTTTTCGCAAAGCAATGCTCGCGGCGATTAGCTGATGGATTCGTTTCAGTAAGGCATTTAGTTTACTGTCTCACATCCAGAATTCGAATTCGTTAACCATGCAGCTACCCGCCGCGGTGTCTCGGTGGTTGGAACGCTCGGCTACTGATCCGGAGTTCCCGGGTTCGAACCCGACCGCGGCGGCTGCGTTTTTATAGAGGCGAAACGCTAAGGTGCCTGTGTGCTGTGCGATGTCAGTGCACGTTAAAGATCCCCAGGTGGTCGAAATTATCCCGGAACCCTCCACTACGGCACCTATTTCTTCTTTTCTTCGTTCACTCCCTCCTTTATCCCTTCCCTTACTGCGCGGTTCAGGTGTCCAACGTTATATGAGACAGATACTGCACCATTTCCTTTCCCCAAAAAGGCAATTACAATTAACCAAGCAGATCAGTCGTACCGGGGTTACGAAAGCAACGAAAGCAGTCCAGACAAGCAGAAGGTATACTTGTGCAGATGTAAAATTCTATTGAATTCTAGTTGTGTTTAATTTTTTAGCATGACGTTGAGCTTAACACTGGATGCGCTTTAAGACTGAACATTGCTCGTACGTCATCTTAACCTCTGCCATCCCTACGAGATCCCATTATTTTAAATTCAGTTCGTTTTATTTCACCAGATACATGCGGGCAGGAGCTACTAGGAAAAATCTAATCGAAGCGGCCCGATGCTCCCTAGGACACAATTAGAGGATAGGCCGTGGTAAACATGTTCGGTTCGCCGGCCACGCCGCACGTCTTTGGCGCTTTGCTCGCCCCTTGTTGTAGGTCTCCCTTCTATGAGACCCTCTCATAAGTTGCGCACAGCGTCGCTAAACCACCAAGGGATGCTCGGACAGAAGCAATTCAACGGAAGATTGCCATTCGCCGTGCGCACAGAGACCAGATATTTCCGCTTCTCTTCTCAGCTCACTTTCCCCCTCACTATTCACCTTCAACGGCAGCCACTCCCCGGGTTACCGCAGCAACCACGTTCCGGTACCTCCTTCTTCTCCCTTAAAAGGGTGGGGGGGGGGGGGGGGGGGGGGGGCTTCTTCTCTCACTTGGCCACATGTCAACAGTGGCAAGTAGCTGGTGGCAGGTGGCGGCCTCAGTGAGCAACGCCGGCGGACATATTCTTCCGAACTGGGGCATGTAATGCTAACTCCTTTTAAAAACAACACGAAAACGACGCCTTCGCACATGGGCGAGCACAAGAGCTCATATATGACGATATCGAATATAAAGCATTTTAGCTGAATAAGGCACTAGCACTGAAAAAGTGCAATGAGTAGTCATGAAACCATTGCATATAGTATTGTGCGCTTCTATCGTGAAGGCTTTCAAAAATTCTCCCCCCCCCCCCCCCCCTTTAACTGCTGACTCATTTGAGGTGAAACTGCACACAGAGCTTGCATATTATGGTAACTTTTGTATCGTAGCAAGTTTGACAGCGGTACTTGCTTAGTTTAGCCGTGCATGATGCGAAAACGTAATCGTCTACGAAGAGATCGGCGAACCAAAATAATACCGCAAACGACGTTTTCTCGCTGAATAGCGGCAGTAGCGCCATCTGTTTTTGCTGTGGAAAACGTCACGACAAGGCCGCCGAGGGGAGCTGCAAGAAGCGCGGTTCCTTCGAATATTCCGTTCTGGCCGTTTCGTCTGCTTCAACTGAAGCGCTTAGAACATTTTAGGCTAATTGAGCGGAAAGAAAATATGACAGCAACTGATTTAACGAGGTTTTACCTTTGAAAGAATATTGTTTGCAACAATCGTCTCGGGGTTTTTTTTCGTGACGCTTTCCACTGCCGCGGTGGTTCAGTGGTTAAAACGCTCGACTACTGATCCGGACTTCCTGGGTTCGAACCCGACCACGGCGGCTGCGTTTTTATGGAGGAAAAACGCTAAGGCGCCCGTGTGCTGTGCGATGTCAGTGCACGTTAAAAATCCCCAGGTGGTCTAAATTATTCCGGAGCCCTCCTTCTTCTTCTTCTTCTCCTCAAGTAATATGGCACCTCTACGGCACCACTACGGCACCTCTTCTTCCTTTCTTCTTTCACTCCCTCCTTTATTCCTTCCCTTACGGCGCGGTTCAGGTGTCCAACGATATATGAGAGATACTGTGCCATTTACTTTCCCCTAAAAGCAATCAATCATTATTTTCGCCAATCTCTACATAGATGATTACGTTTACGCATCAAGCACGGCTCAACTAAGTACCGTTGTCAAACTTTCTGCGACAAAAAAATCACCATAATACGCAAGCTCTGTGTGCAGTTTCATCGCAAATGATCCATTGGTTGAGGCGGTGAAAATTTTGGAAGTCTTCACGATAAAGACACACAATAGTTTAATCAACACAGATCGGCGGCGTCAGCAAGATGCGATGGCGCGGATGTCGCCAGCTCCAGTGAATAGCGCAAAAAATTGGGTGTGAAAGGTAAGCTTAGCGACCATAGGAATACATGGAAGCAAAATTTTAAAAGAAGTTTTCTGATTTTACAATGCACCTACGATGTCGTCCCATCGTGAAGGACTACCAAGTTCATCCTAGTACATATTATGAAAGTATCACTGTTCAAAGTATCATGCGAAGTATTTTTAAAACATCGCGCCACGAGCGAGTGGGGGTGATTAGCCGGCTGGGGGCACGTAACGGGAGCGCGGCCCATTGGAACACCAGTTAGTTAGGTGTAGTCCGACATGCTGCCCGTTTGCTGCATTTGTGCACTAATACAGTCGTTGCGAGCGCTGCATTTTCCACTAATACGGTCGTTCAAACTAGACAGCATTACCTGAAAAAGCAGTTCTCAAACCCTATGGACAGCGCATGAAACAGAACCACGCACTATGCACTTTAAAAAAAATGCGCCTATAAGGAAGTAAAGAGGGAGTAATCTGTCCGCTAGCGCACACCCTATCGTGTAACCCAGAGGACAACTTACTCTATTTTTACTCCTTTCTGTTTAGAGAATAGCAGATGGCGCCGCAGATGATATTCCTGGGCCGCCTCGTAGCCAGCGCCACGTATGTGTGTGATCATGGTGCTAGTCATCTGCTACACTGCGCGGTTCATTAATCGTGCTATTTGAGGGCTCTCTGTAAACCTTGCTATCGTTTGAACGGCAGTATTTTCTATGGAGTGCATATAGTTTTCGCGGCAGTAATGTCAGACTTCGCGAGAAACTTGCGTGCTTCGTGGGAACACCCAGCGCATACAGCGCCTTTAGCGGGTATGACCCGCTTCACAACGCATTATTCATTGCGGCGTTAAAAAAAAGCCTTTAAATGATGTAGCATGCTTACACACCCTCTTCTTCTTCAAAGCACTCGCCAACTGCTAGCAATCAGCCGTGGGTACTCTGTGAAGCGAGAAAAATATTTCTGAAAGATTTCTGAAAGCGGATAGAGGGGCTTTAGGGTATGTCCGGCGCATGGTGTGTACGAATATTTTAGGTGTTGACACTGACCGCCCGCAGCTGCGGAGAGCGCGCACATAACCTGTTCGCCCTCTAGTACAGGCGCGGATAGAAGTATATGGAGTGCGCCGCACAAGAAAGAACTTCGCGTCAGCGTCGCCTAGCCGAACCAGATGAAAGCTCAAAATCGCCACGCTCATGTGCTGGCCCTGTACCGGCGCGACACCCTAATTGCTCCGCTTGCCTCGCATTCGGCCGGCGTCTGTGTCGCGCTGATGTTGATGATTATGGTCGGATGGTTGCGCTCTTTGTAGCGAGCGGGCATTTCGGAACACACAGACCATTGCCTTAATGCCGCAGAGCCCGCGCGTGCGGCACTACCATTATGTCCTTTCATCTGAGACGGCTGTAGGCACGTTTCCATCCCAAATAGTCCGCATCCTTCGAACTTTAAATGCCTCTGGGGCTCATTTCCGTCTCGGTATCGACCAAATATACTCTCAATACTCGACGTCTTCGAGTGAAAGCATGAGGAAGCGAGCATCTGATCCTGGCGCTTGACCTTAAGAGAGCTTTTGACAATGTCTCACACGAAGCTATCCTGCGCGAACTGAACTCCCTGGGACGAGGACAGAAGATCTTTAACTACATTAGAGCTTTCCTCACGGACCGCACTGCAACAATTGGAATTGGAAATGCCAGATCAGATACCACACCAATAACAAACAAGGGCACTCCACGGGGATCAATCATCTCTCCCCTCTTATTCAATATTGCCATGACAGGATTGGCTCGTCGGCTGCAGGAGCTACCCGGTATAGGATTTACACTTTATGCAGACGATATAACTATCTGGATGACTAAGGGATCCCTTGCACAGAAGGAACAAGCCCTAGAGGAAGCGGCATCGATTGTCGAAACATTTGCCGCTAGCAGTGGCCTTCGCTGTGCACCGGAGAAGTCAGAAGTAATCAGGGTGCACGGGCAAAATTACAAAAACTCTGGACCAATAGATCTCTATGTAGAAGGCCAACAGATTCGAGAGGTCTCGGTCATTAGAATTCTCGGGCTTTGGATTCAAAGTAACCTACGCGCTGGACATACCATAAAAACTCTCAGAACAACCACCCACCAAATTACACGTATGATTCGTCGTATAACACGCCACAAGAAAGGCATGCGTGACGAAGACACTCTTCGTCTTGTACAGTCCTTGGTTATCTGCAGAATAGCATACGGCCTTCCGTATCATCATCTCACAAAGGGAGAACTTAAGCAGTCCGACACTGTCATTCGCCGCGCGTACAAAACAGCTCTCGGCCTTCCTCCAAGCACCTCGACCGAACGTCTAATCAAGCTTGGAGTCCACAACACCTTTGAGGAGATCAAAGATGCAGTTTTAGCATCGCAGAGAGCCCGACTCCAACAGACCACCACCGGAAGAGCCATTCTTCAGCGCATTGGTACACCACGAGATCTACAAGAGCTCTGGCGACACACTTCCCTACTTGCAAACATAAGCAGATCTCGGTGGCTCCGCTCCCAAAACATATGCATCCAGAAATCCACAAAGGCAGACGGGAGGCTAGGGTCACTCATCTACGCCGGCGTCTAGAGTCAGATCGCAAAGCATCTGAACCGAGCATCTTTGTTGCAGTCGCCCTTGACCACAATTTTCAACTACTGACGAGTGCTTCACTCCGGGCTGAGGATCCTGCCGCGGCGGAAGCCTCCGCCATCGCCCTTGCCATAATTCATTGCTATCTGGCGGACACATCAGCTCACATAATAACTGACTCGAAGCGAGCCTGTCAATATTACGTTACAGGGAGAGTCCCAAAAATGACAGCGGCTCTACTCATACCGTCGGGCCTCTCACCTACACTTCAACGCCCCCATAACATTACTTGGACCCCGGGTCATTCAGGTTTTGAAGGCAACGAGGTGACAAACGATCTAGTTCGTGAGCTAACAAACCGTGCGGATCTTTGCCCGTACCTCACCCCTCTACCATCAAACTATGGGGAACGGCTGGAGATGCTTAGATTACATCGTAGAATATATCCCCCTCCCCATAATAAACTCACCACAGAAGAAGCCACATTTTGGAGGCGAATACAAACGAATGCCTTCCCTAACCTGTACTTGTACAGCTACATTCACCCTTCCAAATACCGCCCCTTCTGTCCATGGTGCGGCGGAAAGCCTACGCTGTTTCACATTTCGTGGAATTGTCCCCAAAAACCACCTCATCTAAAACATTACAGACATCATACGAGCAGTGGGAGGCAGCCCTGACCAGCAATGGTCTGGAAGACCAGTGTCGCATCATCAGACTGGTCCAAGTATCCCCCCAAGCCACCGAAGTCCTGAACTGAGGAGTCCGCCTACTTGACTCGAAGAACAATTCAATGAAATAATAAACGTTTTATCTCTCTCTCTCTCTCACAACACTCGATCTATAGCCGCGGTTTCGGGCTTTTTTAATGTAGCTGCCATTTATTTTCGCCTTGCTCCTATGATGCAGCGGCAATGCCTGCGCCTAGTGTGTCTGTCCTGCAGCCCATTGCTCCTGCAATGGAACCTGGCCTAGGAAGTCGGCTTAAATAAGGTAAAACCTCCACTCCTGGCGCTTTTTGCTGCACCAAGAACTGTAGGACTGAAGCGAGATAAACAATCGGAGCGGAATCTTTACTCAGAAAAGCAATTGGAAGCAGCAGTCAAACAAATTGAGAAAGTAATTTTGAGGATAATGAAACTAAATGGACTTATACCAAATTAACTCGATTACTTGAGCTAGAGCTAGCTATGGTGCGAGTAAAGCCAAAAGGGAAAGGATGTTGACCAAAGAGTTGATGGAATGAGGAGGTCAAGAGATCAATAGAGAAACGTCAGGAAGCATCCAAGGAACACAGATATTCCAAGAAGATGGGGGAACCAGAAGTTGAAGTAGACAGAAAATCGGATACCTTCATAAAGTGGAGAAGGGAAGCATCTTATTTGATTAATGAGAAAATTAGAAGAAAGGGTTCCCAACGGATGTCAAAAGTAAATAAAAAGGATAGAAAAGCAGCTCAAAAATTCTGGAAACATCTGAATGAAATGCGTAGACTAGGCTAGAGCAAAGGTTAAGTGTTAAAGATCAGGATATTCAACTAGACAGCGATGATGCAATGAAACACATAGGAACAAGGATGACAGAAAAATTTTAAGAAAGAAATGTGGCCTATAATTTATCGAAGGAGGATAGACCGGTTACTGCAATTGCTTCACTTGAGCAAAGAGAGTGGGAAAGAGCAGAGAAGAAGGTTCCGAGTGGGTCATCAACAGGACCAGATGGTATTCCGATTACGTTAATAAAGAAGCTAGGACCAAAATCCAAGCAAACATTAATACAGGTAGTGAATAAAGCACTTCTGGGGGAGACTCCGGACATTATTCAAGAGTATTTGTGGGACATACTGGGCACATTGAATGTGCAAGATAGAGTAAATAATCTTTTAATATATATATATATATATATATATATATATATATATATATATATATATATATATATATATATATATATATATCAGGGGCTCGTTTGACAAATATATTAAGGAAGCCAACAGTCACAGAAACCAAGGAGCATAGGGGAATGTTTTTAATCTTTTTTTATCTGCAGTGCCAATCAATCGGTTTAAAGAAAATTACTTATGAGCAATTTTCTTTAAAATGTGTTTTTCAAACGAGCCCCTCATATCCTTTACCTTGTCTGCTAATAGCTTAACGGGGGTCTCGGTTCTGGCAGTCTTGTTGCCATAGGTAGCATAAGAGGGCTCTCGCACAGTTTCCGCCCTCGCCGTTAGATGACGTTCTACGTCACACTCGCGGTATAACAGGACGTGCTACGTCCGCAATGGTCGAGGGTGACGCTGGTGAACACTCTCAAGGTTCGCTTACACGCAGTAAACATAAATACCCACGAAAGCAGCAGATTGGAAAGCCGTCGCCGTAACTCAGTTGGTAAGAGCACCGGAGGCGATATTCGGAGGTCGTGGGTTCGGATCCCACCGGCGGCATGGTTGTTTTTTCTGCTGCTTTATAAGTAATTTTCTTTAAACCGATTGATTGGCACTGCACATAAAAAATATAAAAAAGATTAAAAACATTCTCCTATGCCCCTTCGTTTCCGTGACTGTTGGCTTCCTTAATATATATATATATATATATATATATATATATATATATATTTTTTTTTTTCAAAGTTGAAAACGCTTCATTTAGCCATAGATTTATTTTCAGTCTACGTTTCGGACAGAGCCTGTCCTTTCTCAAGACTGCGGTTACTGGGGTCTTCCTCTTCTTAAGGAGTTGGCACTGGCACACATGTACGACACATGAACAAAAGAAACAGACGGAGGCAAGGAATACTAGAAAAGATCCAGATAGAAAGGGAAAAAAGGGGAACAAATAAAAAAGAAGAAAAACGCGCTGTTCCCCGCCGCCCACCCCGCAGCCGCGGGGAGCCGACCCGGGACGAGGGGAAAAAAAAGAAAAAAAGGAAAACACGGAGCAGGAGGGGATAATGGCTACCCATCAAGGCAACAAAGCGGCGGCATGTAAGGTGCACAGGGACAGTGGCGGGATCGCCCTACTCACAAAAGTTAGAGACGCGTTCACTCGCGTGCCCTGATTATAAAGGGTAAACAAATAAACAGAATAAAATGCAGGCAGGGCCGGAGCTTCCGTCATCTGGAACCACTTCGGCAGCCAGAGCCAAGGCCGAATCAGCGGCGCCGTGATCTTAACTAGACGCACGTGCACTGTGCATGAAAACACCCAGACACGCTACAGTAAAGCATCTGAGCTCATGCCAGTGTCGTGTGGCGGCTAAATGACAATGGCGGGAGCATTTAAGCGAGTAAGGTGTACAGAAACAGACGGTGGCGGAATTGTCCAACATAGAAAAATTATAGATGCGTGCACTCGCGTGCCCTGGCCAGAAAAAGTAAACAAATAAACAGAATAAAATGCAGACAGGACAGGATACTTCCGTCATCTGGAACCATTTCGGCAGCCCGAGTCAAGGCAGAATCAGCGGCGCCGTGAGCTTAACTACACACACGTGCACTGTGCCTGAAAACACCCACAAAAGGAGAAAAAGTGGAAAAACATCCGAGTTCGGGAAAGTATCGTGTTGGAGGCAAATGTGAATGACGCGAGCACTTAGGCAAGAGTTCTTCAATTGCACCCCGTCGGCAAGGTAATCGAACTGGGAAGATAGGGGCGGGATGGGGTGGGGAATGAAAAAATTTGTGTGAGCTTGAAAAAGATGTCGCTAGCAAGAAACGACCAAGGTATGTTAAGCTGGCTTTCGTAATGTCAGCAACGGCCCTGCAAGGGGCGGATGGAGGACAATACACCTGGACTTTCATTAATGCCGTGAGGAATTGTTTCAAATTTGTAAATGAAGTACGACTCGCGTTGTTCCCTTTCCCGGGTGTTGTGGAACCAACCCTGTAGGACTGTTAACTTAATTGCATCAAATGGGTGTTTCGCTCATTAATGTGTTTTGACAAGGGAAGGTTGGGTAGGGATAAGATGCGCGCGGTGGTTATTAAAGCGAATTCGTAGAGGGTTGGCGGTCTGTCCAATGTACTGCATACTGCACACACTGCATTCTAGGAGGTATATTACGTTGCAGGAATCACAATCAAAGTTGCCATTAATTTCCCATTTGAAGCCTGAAGCTGTCCTTACTGCACAGCTTGATGTTTGTTTGTGTTTGCAGACCTGGCATCTACTTTTTCCACAGGGTCGGCACCCCAAAACCGCCTGTTTATTGGTTTTTGAGTGTACTAGAATATTTTTAATGTTTTTTGGTCGTCTGTAGACCACGTGAGGGGGAGCAGTGAAAATTTTGGTGAGGCGCTCGCTTTGTTCAAGAATGTTGAAATGTTTTCTGAGGATTTTTTTTACGTTAGGCGGGTTACTGGTGAAGGTAAGTACGAGATTTGCCCGGTGATCTGTTTCCTCGTTGTAGCGACGTCCCTCCAGTATTTGCTCTCGGTTGAGTTTAGATGCCTTTTCAATGCCATCGTCGACAATGGCGGGGGGGGGGGGGGGGTGTCGTTGCTTAATGAGGACTTCTCGCATGCGTTTGGAGCTTTTTACGAAGTTCTCGTCTTGGGAACATATTCTTTTAAATTGATGTGCCTGAGAGTATGGGATGCTTGCTTTAGAGTGAGGAGGATGGCAGCTTTGGAAGTGTAGGTATTGTTGGCGGTCCGTCGGTTTTTCTATATACACCGGTGGTAAGTGAGCCTTCGTTTATCGAAATCTCAACATCTAGAAAGTTAATTGTGGTGTTGGAGTACGTTTAAGTGAAAGATATGTTCGGGTGAACGAGGTTGAAGTTTTCAATAAAACGTATGAGTTCTTGCTCTGTGTCCGTCCATATTAAAAAGATGTCATCCAAGTAGCGTTTGTATAGGGTGGGCTCAATGGGGCAATCTTTCAGAAATTTGGATTCAATACTATGCATGAAGATATTGGCGAAGGTGGGTGCCATCCTAGTACCCATGGCTGTGCCACGAATTTGCAAATAGTGTTCATTGTTAAATTCGAAGTTGTTATATTCGAGTACAATTTTTGCCAGTATTTCTAAAACACGTGGGGTAGGGGTTTCCTCCTTTCTGTTTTGTTCATAAGCTTCGATCAGAGAAGGACAGGTTGTGTCCGAAACGTCGACTCAAAATAAGTCTATGGCTAAATGAAGCGTTTTCAACTTTGAATTTTTGACTCCAGCAACCAAATACGTTTATATATGTATATATATATCCATCGAGAAGTACAGAAAGCTGAGCAAGTTGGTTACTATTATCCATGGTAAAACAGCGCGGAAAAAGCACGAGGACAGAACAAACACGACGACACGAGCGCTGACTTTCAACTGGTGATTTATTACGCACGTGTGTAAATATACTATTCCCGCCCAACACTAAACAGAACGAAAAAATATTCAAGAAACACTGCGTTATCACTCAATACGTTAAATCTACCTTGATGCAAATGCATGCTCTAAACAGGTGATTTCGTGGTTAGCCAATGATAATGAGGGCTTGCTAATGCATGCTGCACCACCCTTGTCAATGTGATATGCCTCTACTAGTTCCCTTACTATCTGATATTTATGTTTGAAGATGACGTATGTCTGATAAAGCTATGGGGCGCACGTGTGCTTAGGTTGCCTGAAGTGCAGCGCCAAATTCGAACCAGCTGCCCTGTCCAAAGAACTGTGATGCTCCCTCAGCCGTTCACTAAGACATCGCCCAGTCTGGCCAACATACCGCCCACCGCATGAAAGCGGGATCTTGTATACTACACCTTCGACGCACTCAGCCCTCCTCTCTACGTGTGCTGTGGTACAACCACCACCAATCCTCCTTCCTAGTATAGACTCTCGCTTCCGCTGCACAGCTCGGCAAATGTTGCTTAATTTTTCTGCGAGACGAAGATACAACATCAACTTGAAATTTTCGCCCCACTTTTTTCAGACGGTGTGATAATGTGTGGACGTAAGGGATGACAGCAATCTTCCGGCGCTTCGTGATTTCATCTTCCTGAGAAACACTCTTATGCTCCGATTTGATTTTGGCCATCAGCCTTTCGCAAAACCTTCCGATAGTTCCCTCAGGAAAACCAGCGTCCGTAAGCCCAGAAATCTCGCATTGCACACCTTCCTCAATGATATGGACACACGACTTGTTGAAGGCGGCGCGAACACAAGACAGGGCGATGCCATCCTTTACCAGCTTAGAATGCCCATACTGAAAGCTGAGTAAGGGCTTGACGGAACGAGGCGAATACAGCCAGCAAACATGTCCGGGCTCAAATCTCAGCTCCACATCCAAGAATTGTATCTTACCTTGGTTAACTGTCTCCGTGGTGAAAGCAAGTCCTTGACCATTTCTGACAAATGTGTTCACGACATCTTGTGTGCATCCTTTGTTTTGAACAAAACGAGGCAATCGTCCACGTATCTGTGTACTTTCAGTACACTGTACGGTAACTCTCCTGCAGTTGCTTTGTCAATTCTGCTAAGGAACAAGACACTTAGCAGCGGAGCCACGCGAGAGCCAATGCATATACCAGAACGCTGTATAAACACACTGTCATTCCATGCGACAATGGTGGACCGGAGGTACAGTACTCACGGATTGAAATAGGACATTCGGAGCGCTAACCTTGCAGTGCCACGCGGCATGTGGTAAACCACAGGCCGGCTCATTGGCTACTGGAAGGAACAATTCTGCTTTGTAGATGTTCTCCCTCTCGCGCCATACCACAATGCACCACCTTGGTTTCATGAGCGTCTACGGGCGGCACTCCATGAAGCGACGGCCACGCGCTCCGAATGTCCTATTTCAATCCGTGAGTACTGTACATCCACAGCACTTCAGGGAAAGCATCAACAGATAAACCGCAAACATTTCTTAAGCGCACTTCGTCATTGTCCTCACTTATACATTGCCTTACAAAGCGCAGCAAACACTCATGGCGAATTGAATAGTACAAATCCTCGACGTCCACGCTGAACGCATGACAGTCACCAGGATTATTGTTATGAAGGTGCTCCAAGAGGACGTCGGAGTTTCGCGTTCGGAAAGGGTCTTCAAAAGCAAGTGAAGCAGGCGCCTTCTGTAAGTAGCTGGAAACAACAAGCTGCCAAGTTCCCTTCTCCGAAATTATGGACCGAAACGGAAAGCCTATTCTGTGGGTTTTAACCGTAAAAAATATTTCAAGCGTGCTGCGTTCCGATTTCTTTACCCTCTCGCGCAAACGGTCGAGATTGTCCTTTTTAGGAAGGGCGACAGCACGTCTCTTAACTTTTGCGGCATTCTCTTGCTCTGTTTAGTGTTTGGCGGGAATATTATATTTTACACACGTGCGTAATAAATCACCAGTTGAAGGTCAGCGCTCGTGTCGTCGTGTTTGTTCCGTCCTCGTGTTTTTTCCGCGCTGTTTTACCATGGATCCATCCATCCATCCATCCACCCACCCACCCACTTACCCATCCATCCATCCATCCATCCACCCAACCATCCATCCACCCACCCACCCACCCACCCACTTATCCACCCATCCATCCATCCATCCATCCATCCATCCATCCATCCATCCATCCATCCATCCATCCATCCATCCATCCATCCATCCATCCATCCATCCATCCATCCATCCATCTATCCATCCATCCATCCATCCATCCGATTTTGAGCTTTCGTCTGATACGGCTAGACGGCGCTGACAAGCAGTTCTTTCTAAAGTCACTCAGTTCTTTCCTGTGCGGCGCGCTACGATTTCTTGTGTCGGCGCGATAAGACCATGGTCCGCGCGTTACATGCGCCGACAGCAGCGGTGCGGGTGCGCTTTGGACCGGTGGCCATTCGCTCGCGGAGCGGCGTACGCGGTTGAGCGTTTGCACGGGTTTCAGTGCCGTTTTAGGCTGTGTTTTTCGGTGTTTTCCGCTGCCAGAGTGCATCACAAGGTGTGGACGTTAAGTACCCGGCTTCCACGTTGTGTATAGGCACCGTGCACGTACAAAGTTTGGAGAAATAGCTTTTTGTGTCGTGGTTTCGATCCAGCCGCAGTGATATCCTCGAGCAAACGCACGTGGTAGCACGAGCCGACGCCGTGGACAGTCGTACCGGCATATATGCATGGTGTCTATGATGTGTTGGTTGTGGCTGTGGCACAGCTGAAGGGTACAGCCGGGTCCAGAAGCCGATGAGACGCAATTATGGGTAAGTGGTGCTTCGTGCCAACTGCAGAGTTGTCAGGAACAAGTGTCACTTTTTAAAGCTCCGTCGGAGCCTGCTTGCCTAGGACTTGGGCGCCAGGCATTCCCCAGGGAAGATAGGATATTGCAATCTAGCGACCACGCCTGCGCCAAGTACATTCCCGAGCATACGATATATATTCGTACTACGCCGAGTTTAATGGCAAGGCACTTTTAAATGCACACAAGAAACCGGTGCTGTTGGTGAATGCTGCGCCTAGTATTTTTCCCGGGTGTCGCAAATTTTTGACAAAAGAGCGAAGCTCAAGAAAGCCTCCTAGAAAACGACAGTCTGCAGCCACGTGTGCCAGGCAGGCAAGCAAGTGGTCCGCACCAGCTGCTTCCACACTGCCCTCGGGGACGGCCTGTGCAAAAAAAGACGTTGATCTATCATGGAGCCCTCAAATGAAACTACGCACAGGTGGCTGGACTACATCATGGTGTCAGCTGATCAAAGAACATGCATTTCTTCCACCATGAGTCTTGGAGGCGCCTCCTCACTCAAGTGCAAGCCCCGTCTTCATCGGCATTCATGGTGCTAAGGTTTGTTCTCTTGTGCACTGGTCCGGGTACTTAACATTCTAGGTGCTGAGCGTTCCCTGTACATGCCATGGCAGGGGGGCGGGGCAATTAATTTAGGTCGGCGATCTCGTGGGTGGTTTACACTCGCTGTACATTTTGGTGCCACAAGAGATACCGGAATGAAAGGCAGAAGTCATGGCGCTAATGTTCATAACAAATATGCAGCTGCATAATTTGCTGGACCATAGAACGCTCGACGGAGAATTTTGTGGCCCAACATTACTGAGGTGAACGTGTCGCTTTACCATGCAAACTGTAATTATTCTCAACTGACATCCGCCAATACCAGTTTAGAGTCGCGTATTTTCCCTCTGCGCGTGCACGCGAGCGTTTCCTTGAGGGAGACAACAGCTCAGCATCGTCGGTGTCGGCGTAAAAGATGAGCTTGGCAGCAGAATGAATGCCAGGGCAATTTCCACTAATCATTTTGGCATAGCGCAGCTAAAATTGCATTGCACAAGTGATTAAAATGTCGCATATTCACACTTGGCTTCTGATGCAGGCGAAATGCGGCAACGCCCTTGAGGTTTCTCTGCACATTAAAGAACCCCATTTGGCCGAACTTAACCATGTTCTCCACACGGCGGGCATTATCTCACAGCGCCGGCGCATTACACTGCTCAAGCAATGTCTGAACGTACGCGTAGGCTCTTCGGTCAAAATCTCGAAGCTTGCGCGTTGCGGCAGATTTTTAGTTTTTGAAACTCGGCTCAGTTAACTATCTTCTGAGCACTCGTGCGTATGAACGAAAATACCTAACCGCGATAACGAGCTCGGAAGGATCGCAGGGCAGCGTCCTCGCAGCTGTTCCTCTTATTCATGCAGTCCCAGCAAGTAAAATACGGTCACCCAAAATTATTCGGTGTCGACCGCAGTTTCAATCGTTTTGTGTCTTGCCGCACTTAACAAAGCGCACGTACACGCCGCGGCACCTAACGATCGCACAATACCCTCATGCATTATGGCTGCCGCAGGTCGGCGACTAGACACGCCCCTATCGTGTGGCGCCATTTGTCTGCGTTCGAGAGAAGCGCAAAGAGCAGTTATCAGGGTCTGGTCGCGCCGCCGGGCGCAGTTTCAGCCCCTAAATATATTCTTACACTGTGGTCCGGCTTCAGAACACAAATGTATTGTGCGTTTCATAAGAATTGCTTCGAAATGACGCAGCATACGTAGTCCCACTCTTCTTTAAAGTACCTGCCAACTGTTAACCAAAAGACGCCTCCATGAGTAACTCAGTACGCATATAGAGAAGCCTAGTAATCGCAGAAACACATCTTTGTGTCCACACTTATTCTGGGATAATTTTTAAATTGCACGCCTATTTTTATAACTATTGCATGTCTGTAGCTGCAGCCATGGCTATCACACAGGTTACTTGATACCGTAAATGTCCCACAAAAATGCAAATGCATGTTCTCCCGTTCCAAGTTGATGTCAAAGGCATGCACTGTTTAAGAAAATACCTTGATGCAATGCATAAATATACATAATTTTGAGGAAAATCTCTGAACAATTGCCACATGAAATGGCAAATGAATGGCATGGGCGCAGTTTAAAAATCAATTCGAATGCATGAATTCATGGAAGTGGTAAATGCTGGGCAAAACTTTTTTTTTGCTGAAACAGTGCCTAGCTTGTGGCATTCTATATGGAGCTCAACTTTCAACAGCTGATTCTGGAACATGACAGGCGCCATAGTCGAGGACTATTAACGTCGACTGTTGGGACATATCGGCACCGTACGGAAGTTGCTCAATGGATTTGGCGTTCTGGTGCTGCGACCATGGTCGCGGGACCGAGTCCGTGTCTCAGAGTGATAGAGGGCAAATGCGAAAATCCATGTCAGGAGCCATGAGAGTGCAGAGTAAAGCTCCCTAGGTGATCGCCATGACAGCCGACATCATGCGACATGTGCCATTTCGGGACGTTAAACATAGCAGAAAAGATCGCAGCTCTGCTCACAACGAAGCTGCTTATGAAATGGTTTTAGCTTCCATTCTCGGCAAACGGAGGTGAGCCACTATGAGCCGACCCGGAATCTAAGGCGAACGTTAATTTCAACGTGAATCAGGAACTGGAACATTGCTAAATCTTTGTCGTGGGAGTGATAACCAGGAGACATAAAACGCTTCAATCCTCGCACACCTGGTGCAGTTCGAACCAAAGCTGGTGCAAACAAAGCACCCCTTTCCTTGCCGACGCCTCAGACTACTTGGCTGTCGTTATAGCGTCTCGTGCTACACGTTCCACTTAATAAAGATGTGCTCAAAATAGATATTTCAGGCATGATTAAGAGGAGCCGATGATATGCCGCACAGTAAAGCAGTCAGTGAATAGCTTTCCAGACAAGTCAGACTCAAAATCGAGGTTTCTTGGACATCGCTTCTAATTATGAGGTAAGTCTTCTTACGAGCTACGAATGCGAAAGCATTGTGCACTATTGCTGTTTCCGTTAGTGCGTTTGTGGTCGATTATGTGTGTGCTATTTTGTGCAGTCGTGTAAATTAGTTCGCTGTGGCCACGAAATCACACACCATTCGGAGCTCCGTGGGTTAATGCGCGTATATGCAGACTTGGTCATTCTCTTCTTAACACTCATAGACGGCAGCGAGTCCTCATACCACTACCAGCGCTATGAAGCAGCGGTTAAGAGATGCCCCACTGCATTGGCAGGTGGCTGTTTCTGTCACAGTCACTGGTAGGGATTGTGCGAGCTATGCTGCTCTTCCCGAGCAACCTAGCGCACAGCCGGCACGACACTCCTCCGAACTTACCCGTTACCTCCCGAGCTTACCCGAGGTTCGTCCCATTTGCTGCAGCTTGCTCGGCGCTCCTCAGAACTTGCCCGAGTTTGCTTTCGGTGTAAAGTGTGGACACTTTCTGTACACGCCACGCATTAGGCAAATAACATCATCATCATCATCATCATCATCATCATCAGCCTGACTACTTCCAATGCAGGGCAATGGCCTCTCCCAAGTCTCTCCAATTAACCCTGTCCTTTAATGGGTAAACGTTATTTGCCTTCTTTGGCAAAGGACAGGGTTAAGCAGAGCAGGCAAATAATGCTTAACCATTAATATCACTGTTTATGGTCTGCCCTTGCGATGCTTAGGAGAAGATTTTTTTAAAGCTTGTCCTGCGCTTGCACCATGTAAATTAGTACTGCCACAAAAAACGATAGGGTGCGGTGCTGACAATTATCGTTAGGCAGCTGTGAAATATTTTAAGATACTTTTATCAACATATTGGCGGGAATGGTATAATTTTGCGAAGCGTAGAAAACTTTTTCTAGTAAAGTTTTTCTTGCAATCGCAGCGAGAATTAAGACTGCCATAGAAAACCAATAGGCTGTGTTTTTGAAAATAAATACCAGAAAACTACAAGCGTCCTGACGGAGGTTCCACGGATATATTCATTAGTATGGTGCAATCTAACGATGCGAAAAAAATTGTGTCACCTTAGAGGTGGTGTGTTGGCAGGTAGGAGCAGGGAAAAACGTCACCTGCAACGGCAAGACCAGAGGAATTCAGAAAATCGGTGCCACAGGAAGACCCCGGAGGGTGGCTAGCAGCGTAACACCCCACCTGCCAGCGGTGGAAGGTGGCGTGTGAAAAGCTGCGGTCAAACTTCGCATTAACGAGTATCATATTCATCTTTCAGTTCATCGCACGAAGACTGCCTCAGAACACCAGTTTTTCGATCTTTGCAACCATTCTTGATGGTCATCAGTAAAGGATTCGTAAGGCTTCTTCCATCATGTGTACCATTTTGCGCTAAAATCACTTCAGTAAAAGCTGCCTGCCGGTTGCGACGCACATATACCATGCAACCTGGCATTGACAAGATATCAGAAGGAAGATGTCGCTGTAAATGTTGTCCAACAAGGATTCATGTACTTCGCGGCATTATATAATGATTACCAAAGTTTCTTTACATAGAGATACAAAATCTATGGTCATGTCTACACTTCTATAGGACAAACCTTGCGATCAACGACAGGAATAAACCCAAATCTATTTTCTCAGCCGAACTCTTTGGGTTTCTAACGAATTTATGCCATGAAGCCTAAGTTCAATACAAAAAAATCAATTGCTTCTACTAACTCGCTAAGTTCTGTGTTGGCTTTGAGCTCTTAATTTTTGGAAGCACCCGCTTGTTACCTTGTTACGAAGAAAGGTTATTCATGTCGAGGAGAGTAATCTTAATGTTCATTCAAGTTGTGTTCCGACACACGTTGGAATAGCGACTATTTCAAGAGCTCGCTCTGCAAAATAAATATAAGTGATAACACGCACGATTTTATTCGGCAAACGACACTGGGAAGAAGCACATTCTTGAATGTGCAGTACAGCCTTTGTATGGAAGGAAAGCCAGCTAGTGAACTTCGTCACAGCAAAATACGCCAGGTTGTTCAAGCTGTCTTTGCATGTTCCTAAGTGAAACTAGTACCCTCCTATAAAATCGGCCTTCAGTTCCCATAGTTGCCGCTTCGCAATTGCAGCCGTTGCTCTTTTGGCTCCTATTTCTGTATTGTTTTCATGTATCTAGCCTGGCAGTTCGTTTACACTTTTGAAAGACGAAGAGTTTACAATAAGTCTTTCAATTTTTTTAGCTTATTGCGGAAATGACTGTACTGCCCAGTATATATTCAAAAGAAGGAGTTTAAATTTTTGATTATTTTATATTTTTACCCTATTGTGAAATTCTTCGCATTGTCCAGTGGATTCGACAGACGAAGATTTGGTATTGTGTTTTTAATATTTTAATTTTTAGCTTGGTATGGAAATGTTCGTATTTCCAAGTGTTTTATCAGACTTCGAATAAGGACGCGATAAATGTCCACCAAGAGTTCACGTGTTTTTCAGTTCCTTTCGGTCATATATTTATTCCGTACCTTAAGAACCATGGCGTCCTTATTTTCAGCAACTTCACTCGGCTAGACGCAATTAAAATTGGTCTTTACGTATACCCTGGTGATTTTTTTTAACTTTCACAGAAGATTATTGGTTACTTTAGTTGAATATTTGTATTTTATTTTACCCTACTAAGTACGCAATGTCCGTTTTGCTGTACAATCCATCTGCACAGAACGCACCGACGTATCTCGCAAAATTTTGAAATAAGAGTCTGTGCAGGTTAAAATAACTCACCCTGTATAGCATCTCCGCACGTGTATACCCTTTCCCAAGGAGCATGAGAGGGCGGAGTGAATGAGGAGGGAGAGAGGAAATAATAAAAAAACGATTTGGCGCTAACTGCTCCACCTCCGGTCGAATGAAATCTCTGCACCAATAATCCTCAATTATGCACCAATTATGCTAATGGTCTTGCAGCATACGACAGGCAGCTTGCTGTCACTACCAGAGGGCTACTTCGAAGGAACCTCGCGATGTGTCCAGGCAGCTTTGGTGCCTATATAACTGCTCATTAAATTGCTATGATTACTAAACTGACAATATTAAACCGGCACGCGTTAGCCGAGGCCAAGGGAACCGATTGATATTTTCTCTTCCGTCCCACGCATGTTTTGCGGCTGGAACAGAACCCACGGACTATGTTTATATTTCTTAACTGCTCCAGCGCACTTTCCATCTCAAGTGGCAAAGCACAAAATAAACTCCTAACTGTAAGCTATACAGGCCAAAACCAACTATCAGATTTCCGACTCGAATGCGCGAACACGGCGCCTGCATTCGATCGTGTTTAACGACCCCGCAGCACAACAGCGATACCAAAGTAGACTGGCATTGAACTTGAATCTTCGCTTGACCAGGAAGCAGGGAAGCTATTTCTTTCTGCATGTCTCACGGAAAACAGCCGACATGGTCCGTTTACCAAGCAGCCAGAGCGTGGCATGCAGTGCAGTGGCATCACGGGACAAATTCCCTGTAGGGATTGCGCTAATCTTCAAAACTTTGTTCGCGCTAAAAACAAAATTTTATCCCAATAAAATCACCGGACGTCATTACAACCACGCTAGCTGTGTACTGAGTTGAATTTTGCATTTTTACTTCGACCACCACTGTATATGGAATTGAAGTGCTGCAACCTGCACCTTTGGCGAATTGCGAATTTGTTCTCACTGAATTACTATTTTTTTCATTGGAGTTAAAGAGTTTCAGGAAGCAGTATATGTCCCTCACAGCTCTTTAGGTGTTTTACATTGCTCACAAATGTCGCCTAGGTTTTGTGAAATGATTGTGGAAATGGCACATTTTCGGCAAAAATACAGAATAAAAATGCATATCCAAATTTCTGTAGCAGTGTTTTCTTGGCTGACACTTAACTACTATATTTGTACATTAGAACAAGTTCCTAATAGAGAAGAAATAATTATTTTTGTGAATTTCTAGTTACACCCAGTTTTGAAATCACCTACAACATTCAAGGCAGTGTCAATTGACCGAAATTTTCTTTTCCTCAATATACTGAGGCCAATCACATTCGACAGAGCCAAAAAAAAAGCGAATTATCTTGGAGAAATCAAACAGGGCCGAGCGCAAAGCCTGGTGCTTTCGCGTAGACTGACCCTCATTTGTTTTTATAAAGTGCCAAATTCGCGCCGTGTATATTTGTCGCCACATATTGCTGAAGATCTGTGTAATATTTCTCATGCTCAAGAAAGCCCCTCGCAGGGTAATCCGTAATAAGTTACCAACGTTGACTGCATGGTATTTAAATGAAAACAGAACGAAGAGATCATTGCAAAGCTAATGTCATTTATTGTTTTCACAGAGCTTCATAATTTGGACAGCTTACGGGTGGCGCTCCCAGCAACTGCCCCATCCAGTGTAAATTTTATTGTGGAATCGTTCGCTGATGCATCCACAGCCCTGTGGCACCTATAGCTAGAAGCGGTCGAGCCATCAGGATTTATGTAGCACTGTAATAAAAATTGAAATAAAAATAACAGGTATGATTTTATTCCTCCGAAGACAATTTATATGGATAATTTTCTATTATACACCTGGCAAACCTTTAATGTTCCAGAAGCAGCAGTGGTTTTTTAGTGCTCGCACTTTCTTAGCTATCGTCGTATTATCCCCGCAATAGACAAGTTCCACATAGAAAGTGTAATAATTCTCATATAAAATCGCCAAAACAGCAGCCGAAATCAATTCCCCTTGCTGTAAAAAAAAATTACGTCAGCTTCAATTGCAAACGACCAGAAGGACCTACACAGTACGTACTTCATCGATACTACTGGGATTTCTTCGATTTCACTCACCGACTTATTTTTCTTGCTGCCCAAAATGCCAGTGAAGCAGAGAACTGTATAAGGCATAATATTTTCAGTGTCATGAGAAGATAGCTTATAGTTATCAAATGGTGATGTCCTTTTCAGGGCAAGTTTCACTTCTATAGCAGCGTAACTGGAACAGCAGCTTTGCTGTATGGACAAAAATTATTCGGAAAGCCAGAAAAAAAGGGCAGAAGTACATAGTTCTCGCGCTGACATTGAAGTGAAAAAATTTAAGGGTACTTAGTCTGCTTACGAGGAGGAATACGAAAGCATGTGTTTTGAGGATAACTCATCGCCTCTTTTTGCTCTCATGTCGCGCTGAGTGCACGTGACATTCTAAGCATTGCTTCTCAAAGAAAACCCAAAAACTCGCCCTCACTGGACACTGCACAATATTACCTAGCAAAACCGGATGGCCTTCGAAGCTGATAGAGCAAAGTACACTCCAGCGAAAACATGACATTGCGACTCACAACACCAATATTGGCAACTTCTTTCTGTGCTAAGATGAAAGAATATTATGGCACATCGCGTTGATTCAGAATCTATATCACAATACAAAAATTATTGCGGGACGCTAAAAGAATGAAAAAGAAAATTTCCCTGCCCGTATAACAAGACAAAAAGTATGGTGGAGCTGCCATAAAAAAAAACGTAAACCAATAAGCTCCTGCCTGTGCCACTACGTATAACAGGCTTCGTATCGTATAACAAGACAAAAAGTATGGTGGAGCTGCCATAAAAAAACGTAAACCAATAAGCTCCTGCCTGTGCCACTAAGTATAACAGGCTTAACCCAATCGTAATATAAATGAAAAGGCCAGAATGCATAATAATAATAATAATAATAATAATTGGTTTTTGGGGAAAGGAAATGGCGCAGTATCTGTCTCATATATCGTTGGACACCTGAACCGCGCCGTAAGGGAAGGGATAAAGGAGAGAGTGACAGAAGAAAGGAAGAATGAGGTGCCGTAGTGGAGGGCTCCGGAATAATTTCGACCACCTGGGGATCTTTAACGTGCACTGACATCGCACAGCACACGGGCGCCTTACCGTTTTTCCTCCATAAAAACGCAGCCGCCGCGGTCGGGTTCGAACCCGAGAACTCCGGATCAGTAGTCGAGCACTCTAACCACTGAGCCACCACGGCGGGTGCCCGAAGGCAATGTTGTGCTTTTGCCACCCGTAGGTGGGAAAATAAAAAAAATGGGGTAATGCTACTAAGCGACCCACAGCCGGGGGAGCGGGCCCGTGGAGACTCCCCTGATCTCCCCTGGGACGTAGCCCCCTCCCCTCACGTCGCCATTATGCGAGAATTGATATCGAAACTAATTGGCCTGTCTTGTTATACGGGGGGGGGGGGGGGGGGGGGGGAATCCGACTGTGCGGCCTGCTCGTGGCCCCACCTGCCACCGGATACGGGCCGGTGTAGTTTCGGCTACTAGGCTTTGTTCCGGTGCAACGCCAGCGGTGGGGATGGGCTGGCCGGGACCCGTCCTCTGGGGATGCAAAACCCCATGGGAGTGGCAGCGACTCCCAAGCGACTGAGTGGGCCAGTCGCGCACGTGAGGTCCGATGCCTGTGCGAAGGCAGGCCTGGTTTCATAATCAGGTTGGACTCACGGAATTGGCCTCAAATAGTGCTCGAAAATCAAAAGGCCTCTGCACGCGGGGGCGTGAGTGGCTACCGGCTGGCGCGTCGGTTTCTGGCCACGGAGAGGCCAGGTCCGCGCGGGGGTTTCCAGCAGAAGGGCTCCTTGAGAGCGATGTCCTCGGGGAAGCAGCCAGGGATGGCTGACCGCGGGGCCGTGAAGTTAGAGCGCGGGACGCCGAGGTAAGGGGGACCTTAGTACGACCGATGCGAAAACCGTCGATGTTGTGGAGTAGCGGTGGAGTGGGCCCGGTTTATCTCACCCTCGACCAGGTTCTTGGCTTGTGGCCTGGTCAGCCCGGCCCTGAACACTCCCTCCTCAGTAGGTGTGGAGCAAGCCAGGGAAGGAAATAAGTGCAAGGTTGGTTGGTTGGAAACTCAGGTGGGTCCCCGGGAGTCTAATTCCATTGGCTGGATCCACCACACGCTGGTTATAAGAAGTGCGACCAACAGGATCTTCGCCGAAGTCATCTTCGAATCGTTTCACCAAGGCCCTACCGAATAATCTGCTGTTCACAATAACTTATCGCTGGTATTTATACAGCAGCAGATACGTCAACCCACAAAGATGGCTGTTTTTGTTTAAATTATAATCACTCGTTTGCTGCAGAATTCAACTGAAAAAAAACTAGTCAATTGTTTGTTTTCCAGCGCAGGTATTCATAACCTTTTTTTTCTGGCTTGAGCGACGACAACGGTGCGGTGTAACCAGATCACGTGGAGATCAGAACAAAGAAGCTCCTATCTGGCGCCGAACAATGTGCTCAATTTCTCAACACAGAAAGATGAAAACGCTCCCAGTTCCGCACTCCTGTGCTTTCCTCTACAAGAGGCATGATCGTGCCGCCAGATGCAAAAAAATAGGTATCCTTTAAAAAGTGCAGTGACTTTTGTCAGGATGCATCTGTATTGCATCCGGAGGCCCGATTATGCCACGTGTAAAGAAAAGCACAGGAGTGTGGAAGTGGGAGGGTTCTTGTACTAGAAAGGGCGAAACCCGCTAGGGGCCTCTCTTCGAGCACCTCACGGTAAATATAGCTAAATAAATGCTAAATTCTCTTCACCGCCACCACCTGTCTAAAGTGGTCGTCCTCGAGGGCATCTGCAAATTGATTTTATTAGCACATGACACGGCGCTGTGACTGTCTCAAACCTCGATTGACACATAAACCGCGCCATGAGAGGAGTATTTTGGACGGAAAGGAGGAGGTAAACTTTAATAAAGAAGAGGTCTTGGGCGCGGGTTGGGGTGACGTTCCTCTCCCCGCGGCGGGCTCCTCTTCTAGGCCGGACGCCCGGTGGCCGACCGACGATGTCGTTCGGCGACCTCTTCGGCCCGCTCCATCACTCGGAGTTGAACCTCCGGCTCCGAGCTGAGCTGCGCGGCCTCCCACTGCGATTGGGTAGAGCTGCAGACTGTTCGACAACTTGTCTTGATTACATGAGTAGAGAATGTGTGGTGTGTATGCCTTATGGTGCCCACAGAAAAAACAGACGGGGCTGAAATGCTCTGGGAACCATATGGAGTACATGAACGGGTTAAAGAAAGTGTATGTTTGGAGCTGACGCCAACTGACTTGTTGTGTTTTACTTAGAGATCTTCGTGGTTCTGGGAAGATTTCTTTCTATGTAGGTCGTCACTCGCTCCTTGGCCGACCTGAGCTCGGGGTAGCGCACCTCCCGGTTAACTACGAATCCTCGGGCCAATTGGTGCGCTGCCTCGTTTCAAGGATTGCCCGAATGGGCGGGAACCCAGATCAATGTGGTCTGGGGGTTATTGGAGATTTTTGTAATATTTTTATGGCTGCGGAGTGGGCCTCCCTTTGGCAATATTTCGAACTGCGGTTTTAGAGTGGTTGATGATGTCTTTGGCAGTGGTGGAGGTACTGGCTAAAGCTATGGCAGCTTCTTCGGCCTCTTCCGGAAATTTTGTTTAATCGATTGTCGCCGATGCGAAGGGAGAACCTCGATGATCGACAGCTGTCAGGGAAAAGGAGTCTCTGTCCGCATATTCTGTCACGTCCGCGTGCGCTGTGTCTTTCTGAACTGAAAATCTTTCGTGAAGTTTTTGTGCCCTAGCCTTTCTTCTGTCCGTATCGTAGTGTGGATGCATGTTTTTGGTCAGAGGATGGACTATTAAGTTTTCGTTCACGTGTCTTGGAATTGGCAAGGTGTGTGTACGGATTCCTTTATATTGTATTCCTGCCTTCTTTAGGATGAAACGTCCTGTATCAGTGCCTGATAGTCTTTCGTATTGTGCGGTGAGGTGTGCTTCCATCATTTACACTAAGGTTTTATGAATTCCTAACTGTAGCAGGTTTTCATTTGGGGCATGACGAGGGAGGTTGAGCGCAATTTTGTACAATTGTATAATTAGAGACAACCTAGACCAGGCTTCCAGCACAGCCCTCACGAACTTTGAGAACGAGTGTTGGAGGGAGTGAAAACTCCCAGCGCCTTGGAACATGCCATCGCTAATTTCATCCCAAAACCGGGCAAAAAGCTCACACTCAAAAACTACAGACCTGTTTCTGTTACTTTTTCCATAGGAAAAAATGCTAGAGCACATCATACTAGACAGACTGCAGTCCCACATGCACAAAGAGAATTTATATCCAGACACTATGGTCGGCTTTAGACCACATTTATCAACACAATACGATGCTCAGACTAGCAAACGAAGTCCTATCTGAGGAGCAAGAAAAGAACCCAAGGGCAATTCTAGCTCTAGATTTAACCAAAGCATTTGATAACGTGAAACACAAAGCAATCCTAGATTCCCTTTCACCGTTGAATGGTGGAGAAAGAGCGTATAACTGCATGAAGGATTATCTCTCCAATAGATCGGCTAAAATTCAAATTGGCACAATAAAATCCGAGACCATCAGTTTAGGAGACAGAGGAACGCCGGAAGGGGATCGGTCTTGTCGCCCTTCTTATTCAATATAACATTCATCAAAATGGCACACGAACTCGCCAAAATCTCAGACCTAGAACACTCTACTATATAGGTGCCTTTCTTGTTTTGCTTTCGTAAAAGAATTAAATGCACTGAAGGAATGGCGTAGTTCAATCTTTAATGGCTCCCTCCCGAAGACGCTTAGGGCAGCGCGTACTTGGGCACCTCAAGCTTTGAGCGGCAGCTATTGGTCGAACGCACAACACATATACATTCTAGTGTTTTTAAGGGAATCATCCAAGGCGAAGTGGGTAAGTGATAAGGGAGTAATCGCTCGTTACCGTCGACCCAAGTGTGATTCGCAATGCTGCGTTCTGACATTCTCGTGGTCTGGAGAGAGGCATGACCGCGTGATGTGCTCTATCATGCCACCAGAGCATATATATTCTGGTGCGCTTTTCAATACACGATCTCGGTTCATGGTCCATGTCATCCTTCAGTCACCAAGTATCACCATACGGCTAAAAAGGAAAGCTGTGCAGCTCTCTCCAGAACTTTGCAGTTAATGTATATCCTGTTTCGAATTTTTCTTTACATGCAAAGCTTCCGCAAGAGCTGCATAGCTTTCCTCTTTAACCGAATGGCTACGATATGATGGACGCGTCCAAGTAATTACTTCTTTATTACAAATCTTATCTGCCTCTGGAGATTAACCTAAGGGCATTGGATTAACACCCTTTCCCTTTCGAATTAATCAGTTTGCCCTCGCTCTGGAATTCCTAGCAGTCTGGTTAGCTTATTTGGTAGAGCGACTACTTCCAACAGGTGCAGGTTTGAAGCCTTACCAGCAATATTTTTTCCCTGGGAACATTCCGTGATAGCTGCTTCTTCCTTTCGCGCTTGTTTTTCGTGCTACATTTACCGGGAACTTCATGTTGCGCAGGAGCTCCGTTGACAAATTTCTGGTGGGGAATCAGATCCGCACACGCGCGTGTTCAACCGTAAAAGTTTCCGACGCCCTTCTCCTGTTCTGTTTTCGCCAACAGTGAAAACTTGGCCTAACAGCTGGGCGATGTCTGCTAGAGATATGAAACGACTTCCATCCAGCAACACTACGCTTCCTACACGTGTCGGACAATCGCCTTCGATCTGGCCGCCTCGCGCTCGATGCAGCTGTACAAAATGTGCTTGCGCTGAAACAGGCGCGCTGGCAGACACGTGTGTGCGCTGTGCCAGGATTCGGTAGTACACAAGACGCTGCATGTCGAGGTGTGCGTTCAGAAGAGCGTTAGCCTACCTCCGGTTTGACTATGTGCATTCGACGCGCCAATTCATTTATTGAAGCCAAAGCTTTACTACGGCAGCCAGCGAGCCATTTCGGCTCGTCGCGCCGTATGCCGTATGTAGTATGCCGTGGCCGACCTTGAGCCGCCGTTGCCTAGAAACGCCGCAGCCGCGATCCAACAGATGACGCCGCCGTCAACGCCGCTGCCGTCGCCGCTCGCTCCACCAGATGTGCTCCGCTGGTGTAGAGGGACAGGAGGTGTCACCTCATGGTGGGGATATATATATATATATATATATATATATATATATATATATATATATATATATATATATATATATATATATATATATATATATATATTAAGGAAGCCAACATTCACCGAAACCAAGGTGCATAGAGAAATGTTTCTATTTTTTTAATATCTAGAGCCAATCAATTACTTTTTAAAAAGAAAATTGCTTATAAAGCAGCAGAAAAACAACCATGCCGCCGGTGGGATCTGAACCCACGACCTCCGAATATCGCGTCCGTTGCTCTTACCAAATGAGCTACGGGGACGGCCGTCCAATCTGCTGCTTTCGTGGGTATTTATGTTTTGCGTGTAAGCGAACCTTGAGAGTGTTCACCAGCGCCACCCTCGTCCATAGCGGTGGACGTAGCACGTCCTGTAATACCGCAAGTGTTACGTAGAACGTCATATATATATATATATATGTGTGTGCGTGCGTGCGTACGTGTGTGCATGTGTGTGTGTGTGTGCGTGCGTGCGTGCGTGTGTGCATGTGTGTGTGTGCGTGCGTGTGTGCGTGCGTGCGTGCGTGCGTGCGTGCGTGCGTGTGTGTGTGTGTGTGTGTGTGTGTGTGTGTGTGTGTGTGTGTGTGTGTGTGTGTGTGTGTGTGTGTGTGTGTGTGTGTGTGTGTGTGTGTGTGTGTGTGTGTGTGTGTGTGTGTGTGTGTGTGTGTGTGTGTGTGTGTGTGTGTGTGTGTTGTAAATGCCTGATTTAATATCTGCAACGCACCCGCCGCGGTGGCTCAGTGGTTAAGGCGCTCGGCTACTGATCCGGAATTCCCTGGTTCGAACCCGACCGCGCCGGCTGCGTTTTTATGGAGGAAAAACACTAAGGCGCCCGTGTGCTGTGCGATGTCAGTGCACGTTAAAGATCCCCAGGTCGTCGAAATTATTCTGGAGCCATCTACTACGGCACCTCTTTCGTCCTTTCTTCTTTCTCTCCCTCCTTTATCCCTTCCCTTATGGCGCGGTTCAGATGTCCAACGACATATGAGACAGATACTGCGCCATTTCCTTTCCCCAAAAACCAATTATAATTATAATATCTGCAGCTGTTCCTTGGACCTAATAATTAAACTTATTATTGTAATATGGCGGCGTGCTTAGCTTGAAGCACTCTGGCACGGTTCGGCCCGGTATTTCACTGTCTCCGGAATCGGCCCGGGGCATATTAGCGCGGCGCGACTTTTCTTCCACTTTTGCTCTCCTATCCCTTACCCCTCCTACTTTCTGCACGCGGCAGCGAGCGTGGCTCGGCTTGAGCCAGTAGGCATGCCCATGCTCTTTCCATTTCCTTCTTCCTCTCAGCAACATCAGTCAGTCATGGCATTGTATACGATACAATACACTGAGGCCAAGTCCATATATATAATAAAAGGTTGGTTGAATCACAACCATGATATCTGATACCTGATTTAATATCTGCAGCGGGTCCTTAGACCTAAGATATTAAACTTATTTTTGGACAATGGCGGAGTGCTTGGCTTGAAGCACTCTGACACGGGTCGGCACGGTATTGCACTGCCTCCGGGATTGACCCGGGGCATATTAGCGCGGCGCGTCTTTCACTCTCTACTCTCCTACTTTCTGCACGCGGCAGCGAGCGTGGCTCGGCTTGAGCCAGTAGGCAGGCCCGTGCACTTTCCTTTTCCTTCTTCCTCTCAGCAGCATCCGTCAGTCAGTCTCAGTGTATTGTAGTCGTTATGGAGTGCGCGAAAGAGATGCAACAATGACCGAACGAAGCGAGGAAGAGACAACGCGCTCAAGAGACGCCAGATGAACGCGCCGCACGACTCGAGAAGCGTCGTAACGAAGATGCAGCTAGAAGTCCTGCCACGTCCCGGAGTTACTCTTCAACTGCGGAGGACACCGGTTTGAGTTCTCGAGAGCGTCGGAACGAGACGCTGCGTAGGCAACGTGCCGAGGTAACGAAGCTTTCGCTATTCAACTGGGAATAACCAGAGCTGACCGGGCGATAATCCGGGCGGCGAACTTAGCTTGACCGATAGCGGTGCATGGCCACTAATAATCGGTAGACCCTGCGGAAAAATAAGTGCCTCCTACGCACGTAGACGTGTTGCAAGTAGAGGGGGAACACACGAGCGATCAAACCGTACTCATCTGAGTGTAAGAAAAACCAGGAATCCGTTGGCAGGAAAGCGCGACTAAACCGGCAAGCTATCGGTTGTGATAGTATGATGAGCACTCATCTGCACACCGTCCGTTTCTCCACGAGGATAAGACACAGTTAATGTCTTCCTGGAGGGCACATTGCATGGTATTGTGAAAGCAACTTCCGATTAATTCAAAATTGTTTGTGAACCAATGCCTAGAGGCGCGTATAAAATGAATAATCGAAATTTCTGGTTCTCTAAAAATATATGTCACGACCATTGACACCATATGCGCACTGTTCGCACGGTCTGCATAAACCTGAAACAAACAAAACGCCAACAACAAACCGTACTAAATTCGTAAGCAAGAAACAAAAGCTTCCAATTGTAAGAGATTTTGAAAACACAAAAAAATTCTCGCTCATCTTCCGTCCTTATCATTCGATCACGTCTCTACGCTGCACTTGCGAAATACAGGACGTACCACGTTCGCCTCTATGGACGAGGGTGGCGCTTGTGAACACTTCCGTCATAAACGTCATAACGAGAGCAGAATTTACACTACAGCTGTCTGCGTCACTGCGCAGGGAAGGCGACGACAAGCTTTTATATGTTGGTAGTGGAAATGTTAACGCCATGTTGGCGTCATGTTGATTAAATGTGCGCGTCACTTTTCTGGAGTGAGTTCCGTCATCTAGGTTTGGTTAACTATGATACGTGGGATAGTCTGTGTACAGAAGTTTCTCACAGGGCTCTGTAAGGCTATAAGGAGGAGCCGAGTCGAGATGTTACCTGCAGGGCAAGTGATCTTCAAAGGCCTATTGCATGGTGCACTGCATCATTGCGTGCGAGTCGCGGCCGGCGTGAAAATAATAGAAGGACCACTATGGTTGGTCGAAAAATACCCTGGCCAAGTGGTTTCGGGTTTCGAGTTCTGCTGCAGGCCCTGGACAAAGGTGGCAATCAGCCTCGCCATCGGCAACAGTCCGAACCCAGCTGCACGGTACTTTCGGGCGCCAATTGGCGCATGGCTACTGATTTATTTGGCATCCAAAGCTGTGATAACTTTGTAAAAGCCTTTTGGCAGGTACTACAGCAGACATAACTCGTAAAGCGCTTCATTTTTTTAGGAAACGAAAGGCGCATCACCGCCTCCCTTTGTACGTGGACACCACTGCCTCCTCAAAGCGCTACTTAGATGTCCAGTGGCCCTGGGAGGCAGTTATGCTCCTTTCCTTCGAAATGAAACGAAATAGGTTGTTGGGGTAAGCAAATGGCGCAGTATCTCTCTCATATTTCGGCGAAGACCAGAAACACGCCTTAAGGAAAGGAATAGAGGAAGGAAGAAGAGAAGAAAACAAGAAAGAGGTGCTGTAGTGGAGGCCTCCGGAATAATTTCGACCACCTGGGGATTGACGCCGGCCACACACAGTATTCTTGCCAAAGCCACCTTTCTCGACAGAAAGGTTACTCTGTCGTGGATCCCTGACCATGCCTCGATTCCCGGTAAAGAGCACGTTCATGCGCTGGCCCGAGAACTCTCCTCCCGGACCCCGGACGATGAGGCACCTAATCCTGCGCGAGAGGCCCCAGCGGTATACATATCATCAAATCACCAAATTCTACAAACTCAGCCGCATGAAATTGCCACCACCCCACAGTACCTTGTCGCTCTTTTTCGCCGCCACATGGCGACAATTACAGAAGCGCTGCTTTATTTCACCCCACCGTCTCTCATGCTTTAATCCTCATTTTAACATCTGTGGCGAGCCCAGATCCGCACTTTTCCGCTACGTTTGGGAATGTCCTTCCCCACAGGCAGTACCCCACATCCCCAATCACACTCATTCTTCCGGGGAGGCTGCTTTACTTACCACTTAGCCTGCCAGCCAGAAATGGCTGGTGGTCGGGTTTTAAGTGAACTTTATGTGAATTAACTTTTTACTGTGAAAGCTAGGCAACTGGTTCCAATTTGAGGTGTGTAGCCAGTCGTTCGTAATTATCATATAAGTTTTAAGAATTTCGAAAACGGGATAGTCCTCGGCGCTGAGCTTCCGCAAAATTTGCGTCCATAGTGCGGAAATACACGCGTTTGTTAAAGGCATACAGGGAAAAAAACCTTTCCAGTCCACATAACAAGTGAAAAAAGCCAAGCTTTGTCCAGTCAAAGCGCCAAGGGTAATAGCGTTTTCGATATTCTAAAAATTGGTATGATAATACTAAAGACCAGCTACAAATTTCTAATTGCAACTAGGCGCCTTACTCGACTAGTGAAAGTTTAATTATTGAACATTAGTTAACCGGCTTTCTACTTAAACGGGCTGTGAAACACTGCTTGACGAGATGCCGGCTATAGCTCAGGTGAATTCTTTGTCACACAGGTGCTGACTCAAAAAGAATTACAGGAACCGGCGCATATGAACGGGTGTTATTTATTGAAGGTATTAAAAATTACAAGCAACCAAAATGCTGCCCTCAACTCGATTTTCGCGATGCTTCCCATTCCCGCTTCATTTTCCAGTGACGCCATCGGGTTGTGCCGATAAAAAAAAACATCCTGATCACGTCGCGGAAGTTCGCACACCATGGTTGCCTGTTTGCTGTAACTCGTTTTTGCCAAGGATGGCAGCTTTGTTTCCATTGTTACAACAGCCACGAGGACGCCAAGTGTGCCCAGCGATGCTTCATCGTGCCGTGACCCGTAAACAAGGAACACTGATCAATGGCGGCCGCCCACTTATCCGAACGAGACCGCGAGATATTGCGACGCAGTGGCGTCTTGCTCTAGATACATTTAACATAGCGCACACCACCACTGCGTACGCGCTGATTGGTCCCAACGAGGCAGGCGGCCGCGCTATTGACTGAAATGTGGCGACATCTGGCGCTGCCGCCCTTCACAAGTTGACAATGTGCACTGGGAAATGTCGGTGGCTTTTTCTTTGCCTCCTTCCTTGGGACCGAAGCGAATGCTTGTAAAATGCAGTGGCTTGACCAGATCGATTCCGCCAAGTCGTTCTCGATACATAGAGTAGCCATAGTGACTTTGAGCCAGGTCATAGATGTCGTTTAAGGTTAATGGGGGTTTAATGTCCCAAAGCGACTCAGGCTACGAGGGACGCCGTATTAAAGGGCTCCGGAATTGATGTGTTTAGAGGCGTTCAAAATCTCTCGATGCCAAAGAGCCAGAGCCTTTGATGGTATTTTATCTTTGTTTTCTTACATGCTTTTCAGTGCTTTTATGTAATGCAAAGGTAATGTTTTGGTTAATGTAATATAAAATGCAAAAACGCCACAAAGCCTATCTTCAGTTATGACCATAATTATCAGCATATTTGCTTTTTGTCCACTCATCAAGCTCCCACCCTATGATGTCTTATCCACTGCCAAAAACCACCACTGTGCGGTGACACCATCGGCGCCATGAATTTCTTTTTGCTACCTGATTAAAATGTTAAAAACCGGAGTATACGCGGTACGACAGAAGCTAGAAGCATCAGCATAACTCATTCTATGCAACCAACCAACAGGCAAAACATCGTACTTAATGTTCACCTATAGACACTCGACCAAGTTTTCATTATACTATGTAGCATTATAACAGGAATCCAGGGGATTGAAATTCAAATTTGATTTTTGCGAAAGGAAATGGCGCAGTGTCTGTCTCACATATCTACCGACACCTGAACCGTGCCGTAAGGGATGGGATAAAGGAGAGCCTAAGTGAAGAAAGCCAGAAAGAGGTGCCGTAGTGGAGGGCTCCGGAATAATTTCGACCACCTAGAGATCTTTAACGTGCACTGACATCGCACAGCACACGGGTGCCTTTGCGTTTCGCCTCAATCGAAACGCGGCCGCCGCAGTCGGGTTCGAACCCTGGTACTCAGGAGCAGTAGCCGAGCGCCCTAACCAGTGAGCCGCCGCGGCGGTTAATGCCGGGAATAAAATTAAGTTCTGCAGCGCTTTTTTGAAAACGCTTGGAAGATAACCAAAATATATCACATCTGTAAACGGTTGGTTTGCTTTTTAATAATACCGAATTTATATCGCTCAAAGTCGTAGCTAACGAGCACGAGAAGGAATGCACTAATTGAACGCTGCAAACACCCTGTTTTACGGGTTTTCATTTATGATCGTTTAAAGGGGCCATGACATCCTATTTTCACGCATACCCTGCTCATCGTATGTAATTCTCAAGTTGTTAAATTAAAATTCCCTCAAGTTTCAGTTGATTCTCTGCGTAACTGTTTCTAAAACGAATTTTTACCGTTTCTTCTGCGAACTGCTTGCTGGTCTGGCACCTCTAATCGCTGACGTCAGGGGGACATACCCGGCGCGAGTCGTCTGCTGGGCGCTGTTGAGGTGATTGCATGCACACCGTAGGCGGCGGTCGCTCGAAAAGTTTTATTTTTTTAGCTTATCGAAATAAAATGCATTTTCAGTGTTTTCTTTTTGGAAGCCGTCATCTTAGTACGCGACCTGAGTGATCCTTGAGAAAACGGACTTGCTCGTGGTACCGCTTTTTTGATTGTTGAGGAAACAGAAATTGATAGACCCCTGCTTTATGATTTACGCTCATAAAAACGTTATTTTTATGTTATAAGTGTGGTTTCTTTCTAGCAGTCAAGTGCTCCCTTATGTTCAAAGCTGCACGTGCCGTTCATGCCTTCGCCTGTGTGCGCCGTGAAAGCCGCGGGGTTTGGTAGCTGGCTACCAATTTCTTGTCCGCTATTCATCGGCTCGATAATTAAACTCAAATTATCACAAGGTGGCCCTAAAGTGACCTTGAGGCACGAAAGGAGCAGACAAAAGTGCCGAATGAGACGACTTCCCCGCGGCATGTGTGCATTCGTAAGTGGAGCATACATTCCCTTAGGCTCGTATAACCCTGTTTGCAGGAACCAAGCCGCTTGCAAAACCCTACGAGACTCGAATGCTTTCATTGCCCACACCGATGAATAGTCGCCGCCGTCTAAATTAGGGCTTGAAAAAAATAGTTCATCATTTAGCGCTTATTGCGCGTGCGCATTGTTACCTAGGAATGCGACGATCACGACAAGTGCAGCCCCGCGCTGGGATTGTTTACATAGCTGTGCGCAAACAGTACTGCTCGTTTGCTTGGCATAAAACGCAAGGTGGGCCCTCCTTATCTTAAATATTACGTAGTATTGCTCCAAATTGTAGTTTTACTCATTTACACACTATGATAACATTGCAATAAGGGCCGCTGATGCTATATCGCCTCCTTGAGAAACGCTTCGCGTTGGACCGGCGCTTCCCGCTAATTGTAACTGCTTCCTCTTATGTCATGAGTAGTTTATTTTAAAGCGTATTAGCTAAGAATACGTTCGGACATTAATTAATGAAAACGACCACATTTGTTGTCCGCAGTCGACGCCGACGGCTGCTGCCGGCTGCCTTCAGCACATGCTGTGCAGACCGGGTCACATATCGGCTCTTCCCCCTTATTGTACTCGCACCCTGCGATGTAGGCAGTCGTCGCTTTGAGGGCACTGTGGCCAAAAGTACGCTCGACTGCTATTTTCAGGAGCTAAAACTTGCGAATTCGCTCTCGGCAATCGCCGAAACTGAACACACGAATCCTGCGTACTCGCTAGGCCTCGTCACGAAAGGGGCCGGCGGTCTACCGTCGGCCGAAATTCAAGCATCTGGAAGGAGTTCCCCACTGATTAGTAAAAAAAAAGTGAAGATATGAAATGCAGCCGCTCGTTTCGCTTTTTTAGATAAGGATAAGGTACACAAGCGCTGTTTTTCGGGCCGTATATTCACCGGGCGTGAAGCTTTCGCTCGGTCGCACAAGCCCAGGCGACGGCGACGAGCGACGAGTGGCACCGTCGTGCGGCGTTTTCTGCCCGTGTCGCTCAATTGCCTTGCCGATAGGTTCTATTCGCAGGCACCGAATAAAAGCACATCTTCGCTGGTGCACGCACATTGCGTATGTCGCCGTTGCTAGCATCAGGTACAGTAAGTTTTAAAATTCTTATGTTTATACGATGTTATACCACCTAGTCCCCCACAACACTGTGCCAGTTCCCACTAAGTTCACTCTTTACACTACTGCGATACGGGGTCGACGGTCGTGCTGGCGTCGTCGTCGGTCTAGCTTGATAGACCTGTGCGTCAGTGATGGCATTTGCATACCGACCAGCCAACCGACCGCCGATCGCCGTCCCATCGGCCTAGTGTAACAGGACCCTATACATATACCGAAAAATAACGGCGTTAATGTTATTAACGCTTTTGCGGCATCAGCCACTCATATACGGGGGACGACTGCTACTTCGATCGCACGCGGAAGTACTAGGGGACAAGAGACCTCGCTGCGCACATTGCAGCAAACTCTATGTAAAGCTGACAGCGACCTATAACCTTGCACTAGAATTACAGCATGCCCAACTGTAATTATGATACCACCCTGTGTCTTTTACGGCGCGTCTGCATCTGTTGGCAATGTTATCCATTTTGTGATGTCTGCATGAACTTCACGGCATGATTGTTTCGTATATTAAAAAAAAATCTTTTCTAAGGGGGCTAACTTGCAGCAAACCCACTCACACAGTAACATAATTCTGGGTTTTGCGACGTGTGTATAATGAAGGACCAGAACCATGGTAAAGCGCCCCTGGTAGGGCTGGCAGACAAGAACGCTCAATACACGGCATGGGGCTACCAGGAAGAATCGCGGAAGGGAGAGTGACTCCTCGACGCGTAGAACCAAACGGGCCCTGAATTTAATTCAGGCATACACTAAATTCAGGCACACATATTGATGTCTTATTCAATCTGTCTTTTGTTTAGCGGACACGAAAAAAGACGAGTGTCTGCATGTCAGAACCACCGTATTAGTGCTACGCAGAAGACAAGGATGAGCGGGCAGTGCCGCGTGGACGGAGCGCTCGCACTAGGCACATACTCACTGCATACACGCAAGAGAAGATTTCGCTAGGCTCTGAACATCTGAATTTGTGCTCTCGCACTAATACTTCTCTGCAACTCTTTAATTAATTATTAATTAATTAATTAATTAATTAATTGCAAGTACCTACAGCGCCCATGAGGCATTATTGTAGGGGGGATATAGCTACATACAATAACACATGCAAAGAAGATACTGGGAAACATGTCAGCAAGGTAACAACAATACTATAAGTAGACTAAAAAAAATACGTAACATAGATCAGCACAGCGCTGCTAAAACGTACGAGACCTGTAAGAAATACATCAGATCACCATTTCAACAGCACTTTGGAAATAAGGTGCACAAACCACATCATCATAAAGCTTATTCCAGTCCAGAATTGTGTTAGGGAAAAACGAATACTTAAATACATAATGCTGCATTGATACCTCTTAATCTTTTTCGTGTTGTCTAGTCTCTCCGAAATGTAAGATGGCTGCTTTAAATAAGTGTTTTTATTAATACCGGTACAATCACTGTAAATGCTATGCAAGAACTTCAGCCTGCAAATTTTTCTTCGGGTTGCCAAAGTCTTCCACCCAATACGGCCGCGAAGTTCTGAGCTCTTTATATGAAAATTACAATTCCCAGTCATAAACCTTGCAGCACGTTTCTGTACCCTTTCTAACTTTTCAACGGGTGTACCCGTGATAGGGTCCCATGCTGCACAAGGGTATTCTAATACTGGGCTGACATTTGTTAAATATATTGTTTCTTTTAGTACCTGCGGAGAACTATTGAAATTCCGTTGGAAAAAAATACAGAAGACGAGACGCTTTGGCAGTTATGTCAACGTGGGCTGTCCAATCTAGGGATGCTGTGAGTATAACACCAATATACTTAACCTTATCTATAGTTTGGATAGTGTCATGGTTTAAGAGGTAAGATCCTAAAATTTTCTTTTTTTTTGTTTGTAAATTGCACATGGAAACACTTAGATACATTTAGTGCCATGCCCCACTTCAAGCACCGGTCAGAAATTTTGAGCAGAGGGAGCACGTAGGCTTCTTATAAGTAAACCGTGTAGGGTAATGCACGTTATGAAATTTGCCCGCTCATCTTTTCCTCATCACAGATACTAGCTCCTGAAGATTCACGATAACAATTTATAGCCCGAAACAATTCGCTGCATTGTACGAAGCTGCCTTGTTCGCACGGCAACGGCTGTGCTATGGCACGGTCGACACTGCAAAAAATTTCACCACACCACATTTTGCTTAGAAGAGATGCCAGTAGAGCTTTTTCACGGCCTCGCAGATCTTGTAATCCTCAACAGCGACATGTATCAGTTCATTAGCATGACGTCAAGGCATTAAATGGAGCCCCGGTTGATTGATAAACAACGCCAGAGTCCAGAAAACGCGAACGCACTCGGCGACAATCGAGCCAGGCTGACAGACGCCCCCTCGGCACCCCCCTGCACAATAGCGGTCGCAACGGCTTATTGCGTACCTGTTCATAGATGGTCCTGCAGCGGATGTATTTGCAAGATCGGAAGAACAGGTAAAATGCATAGGCCAAGGCGGCATACGAATCAAAGCTGTACAAAAGAGACTTGCACGATTAAACAATTTTTGTGCGTGCGTGCGTGCGTGCGTGCGTGTGTGTGTGTGTGTGTGTGTGTGTGTGTGTGTGTGTGTGTGTGTGTGTGTGTGTGTGTGTGTGTGTGTGTGTGTGTGTGTGTGTGTGTGTGTGTGTGTGTGTGTGTGTGTGTGTGTGTGTGTGTGTGTGTGTGTGTGTGTGTGTGTGTGTGTGTGTGTGTGTGTGTGTGTGTGTGTGTGTGTGTGTGTGTGTGTGTGTGTGTGTGTGTGTGTGTGTGTGTGTGTGTGTGTGTGTGTGTGTGTGTGTGTGTGTGTGTGTGTGTGTGTGTGTGTGTGTGTGGTGTGTGTGTGTGTGTGTGTGTGTGTGTGTGTGTGTGTGTGTGTGTGTGTGTGTGTGTGTGTGTGTGTGTGTGTGTGTGTGTGTGTGTGTGTGTGTGTGTGTGTGTGTGTGTGTGTGTGTGTGTGTGTGTGTGTGTGTGTGTGTGTGTGTGTGTGTGTGTGTGTGTGTGTGTGTGTGTGTGTGTGTGTGTGTGTGTGTGTGTGTGTGTGTGTGTGAAAGAACGAATGAACGCAAAATCATTAGAAAAGGTTAAAGCATTAGCAGCAACATGTGAAACAGGTGGTAGGCGATTGCACGTTGTGATTACGATAGTAAGTTTAACAGAGCCAAAGAAAATCAAACTTGGACAGTGACAATTACTTAAACTTCCTGGCCGTTCGGTTACGGCGAAGTTGTTTATTAATATTAGAATCACAACAATATTTGGTCGCCTAAATTTGTTCGTGAATACGGGCTTCTCCAATGCGTTGGTGTGTTAACATTTCTAAGTGTGCTGTGTATTGCAGTTTATTATTTTTATGATTTTGCTTTTATCTTTTTGCCAAAACATGCATCTGCCAATGTATTAGTGAGGCGAGCCGAGCGAATTTGTCGAATAGAAATTTTTAGAGTATATCCATGAGATTTATTTTAGTAAGAGTGGTTTTCCCCCCCAAAATATCGCAATATTTGACGTGAGAGAAATTCATTGTTATATATGTATATGTGCAGTTTTACGGGTTGATGTATAGGAACGACCTCTAGTTTGATGAATTGACGACTGCTTTTGGTAATTTAGTGATGAACAATATATGCACGTTCCGTGACATGTTTTTCCTGCAGATATACTACCAGCGTTTTCAATGTATCGACAATTTCTATGGGTATGGAATCGAGTGCGATACTTAGAGCCTGTGGTATTTTTCATCACCTGGGAGTGAAATCTACTGCCATCCTTTTCTTCATATTAATCTCTAGTGATTTCACGGCACTCCCTTGGTATAGGCTTACGATTACTTCTCAGAGAGACAAATACGCCTCTCATGAAACGGTGTGCGAAGATGATGCCGACGGCTTCCTCTTCCTACGTGCCGCAGAATGTGACCAATAAAATGCTTCATGCACTGGCGCCTAAGAGTGTTCACATCCAAAATGAATGGGGTGTACCAAACATTCAAAATTCCCGCCCTAATGTTTGATGCTCAGCGCCCTGCAGCGCGTGGTGGTAGCCCGCAAACGAAAACAGTTTGTCGAAATTTCCTGGACTTCTTGTTTCTATAAACTGCAACTCAACCCACTCAGCTGCTGTGATGACAGCGCATGTAAAATTACAGCCATCAGTAACGCAGATTTTAACAGTAGACGGCTCGGCAGGCTCTAACCCGGATTTAACGGTTTTACCCTGAGCTCTTTTCTATTCGGTACAAAGCGTCAGCGATAAGAATTAAAATTTTTACTCCTTATTAATGTGAAGAAGCAGCATACGAAATGTCACCATTTCGTACATTTCTTGCTTCCATACCATAAATGTTATTCAAGTTCAAACGTTGATTATCATTAAAATAAATTTGTGCAAAGAGGCTTAAAGCTGAGAGCACATTGAAAATTCGCCCTCTATTCTGAAAGATTTTTTTTCAGTGCCGGCACATACACACTGCAGCTGTTTCAGATGCACGTCGAAGGATTTTGTCCTGCATAGCGGCTTTATCTTGAATGGATTGGTTGGAAAATGTGATCCTTTGTTCTGACGCCAAGTCCTCAGAAATGTAAGAACCGAGGCAGAAATTTACGAAGAACAATGTAAGATTTTTTTCGGTATTATGATGAAGTCTCGCTTCTTGTTAGAACGGAAACGCGCTTCAGCAAACCTACCCCTTAAACTGATTTTCCTCTTTGCTGTCAATGATGGTAGCACAAGTGGAACAGTGGTATCGCTGTTTGCGTCAGCTGAAAATGTGAATCGAAGCCAATATGCTGACTCAAGTGCGGCCTATTGTGTTTTTAAACACATTTTTAAATTCGTGATTTTCTTTTATCTCTGTGTGCACGAGCTGGTTGCTGTTTACTGGAAGATATATTGGGTTCCTTTCAGGTGGTCGAAATAGCGAAGGCTTTATTGTAGCTTGCCAAAGCGAGAGCAAGTGAAGATTAAAACGGAAAGCAAACTCTCAGTAGCACCTTATTTCGTCTGGCTGTGTATCACACCCGTATTTTCTGCTTAACGTTATTAATTAAGAAGCCCATGACTATGGCTCTCCTGTGAACATTGTGAGGCCAAGGCCAAGGACGGTTAATTATAAACGCCTCCAAATTCAGACCTGGACAGTCGCCAAATTTTCGAGATGTCTGTTGAATTATAGAGATAACAATTTGATAACTCTTCGTGATAATAATTCAGCGATCATAGATCGGTCCTATGAAAGCCCTGAATGTACTGATAAAGCTCATAGCCACTTTGGTATTACTGTAAAAGCTTTCACTTGGCACAGGTGCAAAGCAGGGAATCTGCAAATACAATCCAAGCAGTAAGGAAATGGGTTGTAATTAAATGTGATCTCAACCTCGACAGGTCGATAGCTGCATCTGCACTGCAGGATTTTCAGAAACAGAACAACGTCAGCATCGCAGGGTCAACCACAGTGCAATAGCGCATAGCACATTTTGAAAAATAAAAATAAACCTTGTTAACGCAGTTTTGGCAATATACACAAATATGCTGTAGGTGTTTGCAGCGCACACGAAACACGGACGGACAGAAAAGGGAACGAAACAGCGCTGTGTTTCGTTCCCTTTTCTGTCCGTCCGTGTTTCGTGTGCGCTGCAAACACCTACAGCATGAAAAACCAACTAGCCCAAGAAAAGACGATTCTGACACAAATATGACCCTGTCACGGCCATACGACAAATGTGGACAGATGTGTGTCCACAGAATCCTACAGCTGAGCATTGTGGAAGGTGCAAACAAGCATCTACATTCAAGCAAACAAATTTAGAAGTGCAGCAAATGCAAAGAAGGCGAAGAAAATCTAGGAAGCATTCTCCATCTCTGACAAATACATTCTCATATGCCCACCATCGCCTTCATCCAGCAGGCAAATAATATTCATTGCAGGCGGTTCCATGTAAATGAACACAGCAGATGCATGTGCATTGATGACATATGCTTCTAAAGGCTTCGAGAATGTCTTACACAAGCTGGTGCTGCTTACCTAGTAAGCGTTAGTTAACAACTGTTCGACACTAATAAAGCCGAGTTGTTGTGCACCTCGGCGTCAGCAGTGTAGTGAAAGTAGCAATGAATATGGGTTCAGGTGCTGATTCAAAGAGTACAGTTTCTATCCCGATTGTCATGGCTCATGGAGCACTTCGAGATCGGTGGATTTTACCAATAGCCATGGCAACCACGATAATAGATTTAATATTGCAAGCATTTGTCAAAAATCTACCTTCTCTCCACGCTGCGAAGCAAAAATAAATTGTAATTACAGCAGTTTACTAAAAATGCTTTCCATTTTTAATCACGATTCGCATTAAGGAAAACTCTATGTACAGTTGTGATCCGGAACCAAAGTGTTCCTATCAATAAGGCAAAATTGTATATGGGTTGACTGCTTTCAGATGCATAAGCAATTTGCTACAGCCTTTTTTCTTTTTCGCATCAGATAAAATGAAATGCTCATGAACAAGAGCTGTACTAGTGGACCCATATTAGACACTTCTGCATTGGGAAACACCGGTGAATGAGTTGCGACAATGGTTTTTGTTTGCACAAAATGGTTCCTGATCTCGTGATATGTTACTACCCAAACTTAACACTACTGCTTTGGCTCAGACCATGATCATATGCAGGGGAAGCTGCATTCATTCAATTTGTTATGGAAATATTTATGGTAGATATGGTCCCGCGCAGCCGGAAGGACCCTCCTTTATCCCTTCCCTTACGGCGCGGTTCAGGTGTCCAAAGATATACGAGACAGATATTGCGCCATTTCCTTTCCCCAAAAACCAATTATTATTATTATTATTAAATAAAAATAGACCCCCCAGATGTGGCAGCTGCCATGCACACCGATGTGAAATTTTCACACAGATTTCACAGTGCCGCCAGCATACCATCGTAATCCGGCCACTCATAGTCGCAAATTGCACTTTATGGAGCACAACGCCGAAGAATGCTGGCGACGCTTCTGTAGTCCCGGCATAAAACAGCTCAACAGCCGTGCAGCCGAGGTCGTTTCGCATATGCAAAACACTTACGGCGGCTGTCTAACACAGTACACACGAATTACGATCGATATCGGTGATGGCTACGCCGAAGCACAACGACTTGTGCTCGCGATCACTGCAACCGCTGCAACGAATGCGACTCGCTGCAGAGCACGAAGTTCATTTCGTCACGTCGCACTCACTGCAGTTCTCGAACTCAGTACACACGGGTGCCCCCGAACCAGGATCTGCTGTAGCCTGTACAGTTCTAAGTTCATTTCAGCACTCGAAAAACAAGGCTTGCGTAGAAAGCTTTTCAACCGTAATTATACTTGCAGGGGATATCACTTACTTACGCAAAAGCGCTCGTTCCAACTGCAATCACTTTCACTACACTGACACTTATCACTGCGCTGTGAAGCTTGCTGTATGCACAGGAAATTCACCCTGGGGAGATGCTTCTCGCTGCTGTTTGTGAATATCGTCGCGCGAATAAAGAACACTTCAAACTATCACAAACGGCTCCAAATAAACACATCGCGAAAACCGGCACTCTCCAAATAAGCACATCGCGAAAACCGGCACTGTAAACAGCGTAGGTTTGTAGGCCGCTCGGTCAACCCAGTGTAGACGACGACAAAACAACTTGAGGGAAACTGCCGCTTGCCGCTGTTGCACGCGGTGAAGCTAGAAGTCGCTTTCTACACTAGTAATAGTCACATGCGGCCAATATTATGTGTTTCTCGGCACAGCTACCACCTACTAGGCCTGGTTTCTCACTCCGCTTAGCGGGCGGCCATCTTGCTGAGGAGGCGCGTCCTGGCACCGGAGCGCTGGCACGTCACGGAACAGCAGCCAATAGCGTGATGCGACCATCCGCTCGTGCGGAAAAAAGTTGGAATTGAACCAACTTGTGCGCACAGGCGGATGCGTTCATGCGCTCCATTGTTCGGCCTTTGCGCAGCCCTTGCGCACTGTCGCAATGGCGCGTACGCATGCGGAAAAAAAAGTGATCGTAGAGCGCCTTTAAATCCGCCTCGTGCGGTAGATGCCCATTTGTGATCTTTTTTAACGCGAAAGCGTTAAGGAGCTCGTGTCGCAGTAAAGCCGGTGTCGTCGGCGTTTTTCGCCGCGAGCGAAAAATGGCGCATGTCGGTGGACACCTGAACCGCGCCGCAAGGGAAGGGATTTTAGCGCGACGGTGCTAAGAATTGATTGATAGATGGATTGATTGACGGATTGATTGGTTGATTGATTGATAGGTTGATTGATCGGTGGATTGATTGATTGAATGATGAATTGATTGATGCTTTGATTGATCGATCGATCGATTGCGCGATTGAATGATTGATCGACTGATCGATCCTTTGATGGAATGATTGATTTATCGATCGAATCGATCGATTTTTCCTTCTCTTACGGGGGCTATCCAGGTGTCCAGCGAGAAATGTAAGACAGGCGTCATTTCCTTTCCTTAAAAGCAATTGTTCATTTCATTTTCCTTCCCTTACGGCCCGGTCCGGGTGTCCGCCGAGATATGTGAGACAGGCGTCCTTTCCTTAAATAGTCCATCTGGCCACGCGTCGCGCCGAACGGGCGATGGCGTTCCGTGTACTCTTCGGCAACGCTGCGACACGCTGTCGCGTCTCACTCTTAAATACGAAGCTTAAGCGTCCTCCAATTTTTTTTTTGTTGCAACTGTTTGGTCCAGGACCCTTTTCCCAAGCATCTCAGCCTAGAAGAGCCGAGCTTCAGGTCGGAGGAAATCTTGTACTCATTAAAAAACCGGTGGGCAATCGGCAGCACCGGAGATATTTTCTTTCTATTTTAATGGGCTAATATATAAAGTTACTTCCCCAATTTCTTTCTAGTCTACGCTAGCATGTCCAGCAAAGCATGCGGCACTGCATAAACATACGAATGAATTTTGTCCGTTCGATAATACAGATGATTTGCCCATTTCCTCTGCTTCTGTGCAGGGCAGAATAAACATCCGCGTGGGGCATATATTCAAGTGCGATATGGGGAAAGCTGCTGCATTCAGGATTTATGCAGAAATGCAACAAGCAGTATAATCGTGCTGCTCTCAGGTATCGGGCAGCGTCTACGAAGCAGCCCTGCCGCTCGCTTCTCAGAAGAGCGGCGTCCTCGGCGTCGTCATCTTCTTGAAATCCATGGAATTATTTTGACAATGCTGCAGTTAAATTACCCCCCTCTCTCCCCCAGAGAAAAAGCGAAATCCTGCCTACATAGGGAACGAAGGCACGCGAAGAATCCTACTAGGGATCCAGGCGATCGAAAAGAAGTTAGTAGGTTTCGGCGAAGCAGTCATGGGACGCCGTAACTGGGGGCATAACACAGGAGAGGACTGAAGGAGAACACGGAAGGGGCCGGAGTAAAAATGAGTTTTCTGGTTTCTGGAGTACCCGCTGCATTATTCAGGTTCAATGGCAAGCTAGCGACAGTGAGAAAATTCAGTATATTATCAAAGCTGTCCATATGGAAAGCACAATCATGAAAATGCGACGACGTCATCTAGATAACACATGCACATTGGCCACTTAAGCCCGCTCATAATCACAAGCACCATACACTGATATGTTGCAGGAGCGCTGCACAAGCCCAGCCAAGTGGCATGACAATGCATTCTTAACGACAAAAGGTAGTGAAAAACGTCCCTTCTGACTTTAGCAGCAGCCGGTGGCTGCGGCCAGTAGACGGGACTGCCTAAGATCCTCGTTCTCTCAGATCGTGCCTCGCACTTACACGTATAACCATCTGCATCATGAAATTGTCAAATTATATTGATAACTTTTTATGTTTTTGTCGAGCTTCCTAAGACGGACGTTAAAGCATCGCCCCGTTGGCCCTTTGTGCGACTTTGCACAGATCAAGGGGGATTTCATACACCACTGCTACCACGCTACTGGCCTACGCTCTCTCATGCTTTGTTTGCAGCCAGGTCCTCCTGCACCGCTTATTTGGGGTGCACGTTTATACATCTTTTTCGGGCAGGAGAACCCAACGGCACCTTGTGTCTTTAGGTTGTCCGAAACTTTGTGCAGAAATTGCACAACTTCTGGGTTGACTGTGGTGCCGCCATCCTCACACATTTTTGATCGAGTCCCGCCGTCAGTTTTTGGAAGGAGCCTTTAAGGTAGGGACTTCAGTTAAAACGAGCGAAGAAAAGCCTGTGGCCACAAGTCGCCCAACCTTATTGTCAAAACCAACGTGGATCTGCTGCGTAACTGACTTTAAGGGCGCCGATAATAAATATAACCAGGCGGTTGTCGGCTTGACAATTTTTGAGCGTTCTCCATCGAAGGGTTGCAATTTCATGCTAGTGCGAGGAAAGTCGGCCCAGAAGAAATGGCCCTCTCCGGATGACTGTCTGAGGTCTGAAAACTGCAGGTCCCTCTTGCTTGGCGGTTCTACTGGACATGCCGGGTTACGACCTTTCATGTAAAGAGAATTTGTAATCAAGTAAGCTTAGCTTCAAACGAATTGTAAAACCCAGAATTTAAAGGTTCAAGAAGATTATCAACATATATAAAAGGTTTAAACACCATTCCATACAAACACGCCTGGGCAAGTTCTCTGTTTAAAGCGGCTTAAAGATGGCCCATAAAAGGGGGCTACAAACGACCTATTACAAATTCTCTTCCGCTACAGTTAAGGCTGTTGATTGGAGAAATTGAAAGTGGCCCTACCATACTGTTCTAATAAGATTTATACCGACAGACCTCTGGCATTCCGGAAGATCACATCTCTTTCTTCAACGCAGGCTTGTAAAGACACCAAAAGCTCTACTGCCAGCAAAGAGTAAAGCAAATTTTCTATATCCAGAGAGAATGCGGATTCTAGAATTCGGCAACTTCTAAACCGGTCTTCGCCCAGAAATGATCGTGCAGAATCTTGATCCTCCTTTGTAAAGACGGCCAATATTATGATCCTGGGAGATATGTTGATAAACAGTAGTGCTGCAAGCAACGTCAGGTTTGTGGAATTTGGCTGACAAGAACGCTGACAGAGGGTTCTCCTTACTATTCGCAATTTCGATACCTAATGTCAGAGCAGTTAGCTCTTTCAGAACTTAATAAATCTTGTTTTTACTCTCATGTAAATTTTTAACGGGAACAAGGAGGTGGTGAAATATTTGTTAGGAAACACGAGACTATTTATCTCGATCGAGTGGCAGAGTGGGTGGCTTCCCGATTCAGGAGTCCTGTGGCCACGGCTGCTCGGCGAATGAAATTCTTCTGAAAAGGTATCAAGGCCTCCTCATTGTTAAGGCATTTCAGCGTAACCAGGTATACCTTGCCATCTCTGTCACGCTGATGGAAACATAGGTCATCCCTAAATAACAATGTAGCGCCACTAACATCGAGATCTAGGAGACTGGTCACTACTGCAGTAGTGTATTTTGCAGACCGTCTAGTGCCTCAGAATTACCTAGAAAATTACAGGTTTCCGAAATTATGAAACGGTGAGTACCCGGCAAATCAGCTTTGAAGCTAAGTGATGGCTACCTGTGGATGGATCGATCGGAAAACAAAGGAATATGACATATAAAGCTAGATAATATTTTTTTCACATATGCTGGGGAATTTATTCAGGTCTGTGTATCTTGTAGAAGGCTCCGGAAAGTACGCGACAACTGGGGTGTGCTTGCAACACGTAGCTGGTTGTCCCCCTATATTAATGATGTCAACATTTTTCAGGCGCAGATTCCGCTTTCGTCTGTATTGAAAAAAAGACATTTAAAAACAGCACCCTGGGTTTTTGATGCTATTATTTGCTGGTACGACGGCTTTGATCATGGTTGACTTTCGATTCAGACATCTTCGGCGAAAATGGCTTCGTTGGATATATTTCCGCGAATCTCTGTGCAGTTTCTTAATTCTTCAAAGCTGCCGACTCGTGGTTTTATTGCTTTGTTTGCCATAAAAGACGCGACCAAAATAGTCTCGATCGATCGCATACAGGCGGAGCCGATTCTACATTGTTCCAGACTTATCTGGTAACTTGGCACGCCGTATCTCTAAAGTCCAGCTGTATGTTTCAATTTGAGCAGGGAACATAGCGGCGGGCATTCTTTTCGACGACCGCCGGGCATGATTGTTCCTTATGCGCCACTGATTCATTCAGTTTTTTGTAGGCGCAAGTCAGTTTAGCCAAACGCTTTGTTTGGAAACCCGTTTCGCTGTCTTCCTACGTGCCGGACTGCCGTCACTGCTACCTGACAGTATTTTGAATCCGTGGCTGACTATTGTTTTAACACTAACGCTTTTCAAAGACATTAAACAGAAGGGGCAGTTGCATCTCACGCTCTCGTAGGTGGGAACAAAACACGCGTGTAAAGGTCTCATAGTTTCGGTTTAGCTCCACGTGCGTCAAGTGCATTTATTACAACAGAAACAGCAGAGTATGTGTGCCTCGCTGTATTGTTAAAAAAAGCAAAGAGCGCTTTCTTCCCTGCTATTGTATTTTAGCAGAACACTGCAGGTTTCGGATGCGGTTAGCAAAACTTCACAACCATCTTGTCTCGAATAAAGGTAGTGAACTTGTGACACTACGTTAATGATACTCGTAATTACGTTCTCTGTTATATGGCAGTCTCTTATATATAACAGGTGTTTCGGGGTGTCTTAAGTTATTAGCTGGTCAACTAATTTCAGATAATTACTTTTTGACTATCACAGCTAGGCAACAGGCTGCCAGTCGTTAGTAATTGCCATACCTCTTTTTAGAATATAGTAAACGGGATGATACTTGGCGCTGAGGTTCCACAAAATTTGGCTGCAGCGTGCGAAACTGCATGCGCTTCCGAAAGGCATGCCAAGAAAGCAACATTGCCAGTACGCATAACTAGTCAAAAAAGCCAAGTTTTGTCGAGCCACAGGCCTAGTAGTTGAAAAGTTAATTATTGAAATTTAGTTAACCAGATTTTTACTTGAACAGGCGGAGAGACGCTGCTTGAAGAGATACCGGCTGTAGCTCAGGTGAATGCTTTGTAACACAGATGCGTACACAAAAATATTTGCAGGAATCGGCGCATAGGAACGGTAGTTATTTAATGATGATTTTCAAAATACAAGGAAACAAAATTCTGCCCTCAACTCGATTTTCGCGGTGCTTGCCATTCTTATTACAGTTTCCCAATGACGGAATTGTGTGCAGCCAATAAAAACATTCCATCTGAGCACGTCGCGGAAGTCTGCACACCATAGTTGCCTGTTTGCTGTAACCAGTTCTTGCCCTGGCTGCCAGCGTCGTTTGCAAGGTTACAACAGTCCCGTAGACGCCAAGCTGAACCAGAAATCCTACATGGCCCCGTGACCCGTCAACAGCGCACAAAGAAACATTCATCATTGGCCTTCCTCGACATTAAATATTAAATTTAAAAACCCCACAGAATGTGTCTTCAGTCATTAACACAATTTCCATCATATTAACCTTTTTTTCAATCATCAAGCTCCCACGCGATGATGTCTTATTCACTGCCAAAAACCACCAGTGTGCGGTGACACCTTCGGTGCCATGAATTTCTTTTTACGACCTGATTAAAATATTAAAACCGGAGTATGCGCGGTACGACAGAATCTAAAAGCATCAACGCAACTCATTCTATGCGACCAACAGGCAAAACAATGTACTGAATGTACACCTATAGACTCTCGACCAAGTTTTCATTACACTATAGAGCATTATATCAGGAATCCATGGAATTGATTTTGAATTTTTTTGTTTTGGAAAAGGAAATGGCGCAGTATCTGTCTCATATATCGTTGGACACCTGAACCACGCCCTAAGGGAAGGGATAAAGGAGGGAATGAAAGAAAAAAAGGAAGAAAGAGGTGCCGTAGTGGAGGGCTCCGGAATAATTTCGACCAGCTGGGGATCTTTAACGTGCTCTGAAGCCTTAGCGTTTTGCCTCCACAAAAACGCAGCCGCCGTGGACGGGTTCGAACCCGGGAACTCCGGATCAGTAGCCGAGCGTCCTAACCATTCAGTCATAGCGGCGGGTACTTGCCACAACCATTAGTCCTTTTTTAAATTTGGCACCCTTAAAGGTACCCTTGAAGGCACCATGTCGCGAATTGGTAGCGTGTGCCCGACTTTTCGAAGGGGAACGCTATCGAGTGCAGATTCGAACAAGAGAACAAGATCAGACAAAACAAAACGAAGTAGTATTTATAATTTCAAGGAAAGAGGGCCAATAAGAAACGCACACGCCAACAAGAGAAACACACTCATCAAGCGTACAACACAACAGAATAAAAGGAAAGAGTTCACCAGGTACCGAGCGTCCCAGGTGAAGCGGGGATGCCTTGAAGACAGGGCGAACCCGGGTCGATGTAGTGCGACGCGTCGTTGGCGATGCATCGAAGGAAGCGACGGAAGGGAGCCAGCTGGTAGTAGGAGCGGAGAAGAAAGCGCGGAGACGACGGTGGCCTCCTGTAAAGAGCGTAAAGAACTTAGCAGCGGCAGGAGAATCGGAGCCAGATTCAAACGACGGCGGCCCGAAACGCCAGAGCCTTAAAACAGGCTATTAAAGGGTGCCTTCAGGCAGTACAGACCTTTAATCCATCGGCTGCCACCTCCACACTTGCAAAGAACACAGGAGGTTTACGTCGGTGATCCATGGGAGGTCACGGCAGCACGGGCCCAACGTCCGACGGCTGCCACCTCCACGCTTGTATGACACGAAGTCCGCCGCGCTGTCTTCCTTCACACCTCGGTTTTGTGACACGTTTCTTTATGCACTTTACCAGCTGCCAGTCGCCTCGATTCTGCGGTCTTTTTCTCACCTAAAGCAGCCCGTCCTCTTCGGAACGGACAGCGGCGGTGCTGTTACTGGCGTTATGGCTCAGTGGACTGGCATTCGGCGGCGAGAGCGAGCGAAATCCGCCGCCGCCGCCGCCGCCGCCGTCGCCGAAATGCTGCCTTGTTCACACTTCCCAGCCATCACCTCGCCGCTCTTGGCGTACACATATGGCTAGAAAAGTGTATAAAGCGACGCTGTCGACGTACCATTTATGTATGCTAGCTTCCATACGCTAAACGCAGGTATTCTGCGGGACTTTATGCCATATCTAATCCCTCTTTTAGTTTGCAAACAAAAGGAACGATAAGTGCTGACTAGTGGCGCCATCTGGTTGTTAGGACAGCAAAAATTTGGCAACAAACCTTCAGCCTAGTAGCGGCAGAATCGTAACCCTAAATGAAAAATAAAGCAAACTTATCACCCATGCGCTTTGTTATAGCCCAAATGAGACGAAGCGAAAAACCTGTGCCCCATTTGTCTCCAGTGCATGCACCGAAAAAGCAGTAACAACGACAAAATCAGTGTGAAGCGAGGGGTCCTGCTTTGAGGGGCGCCGCCACGTTTTGGGAGTAACGGCGAAGCAGAGGGAGAAAATTCTGTAGTTCGTCCTTCAGTTAGTCCTTATCAGGCCGAGGACTAGGCATTTGGTTCGTGACTTCTGCACACGGCACGCACGCGGTCGCCGTTGCTCCTTTCGCGCTGCTTACGGGGACAAACGGCTGCTATTGCTCCCAAGCGGACTAATTTTGGCTAAAGGTGTTGGCTAAAGGTTTTGGCTAAAGCCACCTCTCTCGGCCGAACGGTTACTCTGTCGTGGATCCCTGGGCATGCCTCGATCCCCGGTAATGAGCGCGTTCATGCGCTGGACCGAGAACTCTTCTCCCGGACCCCCGACGATCAGGCACCCAACCGTGCGCAAGAGGCCCCATCGGTCCTTTATACATATCATCAAAACACCGCATTCTACAAACTCAGCCGCATGACATTACCACCACCCCTCAGTACTTTGTCGCCCTTATCCAGCGCCACATGACGACAATTACACACGCGCTGCTTTATTTCACCCTAGCTTCTTTCGTGTTTTCACCCCACCCTTTCTCCTCATTGTAACACCTGTGGCGCGCCCAGATTTACGCTTTTCCACTACCTTTGGGAATGTCCTTCCCCACAGGCAGTACGCCCCATCCCCAATCCCACTCATTCTTTCTGGGAGGCTCCTTTACGGAGCGCTCATCCCGCCGGCGGGAAATGACTGCTGGATCAGGCTTTATGTGACGCACAAGCCTGCGGACTTCGGGACTAGTAAGGGACCACGCTGGAAGATTTTTTTGTCTAATAAGTATTGTTTGCATTAATCCATCAAGCACTGACGTCGCAAACCAAACGGACGCCTTAGCGTTTCGCATCCATCGAAACGCGGCCGCCACAGTTAGGTTCGTTTCATTTTCATATTGCCGCTATTAATTGTACTGTTTGTTTTTTGATTATTCAAAGATGTCAGGGAGCGGCTTTTTTGCTTGATTTATGATCGAAGGCGCGAACAAAATTGCCGCGATTGGTCGGATCTAGTCGGAGCCCATTCTATATTGTTCCAGACTGTTGTGGTAACTTGGCACGCCGTATATCGAAAGTTCACTACATGCTTTACTTTGAGCAGGAACAGTAGCGGCGGGGATTCTGTTCGACGACCGTCGGGCATGATTGTTCCTACGGCGCCGCCGATATTCATCCAGTTCTTTGTAGGAGCAAGTCGACTTAATGAAAAGTTTCGCTTGGAAGCCCTTTTTGCTGTCTTCCTACACGCCGCACTGCCATCACTGCTACCTGATAATATTTTGAAATCGCGGCTAACTATTGTTATAACACTAACGCTTTTCAAAGAGATTAAACAAAAGGGGGAGATGCATCTCACGTTCTTGTTGGTGGTAACAAAACACACATGTAAAGGTCACATAGTTTCGGTTCAGCTCCACGTGCGTGAATACATTTATTACAACAGAAAGAGCAGCCCATGTGTGCCTCGCTGTATTGTTACAAAAAAGCATAGAACTCTTTCTTTCCTGCTGTTGTGTTTTAGTAGAACACTGCAGGTTTCGGACGTAGTTAGCAACAATTCACAGCAAGCTGGTCACCAATAAAGGTACTGAACTTGCTACAATACGTTAATGATACTCGTAATTACGTTCTCTGTTCTCCGGCAGTCTCTTATATATACCAGGTGTTTCATGCTATCTGAAGGGATAAGCTGGTCAACTAATTTTTGATAATAACTTCTTAACTATCACAGCCAGGCAACAGGTTGCAATTAGGGATATGTAGCCAGTCGTTAGTAATTGCCATACCAATTTTTAGAATTCCAAAAACACGGTTATACTCGGCGCTGAGGTTCCACAATTGCCTGCAGCGTGCGCAAATGCATGCGCTTCCGAAAAGCATGCCGGGAAAGCAACATTTCAAGTCCACATAACTAGCCAAAAAACCCCAGTTTTGTCGAGGCACAGCGCCAAGGGTAATCGCGTTTTCGAGGTACTAAAAACATGTACGTCTATTACTAACGACCAGCGACAAATTTGTAATTGCACCTAGGCGCCTAGGTCTAGTAATTGAAAAGTTAATTATTGAAAATTAGTTAACCAGCTTTCTACTTAAGGGGGCTGTGAGACGCTGTTTGACGAGATGCCGGCTATACCTCAGGTGAATTCTTTCTCACACAGATGCGGACACAAAAATATTTACAGCAATCAGCGCAGAAGAACAAAAGTTATTTAATGAAATATTTTCAAAAAAACAAGCACACACTGTTCTGCCCTAAATTCGATCTTGGCAGTGCTTCCCATTCTTATTACACTTTCCCAATGACGGAATAGTGCGGGGCTAATAAAAACATTCCATCTGAGCACGTCGAGGAAGCTTGCACACCATAGTTGCCTGTTTGCTGTAACTAGTTCTTGCCCCGGCTGCGAGCGTCGTTTCCACGGTTACAACAGCCACGGGGACGCCAAGCTGGACCAGCAGTGCTACATCGTCGCGTGACCCGTACACAGCGCACAAGAGAACATTCATAATTGGCCTTCCCCAACATATTAGAACGCGAGGATGAGACATTGCGACGGAGGGACGACTTGCTCGAGATACGTTTAGTATAGTGCCTAGAATATAATGGCCGGTATATTGCCGGCTCTATACTTTTGTCATAGCGCGCACCACCACCGCGTACGCACTCCATTGTGGCGACGTGGCAGAAGGGCGCACTGTTGACGGGAACGTGGCGACATGTGGCGGCGCCATCCGGTGATCCTCCACATGTTGACAATGTGCTCTCTCAAATGTGAAACTATGGCTTTTTTCTCTGGGTCCTTCCTTGGGACCAAAACGAATGCTTGCAGAATGAAGTGGCTGGATTGGATCGATGTCGCTAGGCCATTATCGATACACAGAATAACCATAATCGCTGTGGGCTAGGTCATAGATGTGTAGAAAGATTACAAACTCCTTTGACGCCAAAGAATAGCCAAAGCTTCCGGTGGTGTTTCTTCTTTATTGGTGGGGGGTTACATCCTCCGCAGTGTTTTCACGTAAGGCAAACATATTGGTTTTGTTGACCTAAAATGAAACGCAGAAACATGACAAAACGTATCTTCATTTATTAACACAATTTACAATATACTTACATTCTGTGTAGCCATTACACTCCTACCCGATGATCTCATCGTGATGTCACCCGATGAGTCATGAATTTGTTTTTACAAACTAAATAAAATATCAAAAACCGGAATACACGCGGTACGACCAATGCTAATCGCATAACGAAAACTCACTCTATGCAACCAACAGGCAAAAAGTGCACTGAAATTTTGTTTCACAAAACCTTAAGACTATTCGCCGGTGTCCTCGTGAACGAGTAGAGTGATAATACTATGCTGATAAAGCCATATCTTTACCTAACAGAACCTATATTTTAGAATCATTGAATGTCTTCCCTGAAACAGCTGGTATATGTACCGAATACAAAACCACAGAATTAAATATTTCTGTGTCTGTGTCAGTTCTTTCACCACGTGAGCAAAGTGGTCGCTATCATCGTACCTTTATCGGCACAAACGTAATCATGGGCCGAACATATCTTCTGATGACATCGCAGGTCGGAAATTTCCTTGCACAACTCAGCTCAGTCGAGTCTTCTATTCACTTCACAATGCAATGAGAAGTGAACAACACATTGCCATTCTTGAACGTCTTCGTAGGAAGAAAAGGGGCAGACCTAAAAATCGGTGTCTATAGGAAGCCAACCCATACCGGCCGCCACCTACATTTTAATTCTAACCAACCTACTATCCACAAGGGATCGTCGGCTCCGCTCTCCTGAGAAGAGCAAAGTCAATCTTCTCCGAAGCGGAGAAAAAAGAGAAGAAGCCAGAGAAGAATGGCTGCTGACATGCCTTTACTGAACGCTTTTGTCGCCGTCAAGCTCAGAGGACTGGGGGGCCAGCCTACAATGAAACAACGAAACGCGCGCGCGGTGTGCTTCCATATGTGAGGGGAACCAGCGAGGCACTCGCATGCATTCTCGGAAAACAAGGAATCCACGTGGCTCAAAAAACTGTTTCGACAATAAGCCGCTTCTTACCACGACCGAAAGACCGCGTCCCCAGAGAAAAACAACCGGGTGTCATCTACAAAATCCCATGCTCGGAGTTCCCGGCTTCATACATCGGCAAAACAAAAAACCTCCGCCAAAGAATAAGGCAACATAAAAATGACATCCAGCTAATGAATTCAGAATCCAACCCCCACGCTGAACACTGCGAGCACGCCGACCTCCAGATAGCCTTCGAAGAGGTGAGCGTCTTGGCCGTGGAACCAAACCTCTTCAAAAAGCGACATGCGGAGTCATGGCACATCCGCCTCGCAAAGGAGGCGATGAATAGGAATCCAGGAACGCTCCCCTCCGCGTACTTTAGTGGACTGCGCCATGTGCTGACAAAGGGAGAGCGAAGGCAGCAAGCCGCTGCTGCTGCTGGCAAACTTTAGTCACCCATGAAGAAGGGACGTAGTTAGTCCCGAAACGCTGGGTAAAGTTAAAAATATTGGTTGGCGTCAGTTTTCTCAACTATATCTTTGTCCAGTTCTGCTTGATAAGTCGCTTCTGTGTCTTTGTGCTTGTCGGTGGCCGAGGTGCCATCTCCACCTCCTACGAAAACGGTTCCAACCAGCCTGTGTCCCTCTTTTCCGGCTGCTCGGAAAAGATTGAAATCTTGCAAAGTCAAGGCCCTCGCGACATAAAAGAGACTTTAGTGACTAACGCATGATGTGAAATAGCATGATGTGAAATCATGATGCGCTTTGTGATGTTAAATCGCATCGCATCACGCTGCGCCGCACGACCTGGACATTGAGGATATAAGCGAACGGTGCACAGCAATCCTACAGGATTCGTTCTCGTCTTTATTGACCCAAGCGACTGAAACATCACTATTTATGCCCACAGTGGGCAAACAGCAGTGCTGCCTGGCTGTTATAGGATGCCGTCAGTATTCGCAATTTCACTTTTTTTTCCTTTCATTATTTAGACAGTCTCTGCTAACGACAACGAAAGGAGGAAATGAAAACGACGGCGTCCACGTGCGAAATAAAAAGCAAAGCGTAACAGAGAACGTGAACGTATCTGGGAGCCTCGCAATAAATCTCAATTATCCAATTCAACATAAAGTTAACAATTTCTCTTCAAAGTAGTCACAACAAAATAAATGTCTTTTTTTTTTAGTAGAAGAGTTGCATGATTCGGGCATTTAGTGGTACATATAAACAAAAAATTCTAGAAATAATTCGTCCTATTTTAGAACCGGATTTATGATGCTAACAACAACATTGCAGTGAACATGCTATTGGGGTACGCTCGTACACCCTCATAATGTCATACATTTCTTGCTCACAGCTACCCACGTGTACATCTACGGCCAGAAGAGCTTGACCAACAAGAGTGAAATGCCTTGAAACATATTTTGTCTTTAGGTGAGATAAAATTTCCACTTTATACTTTGCGCATTTAAATGGCGCTTTTATGCTCAATCAAGTTTCTGTATTTGTCTCTGGTCAGTCCACTGCAATCGCAGCATATACAGGAAAGCGACCGTCATCTTTTCGTTTTATTAAGCGCATAGAAATATGGAAAAGTGCAACGTTTTGAACCAACTTATGGCTAATTATTAGCAACCTCAGACTAACTCCTAACTCTTGAGAAAAACACCTGGGCAAGTACCCTGTTTAAAGGGGCTGAAAAAATAGCCCATAAAATAAGGGCCTCGCACGATCTAATACGAATTCCTTTTCGCTGCGGGCAGCACTGTTGAGGAAAGCAAAGGAAAGTGGCCTATGATACTCATCTGATAAGATTTCTACGGGCAGACTAATGGCACTGCGGAAGGTGACATCTCTTCAACGTAGGCTGAGCTTCAAAACTCCGCTTGCTGAGTGGTAATGTACCTTTCCAGGGTACATGGTAAACTCAGGGTACAGCGTGTTCAAAGATCCTGCTATAGAACATAAAGCAAAGGACACGAGTGAAGTTGTAGTAACTATAGTCAGGCTGCAGTCCTCATACGCACAGATTGCGAGGCGACGCAGATCAGATCCGCCTTTCTGGAGCCAGTAAAGAATATCGAGAGGTCGTCATTGTAAAGATTGCTCTCCGGGCCGTAAACCCACAATTTTGGTGTATGTTTACTACAGGCCTCCTACCACACAGCCCATGGTGGACAAATATGAATGGCTTCAACAACTGATTGCAACTGATCAGCATAGTCCAGTTATTGTTGGCGGTGACTTCAACGGCAAAAACGTTCTTTGGGGTTGCTCCATGACCGACTGCAGGAGGCGTCGTCTCGAAGAAGCCATGGAGTTTTCGAACTTACGCCTTTGCAACCAGCCACATGTGCCAACGCGTGTCAGCCTCCGCGCTAGACAAACCGGCACTCCACCGGACATCACTCTTGCAACCCCTGGCGCAGTGATCACTTCCCCATTGCCATGCGTGTCAACAACAAACGGCTTCGAGCCAAGAAGACGTTGCCCTCACTTGACTGGCGGTGCTTTCGGGAACTGTCGCAACATTTTAAATGCCATTGCTTCGAACAATTTGTCTATGAGGTTACCACAGCTAAAGCGATGGCGACAGAAGAAATAGAATGTAGCGACAGAACCACTCATCACGGCAACTACGTGGTCAACCTGGGGAAACGTCCGTATGTCCTCACGAACCGCTACCATATACACGGCGAGCTACAAGGATCTTCTAAAACTTCGTGGCCACTACAATACCATACGAGACTACACACATCGCCTAGACGGAGAAAACTGCCGCCACGTCTGCGCTGAGATGGGGCAAGAAAAAGGACTCCGTAACCTATGGGCCCTTTACTGAAGCATGGCTGGAAAAGGGAAAAAGAGGACTTCTATTTACGCAGAGCTCTCCTTACAACAACCGATGTTCTCGGTAGAGGATCGACTCTCCCGGACCTTCTTTCTGCACGCTGCAGACAAACCTCCTGATAACCTGCTTCCAGTTACTGTGTCTACGCTAGATCCCGAGCTTGACAAGCCGTTCCCATTAAGGGAACTGTCGGTGGCACTCGCTCAAGGAAAAAGCCACTCGGCCCCAGGGAACGACGGCGTCACCTGGCAGATGCTTAGAAATCTTAGTGATGCCGCAAAAGCGCAGCTCCTAGAAACAGTTAGTAGCTCATGGGAGACAAGGGATGTGCCAGAGCAGCTCAAGCTAACACTGTTTAACCCCATACCAAAGCATAGAAAAGATCCTTCTATCATTTCCAACCTCGGACCAATTGCTCTCTCTTCCAACGCCTGCAATTTGATTGAGAGACTAATCAACAAAAAGCTACTGACTTCTAAAGCAAGCACCTTCTTTCCAACTTAAGCAAATACAAGAAGATAGACAGCCTTCGACATGTAAAGTATGAGGTATGAGGGGTAAACAATAATTGCAAAGATCAGAGAAAAAAAAGAACAAAGACAAAGTGAAGAACTGAAAGAGCAAGAACGATGAACAATGCGTTGGCATATTAAGAAGTATGTTCAGTTACAAACAAAAAACAGTGGTTGACGATTGTGTCAAGACAACTTCTTAGAATAGTTCTATTTCGAGAATATTGAACGACATTTTTTAATGGGGTCGCGCACCTGCAAGGAAAAAATGAAAGAGTACACATAGCCACCACACACACAAAAAAAGGCACTGCAGTATTTTGCTCTTAAACGCACTGGGAGCGGTGATCTAAAAAAAAGTGCGTTCAAATCCGCTGGTACGGCTTTCGATGCTTCATTTTGTTTTCTGGCTCCCGTTTAGTATGAAGTTTCGCAAATCCGAAGGATTACACAAACCGAGAACGTTGTCCATATTACTTAAAAGTGGCCGAACGCAATTAACATAAAAGCATAGAGCTAAACAGACGCGCTGCTCTTGAATTCACCGTACTTTTGTGGCGTTCTGAAAAAGTTACGCGACAAGGTACGACGTATGGCGTGCATCTGGGGCACGCGCACACATATTGTCATCAATAGCAATAAACTGCCTCATGTTTTTGATGTAATTATAATTCGTGAAGTGATGATGATTAGAATGGGGCTAAATTCATGTTAAAATGTATTTCAATGAGTTTATGATGAGAAGGATTACTTAGCACGTGTTTATTTTCGTTCAGGTCATATCAGCATTGCACTCAGTACTAATAATTTTAATGGCCTTCTTGGCAAAGTTTAATATAAGTTTTGGTGTGAACATCACGCAGGCCGCGAATAGACTAGGCTTGATAAGCTCGTATTCTTTCTGCGGTGCCTGAACATGGTTATTGTGCCGAGCCAGCAGAACATATCGCCACGGCCAAGCTTGGCGGCGTCAAAATCTGGTCAGGAACCTCAAACACCATGAGTTGAGACTAATATATTGTGCTATATGACTAGTAGCTAATACCTATGAGAGCCTGGTGCTTGTGGCTTCGAAATATCACTGTGCTTCGTGACTATCGGTGTTCGTGGAATGCTTTGTGGAATATTACTGTGCACACTGTAGACCGAAATCTTGACATTTGTGACCTGAAGCTCCGCAATCCTTTCTAACGAGATCGAATTGTCTGCTTTACATCTGAGAACGGTAAAGGGGACCGCAATTAAAACGAGCCAGCTAAGCTTCAGCGAAACTAATGAGAAAACAGGCCTGAATTTTATGCTTAGGTCGCGTTTAAAGAATTTAACAAGTATCCTCTATTTGAAACCCGTCAAGGTTTCCAGACCGGCAGCAGAACCGTCGACAACGCGTTGCAAAGGACAAGAGGGGTATACAAGTGACCAGACTTGTCTAGCCCTCAAGGACAGTGTGCTCCGGGAGAAAGAATCAGGGATCTTGGCTCTTCTACTTATTGCAGGGGTGGTGCATATGGCTATGTTGTATTTTGGGCTTGGGAGCAATTACTTCCTCCGACTACTGCCACCCGCTTTGTAATCTCGCCAGCTTTGCTCCATAGAGCAACAATCGAACTCTACTTTCAGTACTTGTATTTAAGCGTCTGAATCACATCAAATACTGTATTAGTGCAACTGTTCCTCTGGCATTAGTTCTAACCGACCCTTTCAAAGAGCTGCCATGTAAACCAGAACTGTTGAATTTATCTTGATTATTGTTCAGCGCTGTAGGTCTTATTTTATTTCGAGTTTTGCTGGTAGGATTCCTTAGCACTCTTCCCTGTCTTCATGCTTATCATTTAAGGTTCACGGTACACCTGGATCACGTAATGACGTGTCAGCTGCTTAGACATTGGGCCACAATATTCGTTAACCGCCAAATCCAAAGCCTAAAAATTGTGAGTGGCTAGAGAAGTGCAAGAAAATTGTACAGAAGTAAACAATACAAAATTATAAATGCCGTCTAACGTAGCAGCTAAGGCATTTTAAATACACGTGTTATCCAACACTCCAGCGTAAAAAAATTCAAGATTCCAAACGTTCGATATTCGACGTCAAAAAAAATAAAGGTGATTATTTGGTCCCATCAGTTAGTTAAATTTTTAATGGTGTTCAACACGGTACGAGAGATTATAGCGTCATTGTGGTGCGTTATGTAGACATGCATGGTAAGTTTAATGGACGGAAGGAAACTAAAAACTTGAAGGAAACTCTGAAGATAACTCTATTCTATGGCGTCGGCGTTAGGAACAGTTATGACGTAAAACGTTACGCGATTTGAGTTATACAGATTCAGTTCATCAAATTTAATGTCCGAACGTGGCGCATCAAGTCAAAACGAATATGAGAATTCTAAATCAGAAGCTAAAGAACTTTTACGATGCGGAAGCCTCTAGAATGGAGTTCGTAATTGTATTCTGATCGGGAAGAGTTCAGGTAAAAAGAGAGCTCTATGACTACGTTAGTACTTCTACGTGGGACATGTTTATCGCCACTGGAAAGTTATTGATGGGATCTCGTTGTGGCTTCTGCGTGTAGTTGACAAACGCATCGGCTAGCTTTAGATAGAACTTAACCTATCTTAGCAACTTCTGCATCAGGAATTTATGAAGTTAGCTCTAAAATGAAAATTATGCTAGGATTGTTATCAGCACATATGATAACCTTTTAAGTGCGGAATGCAAAGTACGATTTAAGCAAACGGATTTTGTCTTAGTTTATATGACCAAAACAATATACGCCCCCCGCAGTTGAGGCTGTTCAACAAAAACAAAGCTTGGACAAGCGTGCAGAAAAATATAATTAATTCTTCTACTACACGTGATACATGTAATGCTAACATGCAAGAGAGCAGTTAACACATTTCGAGATCATGTAAACTTTACAAAAATAATTTTTCAGCGCCAGCATGAAATCATGCGACTGGACAAGAACAGTTGGAATCAAGTACGTATTCTTGACCGTTCATGGGGGATCGGATCATGCATTTAAAATTTTGGTTTGGTGAAAATTTGAGCTACCTAATATAACGATAATTATGTTAGCCTTCTCGTAGAATCGTGATGGGCGCAATCCGGTGACGTAATAATAATCATTCCAAAAAGCTTATTCATGCAGAAAGACAAATTTTCCGAGTAAGACAAAAAAAAAGGTAGGCGAGTTCTGAATGGTACGCGTCTTCATTACGACCTGACCTAAGCAGACTCCGTAAAATAGCAGTCACACAACCACCGAACCATTAAGTTAGCTGCGGTGATTATTAGGCTTCGCTTAAAGGACAACTGAAGACGTTTCAAAATTAGACGGGCTTTAACGCTTCAAATATGTGAAACTTGCATGTAAAGGAGGCGAATAATTTTGGAATAGCGTTAGAAATGATGACGTGATCGCCGATTACACCAGGGGCAGAGTTCATGCTCCTCCGAAGCGCACTGTGCCGAGTGGAGAGTGCAAGATGACATATACGGAGCTGGTTCATTTACAGCGCAGTACACGCTTTATTTTGGGGGAAAAAACCAAACCCCATCGAAAGCAGTGCATATGGAGCGTTGTTCCGTGGCATCTAATGACGCAGGGTTAGTTTTGGGCGAAGGCAGCGGAAATCTTAAATCTGCCCATACGTAGCGACATCACCGAGATTCTACGAGCTCCTCTGTTACTCAGAGGAGAAGCCTGAGGTTTATTCTTCAATTACGTCACCAATTTAAATGCTAGAGGACAAAAATATTGGCGAGCTTTACCTACAGTCTATAGGGATTTATATCTTTGAATATCCCTGATTTCTCATAAAGTGACGCCGTTGGCCTTTAAACTAGTTTTTTTAAACAAACCTACCAAATTTTTATAAACGGGCAGTGCGGGACATGTCAGCGTCCTAATGTACAATCTTAAAAAGCCTGGAATTCATCTTCATATCACAGAACAATCTTTCCATTGTATGAAAAAAAAATTTCTTGAAAACCTTTCGTCGATAACAACTTACAAATTCGCTTTGTGGCCACGTGACGCACAACTGAAAAGCGCATGGAGCTCTCCTTCATATACAATCATTTTGTGAAAACAAGTTTCGTGACATAACGAACCAGTCATACACTACCACTATTACCGCAGTGTTATGGAAAAACTTCATTTCCGTACACCTTCTCCGTTCCGAGGTTCAACTGTGACCCTAGCCGGTTTCGTGCTTTTGAATAAAATTAACGTAAGATCGTATTTTAGAAATTTTTACCACGCAGACAATATCTGTATAATTTGTCTTAAAGTTTCAAACAATTTTTGTAGTGTGGTGGCGATGGTCGTGAACTTTGTGGCCGGATTAATGACATCGCCTATGAATGTATCGAGTACGTGCCACGTGCCAGGTGCTGTTGAAAGGAAGATTAAACCTTCCATTTGTGAGACCCCACTTTAACTGAAAATAAACACACACCTGAAAGAAAAGAAAATCTAGGTAACTATTGCTTCTTTGTAAATTAAATCAAATATCGCTTTTGTCCATTGCAAGCCAAACAAACGAGCAACAGCTCGAAGACAACGTTATTACGAAGAAGGGTTGCCAAATGTTATACTGCTGTGCGGTGAGAAATACTGGCGTTCAGTTTAACCAAATTGAAGGTTTCTTGCTGAGTTTGAAATCAACTCGGTGTGCAGCCAATATCTGTTGCCTCCAATGAACAACTTGCTGTTTGATTAGGGTGGCTGTTCGGGCTAGTTGGTTCATGTTGACGAAGCTAGTAGCGCTATAAGAAAATTCGTGTATGTCGTGAGGCGAAGAAGTCTGCATCTACGAGCGCTGCTATGGTCCACGCCTCTAGAGGGGCAGGCTGGGCAGCGATAGATCGAAACGTTCATAAGCTAGCGAAACATCCAGTGTTTTCTACTTGGCTCCCGGAGGATATTTTCCCCGGGAGGAAATGCTTCGTTTAAGCAGCCCCTCGTGGAGCCTCGCTTAGCAAAGTGAAAGTGCGCATTTCTGGCGGCGATGTACAAAGAAGGCAAAACGCATTGATAAAATTGAAGGGGACACTCTTCAGCAGCTGCTGTGAACATGGACTGAGCTATTGAAGGGGTTTCTTCGTACATGTTCTTCGGCGATACCTGAATGACCGTGATTTCATCATAATTCAATACCGTTGCCTCCAATACTTAATACCACCGGTTAACTGGTTGCACATGTATGTGTACGCCTTTATGAGTCAAAGTCCACATGCCCTTCAAACCCAATCCTGCAGAGTTTCCTAATGGGATTGAGAGTGTCACGAACTAAAAATAAAATGAGTAAAGAAAAAACAATTGAAGAGCTCTTGTGATATAAACTGTAATGAAGAAACAGATTTTCTAAGAGAAGGGACTAAAGACCACCTTTGAGCCAGAATTTTTTATCGAGTTCTCTGAGCTTTGTTCTCAGCCAGATTGCGACGGCAACCTGTAGCATTTTCCATATCCAGCATAGAAACCATCGTTGTACATGTCGCTAATGCATCCGCAGCCGTTCGGGCATCCATATTGTCTGCCGTCCTGCAGAACGAGGCACTGTTGGGAAAATGAAAAAGAAGACACGTGATCAAACTGTATCCTTCGTGTGCCGCGAATACGTTTTGAACGTTATATACACCTTGGATCTTTCTCTATATCTGCTTCGGCGCTTTTATGCTTTTTTCAATTGATTCATAATCGCTACACACATAAACAAATCGACGTTATATTGTACTCGTGTGGATATAACGCAAGACACATCACTATTGTGCAGTGAGACCATGAAAGTCCCGAAATAACTCCTGTGAGTATTCTTATTTCCCCACAATGGTTGAAGTCTACAATAGTCTAATGATGCAGTAACTTTAATTTAATTAAAAACAATCCAAACCTATCTTGGTTTTCTTACTTATTTGCATTGTATTATATCTTTCTTTAGCATCTGGATTTTTCTATTGCTGTTAATGATTGGTAGTCAGTCTTTTTCGAACATCTAGGAAATTTTGGTTTCCAGTATCCTTCTACACCTATACAGTGTGCCTGCCCAGCTAAGGTTTTTTGGCAAACATCGCAGTATTAGTCCATAAAAAACTCCTAAATCTCCTTGAGCCATTGTCCATCGTGCCGTCGAGTTTTTTCCGGGGAACACTGCGGGCTGATAATGCCATCATCGAATTTATATAGCCCCAACAGTCTACTCCGAGCTACCAAGGAACGTGCTGCAGCTGGCGGCAATGGACCTGCAGGCTGACCACAGTTGCTCACCTGGTCTACGCAGGTGAAAATTATCGGGATCGCGATCGCCGCTATCGGTCTTTAGAAGGTGTTGCAATTATCACAAGCTTTTTTCCGCCCCTTCCTTCTTTTGAATTCCGAGAAGCCTCGCCGCGTTTAGAGCTATTCGAGGAGAGTGTTCGATGGCACTCGCTTGATTTCAGCGTCGCCGGTTGAATATAAACGAGCGCCGAAGGCCGAGCGACAACGCCCTCCTCGTAACCGCTTGTAAAAAGGTTACCGCAAGACACCGCGGCAACCAACAAACCCAGAGCGCTAATATCAAACCACTGCCATCCTTCGTCCCCAGCAGCCGTGTCACATCATCGACGAGCACTTTACACATTATACAAATGGACGGGGTCACCAGGCGCAATATTTCGGCCAACCTATCCATCTCTGGGATAGACCCAATGCTGGAATGTTCAGTTTGTCTAAGAAAGGTTCGAGCGCACAAATGTGTTAATATGTTGTTCTTCCTGCACATTTCAGGCATAAATTGGTCATGCACTCAAATATGGCCACATAAACAAAGGCAAGTTGATTACTATAGCGGATTGTCAGATAACAGCTGTGAATTGTAATTGCTTAAGTTAAAAATATTTTAATGCTTGGTACAAAAATCAGTAAAACTTTAGCCTTAAGGAGCAGCGGAAACAAAAAAGGCAACGTGCATACGCCATGAAGTCCCTCGTATGGCTCGAGAAAGAATATTGAAATGGATAAGCTTGATTAGGATATGTAACACCAGCATAGTTGTCATGTAAACTTAAAATTATGTAGTCATTTCAAAAAAAGAAAGCTTGATAGCAGAGAACCCAGCGTGAACTTTTGAATATGGCGGAAATATTTGGTGATCACTGCGACGATATATAACCTACATCCTAGAATTTTCATTGTACGCATCCTTAGCAGGAAAATGCCGGAAGGAGGCTGCAGCACTGACGCAATTTATGCGCGACCCAGCTCTGTGATATATGTCTAGACTAAATGATGTATGTTTACGTGAAAAATCTTTTTGCGCACACCGTTTGGAAGTGCTATACGCAGTTAGGTAGATAGAGTATAGCGTTATGGCTCCTAATCAATATATGATAGGAAGCTTAAGCTTCATTTCAATTTACTGTGCGCGTTTCATGAAGCCTTGACACTGGTATCGTTTTCGTTCACAAACTTATTCGTACTGGGCCTCTAACACCTCAGAGGCACTCCGAACTAGTGACAGTCGGCAGGATATATGAAAGTGAAAGTACGATGCCGGTCTTAGAGCGAGAATGTGGTGGCAAAAGTCCTTATTCGGACGCCACTGCATTGAAGTCATTTACGGTAGCACTAGCAACTGTCCTTGTGAAATGTACGAAGATCTAAATTAACAATTCATAGGTCAGCCTATGAGCAAAATAAATTCAGCGATGACATTACCCGAGTATTTTCAGCGCATGGAGACACTCCGTTTGTTCATTAACAGAGATCAAATACAAAAGAAAAATATACTCACACTGGATGTGGTTGGACACGCCTGGATATAATCATCCCCATAGGCAGAACACCTGCCGAGCCTGAAAGAGCATTACACCGCTGATGACTAAAACCACACCATAGAGCCAGTCGACTAAGGAGATTTCAAGTTCAGTACTTTTAAAGATAGCAGTGGATTTCTAACCATATTTTGCATGCAGCAACATTGATCTTTGTCATACTCACATCAACATGAGCGTGGCAGCAAGAAGGGTGAATGACAGCAGCTTGGCCGGAGTCATCTTTCAACCTTACAGCGTGGACTTCTAGAAGGAAGATCTGATGTGTGCAGGCACCGCTCGGGAAAATTTATACTAGCGCATTGACGTCAGTCCTGAAAGTGGCCGCATTGTTCGGCGTGTAAAATGCTATGACTTCACATTATATGTAGTAGCATTGTTGGCGCTACTTTCCTACCACGAAAATAAAGCTAAGGTTGGCAAGGAGAAAAGGCTACGATTTCAAAAAAAAAAGGCGCAAAATACCTCCTGACACAGAAAAGCATGAGAGAGAGCTACCGTTATGTGCGATGCGACGCCAACGCAGTAAACCAAATTGTAAGATAAAAAGAGTAGACAAAAACAAAAAGGACTTGAAACACATAAAAGAAAATAAAGACGAACAATGCATACGCATGTTAGGAAGTGTATGAGAGCGCGAACAAAAAACAGGTGTTTGACGAATGTGTGTAGAGAACCTCTTAGAAAATTTTTTTTTCGGGAAAACTTACCGTCGCTTGTTATTAGGATTGTCATACCTGCAGCAAAAAAAAAGAAACAATAACTTCACGTAAGCATGACTTTGGAAAAGGTGTCATTGCAACATTTTGCACTCAAACGCACTAGTGGCTGTAAACTATATACCCTGTATTAAAATGAGCTAGTATCGCTTATGATCTTTATTTAGAATTCATGTGATTGGTTGTGGAAGCGTGCTGATGAATGCTATTAAAAATAGCTCTATAAATTCAAATTGTTCGCCCAGACAACGTTGTGCATATATGTAGAAAGAGGCGTAACGGTTTCATATTTCACAATATCGCAAACAGATTTAGGCTAAACTGGTGGTAATTAGAAATTCAGCCGGCCCTTGTGGCTTCTAAAATTTCCAGCGAAAAGGTATCACGTGTGAACTGCCAATAGGAATAAAGCGGCTCGCGTTTCAGACGCAAGGAAAATTCACGAAGATATGAGGAACCGGAAAAATTCTTCATCTTCAAGAAATCTTTGGAGTGGCTTATGATGGAAAAGGTAACGCAGCTTGCGTTTATTTTCGTTAAAGATGTGTCAGCGTCACACCAGCGACTATTGACTTTAAAGAAGAAATGATGCAGTTTTTGTGAAAATTTGACTGGCTGCAATGTCCTAAAGTTTTTCGTGCTGCATACTTGAACATCGAACGAAAACATACTGCGATGCATTCCGTCAGATCGACCCACTGATCTGTCATTTTTCTTCAGTATTTGCATATTCACCACGGCCTACCTTGCATTAATCCCTTTGTCCACATGAAGCTTCCCTGATAAGCTTTTTGGACTTACTGCTTCTACCGGCACATTTCTGCTGAAAGAGAACGAATTGAATTGAGTGGATCTCATTGAGACGACTTAGGTTAGGATGACGAACGAAGCATATCCAGTATTGTTAAAGTGGTCAATGCTAAACGTCATGCTATAAAATAGAACACAAGTAGAGTTCAGGAGAATTACCATATGCACGATTATACTTCCTGCTCGTCTGGACTGATTGAACGTGTGTGCTGCTTTTACCACACGATTACGACGGAGCCCCAAGGTTAATAACTTAACACTCTTGGAGAATGGTTTAACTAAGCAGCTTATTAAAATGAATACAGCGGCCGTACCCAACAATTCTGACAAAAGCATTTTTAGCTGGAAACCGTTGATGAACGCAATTATTTGATATTGTGATGGACGAACTGTGCAGTGGCGCGGGCAGGAGTGCTGGCTCCAGGCCGTCCGCCATTAAAGTCATTCTGTAGCCATCTGCCATCTCATATCATTCATGGGCTTGCCGTCACGTAACAATATATTGTAAGAATTCACTACACCAACCAATATATCCTCAGATCACCCGACGGCATTCTTGTATTTTTGTTGCTACTAATGTTTTTGTTACCGTCAAAAACGTTCACCATTGCTTTTTTTTTCGGAGAGTTAACTGTTCGATGTGGCCAATGTGAACACATAAAAAAAGATTTTGCTATATATCAAAAGAATGCTCCATTATCTTCAACATTTCTATAACAGCGTCTTACAATTTCCAAATTTTCAAAACTTTTTGTCCTAGAATGTTGCACGTGTAATCGCAGCCAGCATTTTCTTGCGTACAAAAACGAACGCAGACGCATTGACATCGGTGGGTATTGGAGCAGATAGGTCTCGCGCACTTTTCTTCAGAGCTACATCAAAATATCGTTAGTCACCCTTTTGATGTAGCGGAGAAGGACTAAAGGTCGTGTTAACCGCTCTTGTCTATGCAACTGGTTAAAGAGCGGCGTTCACCGTAGCAACGACTAGATAATTGCGAGTCATGTCGACCAATTGGTCAAACCGGCGGAGGAAGTCTGTCCCCAAAATGGCTCAATCTACGTCCACAATGAGAAAGATCCGCGGGAAAGAAGCCTAAGCGTAACTTGAAGGTAAGGACACGTTCACCCTAGCGCAGTGTTCCTCCAGTTTTCAAAACGCTAGAAACACGTTGCGTCTTCCTTCCTTTGATATGTGGCCTCATAATGCTGGCCTTAAGAGGCTTGCTCGCTCTCGAATCGGTTACCCCAGCCACGGTTGCAGCAATATTGCCCGTAAGAAATCTCCAGTACATGTATAGAAGCACTGCCTACCTGCACCTATATGCATGCCTTGAGCCAGCGCCAGGCGTAGTGTATGGCGCCCACCAAGCCTGTTAATGGCTGCATGGTAGCGTGCATGCGAGCTGCGCTATGAACGCAAAACAGTTCATTTCTGGTATGTAATGGCACACCAAATCTTTTCATCTTCGTTCATAGCAGGTGTGCCTGCCATAAAATCGTTGCCGGCTGCTTAACACTTCGGTGTCATTTCTGTGACTCCGCTCTCGTGCACTTAATCATCAATAATAATAATAATAATAATTGGTTTTTTGGGGAAAGGAAATGGCGCAGTATTTGTCTCATATATCATTGGACACCTGAACCGCGCCGTAAAGGAAGGGATAAAGGAGGGAGTGAAAGAAGAAAGGAATGAAGAGGTACCGTAGTGGAGGGCTCCGGAATAATTTCGACCACCTGGGGATCTTTAACGTGCACTGATATCGCACAGCACACGGGCGCCTTAGCGTTTTGTTTCCAAAAAAAACGCAGCCGCCGCGGTTGGGTTCGAACTCGGGAACTCCAGATCAGCAGCCGAGCGCTCTAACCACGTAGCCACCGCGGCGGGTTATTGTGACGTCTAAGTGCAATTTTCAAGTTGGCTTCGGGACCCGCGGGCGGTTGCGTCGGCCCGCCAGTGCGACCTGGGCGCAATACGAGTTTATGCGAGCAGGTGGCTTCATGGGCATTTTCTCTCGCGACAAGCGTGACGTCTGTGCTAACGCCCTACGGCAATGGGAGCAGCGATAACTGGCAGAGGACCAAATAGAATGGGCAGGAAATGATCGTCACGGAATTCGGGCCCGGGGCGCCCACTTTCGTTCTACGATGCATGGAACACACTGGGCCTGAATTATGAGAGATACGTGCGGTGCGAAGCTAATGCTTTCCCAACTGTGACATCTGTGGTCATGTGGTCGAAATTGGCTTAGAACTGGCTCTGCTGATGGCCACAGGGCGCGAAGCGCCGTACAGCTATCATACGATCTACGTTAGCGATTGCAGCCTAGTAACACGAGATGCTGCATAAACTTCACATGTCTGGCGTTGATAAATTTTGCGCTTGTTCACTCCGGCCACGGTGGCTCAGTGCTTAGGGCGCTCGGCTACTGATCCGGAGTTCCCGGGTTCGAACCCGACCGCGGCGGCTGTGTTTCGATGCAGGCGAAACGCTAAGGGGCCCGAGTCCTGTGCGATATCAGTGCATGTTAAAGATCCCTACGTGGTAGAAATTATTCCGGAGCGCTCCACTAGGGCACCTCTTTCTTCCTTTCTTCTTTCACACCGTCCTTTATCCCTTTCCTCACGGCGCGGTTCAGGTGTCCGCCGATATGTGAGACAGATACTGCGTTATTTCCTTTCCCCAAAAGCCGATTTAAATTTCAATTTCATTATTTTTCTCTCAAACGCACCGGGAGCTGTGATCTAAAAATGTGTGGTCAAATCAGCTGGTACGGCTTTCGATGATTTATTTTGTTTTCTGGCTCCCGTTTGGTATTCAGTTTCCCAAATCCGAAGGATTACACAACCTGAGAACGTTGTCCATATTTCTTAATAGAGGGCGAACGCAATTGCATAAGTGCTTTAAGCTATACAGACGCGCTGCTCTGAAATTCACCGTACAATTGTGCCGTTCTGAAAAAGTTATGCGACAAGGTAAGACGTATGGTGTGCATCTGGGCCACGCGCTCACACATTGTCATCATTAACAATAAACTGCCTCATGTCTTAGACGTAATTACAATTCGTGAAGTGATGATGATTAGAACGAGGCTAAACTCGTGTTAAAAAATGTTTTAATCAGTTTGTGATGAGAAGGCTGACTTAGCACGCGTTTATTTCCGTTGAGATGATTTCAGCATCGCAATCAGTACTAATGACTTTAATGGCGTTCTTGACAAAATTTATTATAAGTTTCTGTGTCGGGTCAAGCACGCCGCGGATAGACTACGCTTGATAAGCTCATATTCCTTGTGCGGTGCCTGAACATCGGTTGTTGTGCCGTGCCATCAGAACAAATCACCACGGCCAAGCTTGGCGGCGTCAACATTTGGTCAGGAACCTCAAACACCACAATTTGAGTCTAGTAGATTGTGCTACATGACTAGTAGCTAGCACGTAAAAGAGCGCGGTGCTTGTCGCTTCGAAATATCACTGTGCTTCGTGACTATCACTGTTCGTGGATTGCTTCGTGGAATATCACTGTGCGCGCTGTAGCCCGAAATATTGCCACAGTCCCAATCAATCCAGTGGCGCCATGCCGCGGCCGAACTGTTTTAGATGGGACTTGCCATGCCTTGCGCTCTCGAGGGGCTAGAGGTTTTCGTCTTCCTCGCACGAGCTCCCTGCTGTCTTGGACGCGTAGCACGTCTAATTAAACCTGGCTTTGAGTGCTTTGACCGTTTATCGGTGACAATATTGACATTTGTGATCTAAAGCACCGCAATCCATTCTAACCACATCGAATTTTACTGCTTGACATCTGAGAACAGTACAGGGGACAGCAATTAAAATGAAGCAGGCTCCAGCGAAACTCATGACTGAACAGGACTCAATTTTATGCTTAGGTCGCGTTCTCAGAATTTAACAAGTATCCTCCATGTGAAACCGGTTAAGGTTTCCAGACCGGCAGCAGAACCGTCGACAAGGCATTGCAAAGGACAAGAGGTGTATGCACGTGACCAGTTTTGTCTAGCCCTCAAGGACAGTGTGCTCCGGGAGAAAGAATCAGGGATCTTGGCTCTTCTACTTATTGCAGGGGTGGCGCATATGGCTATGTCGTTGTTTTGGGCTTGGGAGCAATAACCTCCTGCGACTACTCCCCCCCGAGATGTAATTTCACTCGCTTTATTCCGTAGAGCAAGAATTGAACGCTACTGTCAATACTTGTCTACAAGCGGCTGAATCACATCAAATCCTGTATTAGTGCAACTATTCCTCTTGCATTAGTCCTAACCGACCCTGTCAAGGAGCTGTTAGTGAACCAGAACTGTTGAATTAATATTGAATATTGTTCGGCGCTGTACGTCTTATTTTATTTCGAGTTTTGCTGGTAGGATTACTTAGCACTCTTGCTTGCCTTCATGCATATCATTTAAGGTTCACGGTACACCTGGCTCACGTAATGAAACGTCAGCTGCTGAGAAATTGGGCCATAATATTCGTTTACTGCCAAATCCGAAGCCTAAAAGTTGTGAGTAACTCAAGAAGTGCCAGAAAATTGTACAGAAGTAAACAATACAATATTAGACCTGTCGTCTAAACTACCAGCTAACGCAATTGCAATACACGTGTTATCCATCACTGCAACATAAAAAAGTCAGGATGATTAAAAAATTTCGACATTCGACGTAAAAAATTTTTAAGGTGAAGAGCGGTTTATTGTATTGCTGAAAGGGCTGGCGGCATAACCGTGGCACAAAATGACCCAGCAGCAGCGGTACCAGTACGGACTTCCAGAGCGAGCTCGAGCTCTCAAACGTGCGCGGTAGCCGGTGGCTGAGGCCGCCCAAACCTCTTCATCGTCGTTGGTGTTGGCGCACTGTCGTCTTCTTCATTGCGACTGCCCCGCCGACAAGAGGGAGCCATCCTGGTGACTCAAGACGAAGAGATGACAAGGAGGTTGTAGTATGGCTTTAGCCGGCTGACATGAACAATTTCTCCGCCCCGACAGCGGTGATCCGAAGAGGGGGTCAGTGGCTCGACGGTGTAGTTCATTGGTGATGTGCGCTCCAAGACACGGTAAGGGCCGAGGTACTTAACCTGAAACTTCGAGGCAGCCGGCACAGATATCCAGACGAGCGAGGCAGTGGGAAAGTCATGGGTGTACTGGATACTGTCACTCGCATATGTGCGGAGGCCTTGAGTGGTACACGTCAACGAGCGAGCCAGCTGGCGGCATTGCTCGGTATGACGGGCAACGTCAGAGAGAAAAGTGCATTCCGAGCAGTCGGGGTGGTAAGGAAGTATAGTATCCAGGAGACAAGAAGGTTCACGGCCATATAAAAGAAAGAACGGAGAAAAACCGGTTGTGCCTTGAGAGGCAGTGTTGTAAGCATAAGTGACGAATGGAAGTACTTGATCCCGATTGGAGGCGTCGGAGGAAATGTACATGGCGATCATGTCTCCAAGAATCCGGTTGTATCGTTCAGTGAGGCCGTTGGTTTCGACATGGTAGGCAGTGGTCTTGCGATGAACAGTGTGGCACGCATCCAGTAGCTCGTAAACGACGTCAAATAAGAAAACTTGGTTGCGGTCCCTGAGTAGTTCCCGAGGGGCGCCGTGACGCAGGAAGAAATGATGGAGGATTTTGGTTTGGTTTGGTTTGGTTTATTGTGGTTTAACGTCCCAAAGCGACTCAGGCTATGAGGGACGCCGTAGTGAATTTCGATCACCTGAGGTTCTTTAACGTACACTGACATCGCAGAGTGCACGGGCCTCTAGAATCTCGCCTTCATAGAAATTTCGCCGCCGCGGCCGGGATCGAAGCCGCGTCTTTCGGGTCAGCAGCCGAGCGCCGTAACCACTCAGCCACCGCGGCGGCTTGAAATGGAGGAGGAAGGATGCGACGTCGCGAGCACTAACCGAAGGCAGGGCTGCCTTCTACACATACCTAGTGAGGAGGTCCACGGCAACTGTAATCCAGCGATTACCGGTAGGCATGGACGGCAGTGGACCATACATATCGATGCCCACGCGATCGAAGGGGCGAGCTGGGCAAGGCAATGGCTGTAACGGGCCGGGGGAGGGGCGAGGAGCGGACGTGCGCTGCTGACAGGCAGTGCAGGAGCGTATATAACGACGAACAAAATTGTACATTCCACGCCAGTGGTATCGCTGGCGCAGACGTTCGTAGGTTCTCAGCAATCCTGCATGAGCGTTTTGTGGGTCGGAATGGTGATGCGCACAAACTTCAGAGCGAAGCTGGCGAGGAATAACCAAGACCCATTTGAGGACATCCGTATGATAGTTGCGGCGATATAGTACAGAGTCGCGAATCATGAAATGAGAAGCTTGGCGACGTAGGGCCCGAGGTAACGAAGCCGTAGTCTGCGCACTGAGGACATCGAAGAGCGAAGGGTAGCCAATTAGCAAAGGGCATGGTGGTCAATAACAACGTCGATGGGGCAGCCATAAAAATAAGGACAGAATTTTGTTAGTGCCTACACTATGGCGAGGCACTCCTTTTCCGTAACGGTATAATTATATTCTGCTTTCGTTAGCGTACGACTGGTGTAAGCAAATGCTATACGGAAAAGCCGGCCTTACGCTGTGCAAGGACGGCTCCGAGGCCTACGCCGCTGGCGTCGGTATGCAACTCGGTTGGCGCACTGGGGTTGTAATGGCGCAGGATCGGTTGTGAAGTCAGAAGACGACGGAGGGTAGTGAAAGCAGCGTCTCAGGCTGTTTTCCAAGCAGACAGGTCGGCGGATCCATTCAGGAGCTTCGTAAGCGGTGCTATGATAGAGGCGGAGTTGCGCACAAAGGGGCGAAAATATGTGCACAGGCCCACGAAGCTTCGGCGCTCCTTAAGATGTATCCAGACGATGGACCACGGACCTGTTTTGGCCCGCGGACTAGAAGTCGCGTGGGGTTTCGCTTCCGGTTTACGAGGTCCGCGCATGGTCCGCGGGCCGGATCGCGCGAGAAATGCGAGAGCATTTTTTTCTGGCGGCGGACCACAGACTTTTTAGCCTACTCGCACACATCAAGTCTGGCAACTACACCACACTGGTCTTTCCCGACTTAGTGCTTCCGGCAGTCGAGGCGACACCAGCGAAAGTAGTTTTGCTTCCACTGTTAACATGTCAACACGGTCGTACGACACTACGTTTTACTTTCTACTTACCTTTATGGCTCGTTCATAATAGGGCATTCGGCGGCGAGAGCGAGCGAAATTAGTCGCAACGTCGGCGCTCGCGACGGACACGGATATGGTTAGAAAAGAACAATTGACGCTGTCTACGAGCCATAAGCGTATGAGCTATCATGTAGGCTAAACGCAGGTATTTTTCAGGACGTTACAGCACTTCTCACATTTCCCACATTTAGTTCAGCGTATGCAAACACAGACGGAAGGATACGCTTAGCCTTGTGGCGCCATCTAGTTGTTAGGCCGGGTAACTATTTTTGTCAAACGTACGCTCCGCTTAAGCCTAGAAGGGACACAATCGTCACTCTAAATAAAAATAAAGCAAATATTTCATTCCTACGTCTTCTTATAGGCGACGTGAGACCAAGCGAGAAAGGGGTGCGCCATTTATTGCCAGTGAACGCAACAAAAATTGCAGTAACAACGATGAATACAGTCCGAAGCGAGCGGTCCGGCTTTGGAAGCGCGCCGCCATGTTTGTCGCCGCGGGAATGCTACCTCCTTCTCACCGCGGCAGAAATATGTCCCGTACCGATCGAGCTTTCTGCTGGGTATTTAGGCGGAATCTCTGCCGCGGATTCCGCTTGTTCTCGCCGCCGAATGTGGAAGCTTGAGACGAGCGTTGCTGCAGGCTGATCACAGAGGCTTGGCCCGCCTTGTTGTCTGCTCTTTTGGTCCGCCGTGTGGACGCTGTCGCCGGCCAGATCCGGTCGGGCCACGCGCGGTCGACCCCACGTGACCAGTCCGCGGGCCAGCCCGTGGCCCGCCGTCTGGATACACCTTTAACAGAAGCGAGAGGTACGGGGATCGTAACCCCGCACCTCCACCAAGTGAACAGAGGTTTATTGTATAGCTGGAAGGGCTAGAAGGGGAGGAAGGGCGTTAGGAATGATTATGACGTAAAACGTAACGCGATTCGATTTATACAGAATCAATTCATCAAATAAACGTCCGAAAGTAGCGTATCAAATGAAAACGAATATGAAAATTCTAAATCAGCAGCTGCAGAACTTTTACGATTTAAGAAACCTAACAGGAATGAAGTTGGTAATAATCTTCTGATCGGGAAGAGTTCAGGTAAAAAGAGCGCTTCATGGCAACATTAATACTTCTACATGGGACATGATTATCGCCACTTGAAAGTTATTGATGGGATCTCGTAGTGGCTACTGCATGTAGTGAAGAAACGCATTTGGCTAACATTAGATAGAATTTAACCTATCTAAGCAACTACTGCATCAGGCATTTATCAAGTTAGCTCTGAAATTAAAATTATGCTAGGATTGTTACCAGCACATATGATAGCACTTTAAGTGCGGAATGCAAAGAACGATTGAAGGAACCTTTTTGTGTCCTAGTTTATATGGCCAATTCAATATATGGCCCCCGCAGTTGAGGCTGTCCAACAGAAATAAAGCTTGGACAAGCGTACAGAACAATATAATTAATTCATCTCCTACCCACAATGCATGCAATGCCTGATATGCGAAAGAGTAATTAAATGACTTGGAGATCACATAAAGTTTACGAAAATAATTTTGCAGTGCCAGCATTAAATCATGCGCCTGGACAACGAGAGTTGGAAGCAAAACGCGTATTCTTCACCATTGAGGAGGATCGGACCCTGGATTTAAAATTTTGTTTTGGCAAAAATTTGAGCTAGCGAATAACGATCACTATGTTGGATAGGAGTGTAATTGACCCAATCTGGTAACATAATAGCAATCCTTCCAGAAAGCTTATTCATGCAGGAAGACAAATTTTTCGAGTAAGACAAAAAAGAAACGTAGGCAAATTCAGAATGGTACGCGTCTTAATTACGACCCGACCTAGGCACACTGCGTAAAATAGCAGTCACAGAACCACCGTACAATTAAGGTAGCAGCGGTGATTATTAGGCATTGCTTAAAGGGCAACTGAAGACGTTTCAGAATCAGACAAGCTTTAACGCTTAAAATATGTGCAACTTCCATGCAAAGAAGACCAATTATTTTCGGACTAACATTAGAAATGAAGGCATGATCGCCGATTACACCAGGGGAAGCGTTCAGGCTTCTCCGAAGCGCGCAGTGCCGAGTGGAGAGTGCATTATGACACATACGGAGCTGGTTCATTTACAGCACATTAAACTCTGTACTTTTCGGAGAACAACCAACGCCATCGGATGTAGTGCCTATGGAGCGCGTTTTTCGCGGCATCTGATGAGGCAGGATTGGTTTTGGGCGAAGGCAGCAGAAATTTTAAACCTGCCCGTCCGTAGCGCCATCACCGAGATTCTACGAGCTCCTCTGTTGATCAGAGGAGAAGCCTGAAATTTATTCGTCAATTACGTCACCAATTTAAAGGCTAGCGGACAACAAATTGGCAAGCTTTACATACAGGCTATAGAGATTTATATCCTTGAATATTCCTGACTTCTCATAATGTGATGCAGCTGGCTTTTAAACTTGTTTTTCGAAACAAACCTACCAAATTTTTATAAACGGGCAGTGTGGCGCATGTCAGCCTCCTAATGTACAATATTGAAAAGCCTGGAATTGAACATATCTCTGAACGCTCTTTGTATTGTATGAAAAGTAATTTCTTAAAAACCTTTCGTCGATCACAACATATATTTGCATTGTAGAACATGCGGCCATGTCAAGAACAACATAAAAGCGCGTTGAGTACTCCTTCACGTAGCATAGTTCCCAAATCATTTAGAGAAAACAAGATTCGTGACAAAACAAACTAATCATTCAACACAACCACTGGCCAATATTACCGAAAACTTCATTTGCAAACACCGTTCCAAGCTTTGATTGTGACCCTTACCGGCGAGCTTATGAATAAATTCCGCTAAATATTATATTTTAGACTTTTTTATCATGCAGACAATATCTGTATAATGATGTTTTTTAATTTCAAATAAATTTTGTTGTACGGTGCCGATATTCGTGAACTTCGACGCTTGTTTAATGACATCGCCCATGAATGTATCGAGTGCCATGTGCTAGATGCTGTTCAAAGAAAAATTAAACACTTTTGAGTTTGTATGGCCCATTTCTAGGAGTGCATTTGGAAAATTTTTTTATTTTATGCAAGACACTTCCCCACAGCAAAGGTCTTTATGTACTGAAAACCAGTCGCACTACTCTCATGACAAAGTCGGTGATGATGGAGCGGAGGAGTTTTTCTAAAGAAGAAATTCTAGCATACTTATACACTTTGTCAATTTCAATTATTTTTCTTACCGGCTTAGACTGCTCGACTTCCCCGCTTTTATAGAGACGCTGAGTATTCGGTTCTTCCTTTATAGTACTGGTTTTGCTTTCAAGGGACTTGTTTCTGAATGATACTCATTCGATAATGTACAGCGATGCGTTTGCATCTCTTCACTGACTCCAGCTGTCACAAAAAAACAGCTTGCCACGCTTTATTCTCATGAGGTCAACTCGCTCTGTTTACAGTGAAAACACCTTGTAAACGTTTGCCTTGGAAAGATAGCATAATTCATTAAATTTTTTTTGCACTTTTTTCTTCCTGCACTTTATTTGCTCATTCTACTCGCTTTCAAATTAGATTTGTTAGAATTGGCTTCCAGGGAGGTCGAAAATTTGTAAAGTCGATCTCACGATATTCGATATGAGGGTCTTCAGGACAAAGGCTTGCGACGTGAAAGCGTTGGCCATATCAATTCGATTTTTAATTCCCATTGTCAACGTGTGAAAATGGTTACCGGCACAAAGGAAACGGTATGTACTCTCAAAGCTTCATATCACACCCTCTGTTGCCATTCCGTCAGCGAAAACTGCTAACATGTGCGTCAAAGTGTTTGTGGACGTGGCAGGGCAGACGCAGGTGAATTTTTCTCCAGTGGTGGGGTAAGGTTTGTAGCGTAGAAGTCGAAGATAAGCCCTACACTGACCTGGGACTTCAAACGCAAAATTGACGTGCTTGAAGTTTGTAAGTCACGGAACGTGAGAATATAGGCAGTGCGCAGCAAGGATGGAATTCCTAAAATAGGAAAGAAAAGTCCTGTTGTTGCTCTATGCATCAAGTCCGCGCTATTTATGCGCCCTCAAATGCTATGAAGACCACGAAAGGAACAAACATAACATGAAAATATAGTTAACAACTGTGAATAAACAACCGACGCGCAAAGTGTGAAAAAAGCGTGTCTGTATAGCACAATTCCTTCTTTGTTTCATCCCGTGTTTCTTTACTTCAGACCAGCTGTTGATTCCACGGCACTTAAAAGTGTGCGTATAGTTCTGAAACCGCCATTTGTGGGCACAGTTTGTCTCCGCTGCACCAGTGCGAGATACGAAGCTACCTAGTGTTTTATACACAATGTGTGGAAGAGCGCAACCAGACGAAAGACCAACACAGACGAACGCTTAGTGTTTACTTGTTCCTTGTACATTTCGTCCGGTTGTACTGGCCCACCCAGTATACGCCTTTACCAACTCGACCAAGTTTCCATCATGCTATTGAGCATTACGCAAGCAATCCCGTTGATAAAATAAATTCTATAGCGATTGTGTGAAAATTCAAAGAAAGTAACCAAGATACATCAGAGATCTGTAAACGTTTGTTTTTCCGTTTAATAATAACAATTTTATATCACTCACATTTGTGGCTAACAAGAAACAGAACGAATGCTCTAGTCGAACACAGCAAAGTTCTTGCAATCACTATTTTACGAGGTTTCGTTCATGCTGCTCTTCATGAGGCTGTTTCTTTTTGAGTGTGGCAATATAAAATGCTACTTGAATAGTATGTGAACGTGTCCCCAACTAGCCCAGCAAGAAGTTTTATTAAGAAAAATAAAGTTATCTTACCTAGTCACTTACTTGTCTACACTAGCATCTCCAGCAATGCATTAAGCACTCCATAAACGCAAGAATAAATTTTCTCCGCGCGGTAATACAATGATTTGCCCATTTTCACAGCTTCTCTGTGGGGCAGAATTAGCATCCGCGTGTGGCATAAATTCAAGTACGACATGGGGAAAGGTCCCGGCTTCAAGGTTTATGTAGAAATGTAAAAAGCAGTATAATAGCGTTGCTCTCAGTTATCGCGCTGCGTCAACAAAACAGCCCTGATGTTCGCTTCTTAGCAGCGCGGTGTAATATGCGTCGTCGTCTTCTTCAAATGCAGGCCATTCTTTTGGCAATGTTGAAGTTAGATCACTGAGGAAAACAGAATCCTCCAGAATTAGGGAACGAATGCACGCGACGATTCATAGTAGGTATTTTGGCGATCGAAAAGCAATGTCTCGGGTACGGCGACGCAAGTCATGGGACGGTGTAACTGGGGCCACAACACAGGAGGGGTCTGACGCAGATCACGGCAGGGGCCGTAGTGATGATGAATTTCATAGAGAGCCCGGTTCAGTAATCAGGTTCAATGGAAAGAGCAAGCGTAAGTGAGAAACTGCAGTATCTGCTCAAGGCGATCCGGATGGCAGGCAAAGATTTTTGAAAATGCGATGACTACGTGCAGGTATCACATGCACGTTCTCCACTTTAGCCGGCTCATAATACTATCCATCATACGCAGACATTTTGCCGAAACGCTGCACAAGCCAAGCGGGATGACAATAAATTCTTAACGGTAATCAGGAATGAAAAACGTCGTTTCTGACTGTTAGCAGCAGCCGTTGGCAGCGGCCAGCAGCCGGGACAGCCTAAAATCCTCGTTCTGTAGGATCCTGCCTCGCACTTACACGTGTTACCATGCATCACGAAATTGGCAAATTTATATGCATAATATTTTAAGTTTTTGTCCAGCTTTCTGAGACAGACATAAAAGCATCACCCGGTTGGCCCCTTGTCCGACTTTCCACAGATCACGGGGATGTCATGCACCACTGATACAACGCTACAGACCTACACTGTCTCATGCTTTGTTTGGAGCCAGGTCCTCTTGCTCCGCTTATTTGAAGTACACTTTTATACAGCTTGTTCGAGGCTGGAGAAACCAGCGGCACCAATAGTGTCTTTAGGTTGTGCGACACTTTGTGCAGCAATTGCACAACTTCTGGATTGACTGTGCTGCCGCCATCCTCACACCTCTTTGATCGAGTCCCGCCTTTAGTGCTTGAGAGGAGGCTTTCATCGACTACAGTTAACAGAAGCGAAAGAAAGCCTGCGGCCACAATTGCCCAACCTGACTGTCGGAACTACCGTGCATCTGGTACAGACTCGAATTTAAGGGCGGAGATTCTAAGCATAACCAAGCAGTTGTCCACTATTTTTGAGCGTGCTAAATCGAAAGGTTAAAATTTTTTGCTGGTGGGAGGAATTTAGGCCCAGAAGAAATGGCCCTCTCCGGATGCCTGTCTTAAGTCTGAAAAATGTAGCTCTTTCTTTCTTGGTGGTTCGACTGTACATGCAGAATGACGGCCTTTCATGTTAAGGGAATTCGAAATCCAAGTAAGAGTAGCTTCAAGCGAATATTCCAACTCAAAATTTAAGGGTGCCTGAAAATTATCGACGTACTAACAATTTTAAAGCCGTTGCATTTAAAAAGGCTTGGGCAAGTTCTCTCTCTAAAGCGGCTAAAAAGTTGTCCCATGAGAAGGGACTACAGATGATCTAATACAAATTCTCTTCGCTACAGTTAAGGCTGTTGATTGAAGACAATGAGAGTGGCCCTAAGATGCTGCTCTAACGAGATTTATATGGACATATTTATGTCATTCCGGAAGATCACATCTCTTTCTTCAACGAAGGCTTGTAAAGACACCAAAGACTCAGCTTGCGGCACAGAGTAAAACAAATTTTCTATATCAACAGAGAATGCCGATTCTAGAATTCGGCAATTTCTAAAGAGTACTTGGTCCGGAAAGAGTGGTACATCGTAAGAATCATAACAAAACAGCCAATATTATGCTCCTGGGAAACATTTTTATTCACAATACTGCTGAAGGGAATGTCAGGTTTGCGGATTTTATCTGAGAAAAACGCTAACAGAGGGTTTTCCCTACTATTCCCAATTCCAATATCTAACATCAGCAGTTGTTAGCCCTTTAAGAACTTAATAAAACTTGTTTTCTCTCTCGTCAATATTTAAGCGGAACAAGGAAATGGAGAATTATTTGTTAGGAAGAACGTGTCTAATTATCCCGTTTGAGTGGTAGAGTGGGTGGCTTCCCGATTCAAGGACGTCTGTGGCCACGGCTGCTCGACGATCTAAATTCTTCCGAAGAGCAATCAAGGCTTCTTCATTGTTATGGCCTTTCAGCGTAACCAGGTATACCTGTCATCTCTGTCACGCTGATGGAGACATACATTATCCCTAAATAAGGATGTGAGGCGCAGAACATCCCGATCAAGGTTACTGGTCGCAACTGCAGTAGTGTTTTTTTTTTGCAGACCGTCGATCGCATACAGGTCTGCCTACATATTTACATGTTCCCGTAATTATAAAACGGTGGGCGCCCGGCAAATCAGCGCTGACGCTAAGTGATGAGTACATGTGGATGTATTGACCTGAAAAGAAAGGACCGCGATATACAAAGCTAGAAACTATTTTTTCACATATACTGTGGAATTTATGCAGGTCAGCGTCGATTGTAGAATGTTTCGGAAAGGTCGCGACACCTAGGGTGGGCCTTCAACCCATACCTGCTTCTCCAGCCACTTAAACGATGTCAACATTATTTTCAGGCGCCTCTTCGGCTTTCGTTTGTATTAAAAATATATTTAAGAAACTCTCGCTTTGTGATGCTATTGTCTACTTCTGCCACGGATTTCATCATGCTTTACTTCTGATGCAGGCATCTTCGGGAAAAATGGCTTCGTTGGATATATTGCCGCGAATCTTTGCGCTGTTTGTTGATAATTCAAAGCTGCCGGCCCGCAGCTTTATCGCTTTGTTTGCCATACAAGACTTGACAAAAATTATCTCGATCGATCGCATCCAGCCGTAGCCTATTCTCCATTGTTCAAGAATGCTGTGGTAACTTGGCACGTCGTATCTCTAAAGTTCACTATGAGTTTTCAGTTAAGCAGGGACGAGAGCGTCGGGCATTTTGTTCGACGACAGCCGGGCACGATTGTTCGCATACGCCGCCGCCGAGTAACGCAGTTCTTTGTAGACGCAAGTCGGCATAATAAAAAGTTTCGTAAAGAAGCCCTTTTCGCTGTCCTCATGCACTCCGGACTGCTGTCAACAATACGAGAATGCACTTTGAAACCTCGCTAGCTATTGTTAACACACAAACACATTTCAAGGAGACTAAACAAAAGGGGGAGATATATCTCACGGTCTTGTTGGCGGTAACAAAACACATGTGAAGGTCTCATTGTTGTGCTCACCTCCACTTGCGTCAGTGCATTTATTTGAACAGGAGCGGCAGCGCAAGTTTGCCTTGCTGTATTGTTAAAGTTGCTCTGAAGGTAGCTCTGGGATGTTAAAGCATGACACTCCACGTACTGCGGGAAAATACATGTGCTTGCGAAAAGCATGCAGATAAAGCAACATTTCCAGTGCACATATCAAGTTAAAATCGACATGTTTGTCAAGCCACATTGCCAAGGGTAACATTCTAAAAACTGATATAGACTATTACCATCGGTCAGCTACAAATCACTAATTGCATAAGACGCCTCACTCTACTAGTTAAAAAGTTTTATATTGAAAATTAGTAAAATAGTTCATTACTTCAGACCATCCACCGGTTTCCTTGTGAACGCGAACACTTTTAATACTATGCTGAAAATGCCATATTTTTACCTTACTGATCCTATACATGAGAATTATTTATATAATTCCGTGAAACACCTGGGATAAAAAATTAAGGTGACGCTAATTCACCTGCAGAACCGAATACAAAAGCCTCAGAAGCAACGTTTCTACTAGACCTTTATGTGTCTGTGTCAGTTCTTTCACCGCGTTAGCCATGCGGTCATTGTCATTGTATCTTAACAGGAACAAATGTATTCAAGCGTCGAATATATCTTCATCAAGATCCGCTTCTTACGTTTCTTGTGTACCTTCGTGGTTATCGGTGGCCGAGATGCCACCGCAAGCACCTGAAAAACAGTTCCAACCGGGCTGTGTCGCCTTTTTTCAACGCAGCGCCGTGATCACGTAACCTTGTGCCGTCAAGGCCCTCGCAACGTAACGACTATAGTGACTCTAGTGACTAACGCATAACGCGAATACGAATCATGTGAACTGCCACGGGAGGCAAGGGCACGTAATTGAATTTAATTGATATCGTTTACTCGCCTCCTGCCAATGTGGACAGGTAGCTCACAACTCGCTGGAGAGATTTTCACCTGTGACGACAGGCAAGATTTTGATCACCTCACATCGTGACGTTACCTTGTGGCGTCATCGCCGTGTATACCTATTAGCTGGACCACCAGGCCACGTGACGTTGCGTAGTCAACGCCGTCTAAACAATTAAGCGACTGCTGTGATTAACGGATGCGGAATCGCACGGTACGAAGTTTAGTGCTACCTTCTTAAATTTCCGCCGCAATACATTTTGCTTCCAATAAACGCTAGCAAACTTCTCGAGAGCCTGATAAATCTCGAAGCTGTCTCCAATTCCTGTATTTTGTTTTAGCCAACGTGGCTTGAAGTTCGCCGTGTTACTCGAAGAGCCACATGTCATTTGAACAGCCTTACCTGCAAGCTTTCTTAGGCGGTCGCGTATGGGTCTTCGGGACGATTTTCCGGTTACTTTAGGCGTGATGTTCCGCGTCTGTCCAGACTACACGTGGCATCCGGCCGCGGTTCGAGCTACGCAGTATGACCAAAGCTTTTTTAATAATAAGCGAAAGGTGCACTCCAGTCGTTTAAGATGCGGTCTCGAGTTTATCACGCCAAAGCGACTGAAATCGCACTTTTTGCGCCAGCGGTGGGAAAGCATCAGCAGCGCCTTGCTGCTGTAAAACGCCGATAGTATTCACAATCTCACTTTGTCCCAGTGCAATGTTTCAGCAATGTTTAATAATGGTGACGAAAGGAGGAAATGGAAAAGGGGAAATTCACGCGCGAAATAAACTGCCAGATTGAACATATTTGCCAGCCTCGCCATAAATCTCAATTATTCATTTCATACCAAACATAAGTTCTCTTCAAAGTAGTCATAAATAAATATATTTTTTCTGAAGAACCCTTGCTTTGTTAGTCATTAAGTTGTACTTAGTACAAAAATGCTTTAAAGACGATTCGGCCTATTTTATAACTTGATCTCGAAGGATATTTTTGCATTGAACATCGTACTACGGTGCTCGTACACCGTTATATTCCCATAGTTTTTTGCTCACAGAGAAAAGCGTACGCATTTCCGCCCAGAAAAGCTTAACTGATAAGAGTAAAATTCGTTGGAACATTTTATGCCTATAGGTGCGAGAAAATTGCCACTTCATACTTTCCGCGTTTTAATGGCACTTTCAGGCTCAACCGAGCTTACTTGTTTGTCGCCAGTCAGTCTCTTTCCATCGCAGTGTATACAGGATAGCGATCCTCATCATTTCGTTTTCATATGCGTAGAAATTCGGAAAAGTGTAACTTGTCGAAACAATGTATGGCTAAACGTTAGCAACCCCAGACTAACTCTAAACTATTTTGAGCGATCATAATCGAAACGTAATGTAAGGCCGAAAAAGCCGCCAGAAGGTGCTGAGCAGAGCCAACCGACAATCATAAGCATGACACCTTTCGGGTATTGCTCTCCAAACAACACAACTCAGCGCCAATGAATAATGCTTCGCACTCTAATGTTTTCGACGCCCCTTCGTGCAGCTGTAAAAAGCAGGACATAACTGCGTAAGTATTTCTACTTGTAAACGCCCGCAGTATCGCAAATAAAGTAAGTGATCTAGAATATCTTCTAATCTAAGTGATCCAGAGTATCTTCTAATTTCTCAAAACCCTGATGTATTGATGTAGACTGAGACATGGTTACATAGTGCAATTAGTGACAGTAGTATTTTTCCTCCTGACTACAAGGTGTTTAGATGCGACAGGGATTCTAGAGGTGGTGGCGTGGCTATAGTTGTGAAAAGAACTATAAACGCAGTCGCTCTTGATTTCAGTCTCCCTGAAACGGTTTGGTGCAAGATCAGCTGTGCAGACATGTGGTATATATTAGGGACTGTGTATAGACCACCAGCCACTCCGCCACAATTTTTGCATAGCTTGAATGAATTCCTTAGCTCCCATGTAAATGAAAACACAAGACTAATAATGGCTGGTGACTTTAATTTGCCGCATATTGATTGGGAAAGTCTATCAGCGGGTAATGTAGAAATAAGGAGCGCCAATAAAATGATGCAGATTATGTTTTCACATAACCTTAAGCAAATAGGTAAAGACTTCACAAGAGTTACACCAAAGTCCCAATCATTGTTGGACTTGGTTTTCATATCCGGTAGAATACCTGACTATACTGTATCAGTTTAAAATAGTTTATCGGATCATAAGATGGTTTGCTTGAATGTACCGCTGCACACAAGAATCTGTAAGCAAGCATATGTCGTGATGCATGTTAAGGATTATGGCCGTGCGAATGACACGTCTATCCTAGACGTTTTGGCAGAACAGTTTAATGAATTTGAAATAGCATCCAACCGCGAAAGTGTAGAAGAACTATGGAACCGTCTTAAAGGGATAATCAAATACTACATAGATCATTTTGTACCAACACATATAAAGAAATCAAAGCAAAGAAATCCATGGATAACTAGGCACATCATACACCTTAAGCGTAAGATAAAAAGACTAAGGAAGAAAAAAAGCAGGGCAATAGAACTTTCAATAACCAAACAAATGTTAAAATCTGCTTTGCTGGAGTCGAAGAAAACGTTCTTCAATAAAACGCTTACAAACTTCCTCAAATGCTCGCCACAAAAGTTTTGGCGATACTTCACAGATAGAAAGAATGCAATAGAACAGATAGTGGATGGCGACGTAGTCGTGACAGAAAAAAAAGACATTGCAAACGTACTTAATCATTTCTTCCAATCAGTTTTTACCAAGGATAGATGTGATGCAGACGATGATCCTTTAGACTGCGCAATACAATACCCAATGGAAGACCTAGGCATTAAAAGGGAGGGCGTGTTCCAGCATTTGCTTACGTTGGACGCAAAAAAATCGTGTGGCCCAGATGAAATACCGTCGGCATTTCTTCAACGGTACGCTGAATGAATGTCGTATTATTTGCAGCTTTTATTTGAAAAATCTTTGCGAGATCATTCAGTACCTCAGGACTGGCGCGCTGCCACCGTCATTCCGATATTTAAAGGTGGCAATAGGCTATGTGAAAACAATTATAGACCAGTCTCGCTGACTTCTGTGTGCTGTAAAGTCCTAGAGCATGCAATAGCAAAACATATTCTGTATTTTTTAGACAAAAACGATTTATTATGCCCAGTTCAGCACGGTTTCCGATCTGGCCTTTCGACTGTGACACAGTTAATCGAAACTGTACATGACCTTTGTAAAGCTATAGATGAATGCCAACAGATAGATATTGTGTGTATAGACTTTGCAAAGGCATTTGATAAAGTTGTACATCCTAAATTACTTTCCAAATTGAGAAGCCTAGGAATTTGTGAAACTATAGTATTGTGGATTCAGGCATATTTAATGAATCGTTACCAAAAGGTTAGAATCGGTAACAGTGTGTCGGGGAGGTGTGCAGTTGTGTCAGGAGTGCCGCAGGGGTCTGTTTTAGGCCCGCTATTGTTTTTATTGTATATTAATGATATACCTTCTAACGTTGTTCCGCCCGTAAAAATTAAACTGTTTGCCGATGACTGCTTAATTTACTCGTGTGTAGCCTGCGCTGAAGATCAGATTGAACTAAATAGATGCCTACAATCATTAAATTCGTGGTTCCAAAGTTGCGGCATGGTAATTAACTTCAAAAAATCCACATACACACACGTAAGTAAAAAACAGAACCTTATCAGATTTGAATATAATATAGGAGAAAATGCCTTGGTCGAGGTACAGAGTTTCCGATACTTAGGGGTGACAGTGACGCAAAATCTAGACAGGAGTTTTCACATTGATAATATCTATTCAAGAGCTTACCAAAAGCTCTGCTTTCTTAGGAGAAAACTACCAGATGCGACTAAATAAATTAAATTGGTCGCCTATAAAACGTTTATACGACCAGTTCTGGAATATGCGAATGCTGTGTGGAGCCCACACCAAAAATGCTTAAACAAGAAGGCGGAAAGAATTCAGCGCATTTCAGCACGTTTTATATGCTCCAAGTATCGCCGTACTGACTCGGTTACAGAGATGATGCAGCAGTGTGAACTGGAAACGCTGGAAATTAAAAGGATAAAACATCGACTCAAACTTTTTTTCCAGATAATGCAAGGAGCATTAAAAATAAATAAAGAACATTATGTGAAAGCGCCTCTAAAACGTGGTTACCGAAAAAACCACAGCAGGGTACTACAACCTATTAACGCACGTACGGATGTATACCGGTATTCCTTTTTTTCCTGATGTTATCGAATTATGAAACAAACTGCCAAGTGATGTTGTGGAGAGTGCGAACGTGCAACAATTTGAGCTAGGTGTCGATATGTTTTTGAGAAATTGAGTACAAAGTTTGAATTCTGATTCGTGATTGCTTATTGAAGTGCTTATGAAATGTATTTGTTTTTGTCCCCTCCCTGTAACGACCCTCATGAAGGGTTAACATTATGACCAAAATAAAATAAAATAAATAAATAAATAAGTAATCCTAGCATCACTGTGAACGACTTGTGTATTTCCCCTTTTGCCGCTAGGTTTTCTACAACTAAAGTTACTATTCTTACAAGCGAGAGGAAGTATGCATGGTGGTCGTAGCAAAAAGAAATCTTTTGAGCTCGCCGTAGATGAACACCTATGATAACAAGGTTCTGCACAAGTGGTGTCAGAAAAAAAAGGTCTTGGGGAGAAGCCGTTCTAGACTGTTTTAGCATACAAAAGCAAAGAGCAGTATGAAATTTCTACCACTGTTCTGAAAACTACTCAAAAATATCATCTTGAAGACAGCAGCTGCGCATTTGCGACACGTTTTTGGCCGCTGATGCTTGGGTGTCATTTTTATTTTTTGCTGCGCAACCCGTGAACCTGAATAACTGCTTGTGGGCAGGACGTACATTTTCAAGATCATTCCATTTGCATTTGTTTTTCATTATGAAAAGATTCTGTGAACCTGGTTTTTGATTTTGAATGGCTTTTCAGCACCAGCCTTCCGCTTGCAGAACGAGAGCTGACTGGTACCTGCAATTTTGCTTTAACTTCCAAACAAGAAAGCAGTATTTTTATTTACATTTCCTTAGAACGGTAAAACAGAAATAGTGGATAGGTTCAGAAATTAAGCGTGAAATATAGCCCGTACATTCATGAGTTTGGAGACCCGAAGGCCATGGAACGAGGACCTGCAACCATGTAGTCTTTAAGAGGTATAAGGCAAGAAAAAAAAATAGACCTGAGAGAAACATTCAACAGCTCGCCGCCAGAAATTCACTGGTTTACATCCTATATTACGTCTCGTGTTTGTTTCCTTGGGAACACATTTTACTTGGCGCAATACACTCCCCCAGAGCGAAGTTTTTTTTGATTAAACGAAAACCAGCCGCACTACTCTCACGACAAAGTCGGTGATGTGGTTGTGGCCTCATGCTTTGCTTTCAGCAAAGTCCTTATGGGCCGCTTATTTGAGGTACACGTTTACATAGCTTGTTGGGGGCTGGGGAAACCAACTATACCTTGTGTTTTGAGGCTGTGCAACACCTTGAGGAGACAGTTGCATAACTTCTGGTTTTACTGTGGTGCCGCCATCCTCAGGACGATTTTGATCGAGTCTCGCATTTTATTTTTTGGAGGAGACTTTCAGCGACTGCAGTTTACTGAACCGAAGGAAAGCCTGCAGCCGCAAGGCGGCCAAAATTACTGTCGAAACTAACTTGCATCTGGTGGCAGAAGTATTTAAGACCGAGTGTTGTCTTCACTGTTTTTGAGCGTTCTGAATTGAAGGGTTACAATTTCGTGCTCGTACCAGGAAAGTTAACCAAGCAGAAATGGCTGTCGCCAAATGGCAGCCTTAGATATAAAATTGTAGCTCTTTATTGCTTGGCGGTTCAACAGTACTTACAGGGCCATAACCTTAGAGGCTAAGAGGATTTGAAATCCTACTAAGATTAGCTTCAAACGAATTGTCAAACTCTGAAATTAAAAGCGTCAGATACTGGAACACATAATTTTAAATACATCTTGGAATTCCTCGAAAAGCACAATATCCTAAATGTTTACCAGCATGGTTTCCATCAAAGAATATTAACTACTATATAACTAATCGAATTTACGCAGGACATTTGTCAGTGATTGGGCCTACGAACAGAAAGTGACGGCATTTTTGTTGATTTGTCCAAAACTGCTCCACAAACTCGACTGGTTTAAATAACCGTTACTTCCCTCTTTGATAGAATATCCAGCTTGCCAATCCCGCGTTCTGAGTCGATACACTTCAATTCATCTATTGCCCTCCACCGGTTAGTGTTTCATCCGGCGGTCCACAAGGTTATATATTATCTCGTAATATATTGATGATCTGTCACGCTGCGTGTCCGTTAAAATTCGTCTTCACGCTGATGATTGCGTCCTGTATCACAGCATTAACACACCAATTGGCCATGCAATGCTTAACGACTGATTTGTTAAATTTTGTAGGTGGTGTAAGTAATGGCAATTGAACATTTACTTCTCTAAAACAGCTTCTATGTCCTTTTCTAGAAGCCCATCTCCTTCACACTTCACGTACACTTTTCATGGTCATTATTTAGAAAGAGCAACTGACTTTTAATACCTCAGTCTTCATTTTTATCAAGACATGTCATGGTCGAAAAACATTGATACCGTATGTAACAAATCTCTTAAAGGTCTGGGGTACCTCCATTGTACGCTGCGTAAGGCGCCAAAGGATACCAAACTTCTGGCGCACAAAAGAAATCTGTACGCTTAATCTCTCGCAACTACAGCCGAGATTTTTTCCTCTTCCCACTATACAGCCTCAGGTCTCAAAGCACTATCATCTCGTTGCCGCCTAGAACGCTTGAAGTTTAACTCATACACTGGTTCAATCCCAGCACCTTCCTTCACAAAGCAATTATTTGAACTTTAACAAACTTTCCACCACTAGAAGATTCCATAGCCTGAACCTTACCCCAGTCTTTTGCCGCAGTGAGGCGTTCAAACACAGCTTCTTTCCCCTGGCCATTGAACTCTGGAGTCCGCTGCCTGGACAGTTCTGCTCGATACCCATTCAAGAGTTTTGGGTGGCCATCACTTGTTAGTGACATTTTTTTTATTTCCTTTGTTTTTTAGAGGTTGGTATTATTCTGGATGGCTATTTTTTTCTCTCCTTTACCACTCCTGCTATAGCTTTATCAAGTCTGCGGCATGTAAAAATAAATAATTTCCGGACGATGACTTCTGTTTCTTGTCTTTTTATAAAGCAGACAAGAATCTAATGGACACCAGAAATTACGGTTGTCATCATTAAATGGGGGCACAACCAGCTATTTGTTGTAAGCAGACGTAACTGGGTGTCGCGATCTTCCCGGAGACTTCTACAAACAATGCAGACCTGAATAACTACAGCACTTTAAGTGAAAAATATTATCCAACTTTGTATATCATGTCCCTTAGTGTTCAGGTCGATTAATCCCCATGTACTCATCACTTAGCTTCAATGGTTATTTTGCCGAGCACAAACAGTTCTATTATTCGAGCAACATTTAATTGTGCAGGCGTTGCTGTATACTGCTGTAGCACTCCCTGAATCGTCATGTTCATCGCGTCACATCCTTATTTAGAGGTGATCTGTCTCCGTCAGCGTGACAGAGATGGTAGGTATACCTGGAGCGGTACTACGGATCGCTCTCAAAAACTCTCTCAATTTTGAGAGCGTGACGTGAAAGTCCCGAAATTGGATAATTAGCCGCAAGGTTGCGGTGGCTATTAGCAGGGCTCCGCCCCGGAACGACAAGGGACCGAGGGCTAATGTTTTGCTCTAAACAAAACAAGCAGTGTTTTCCGTTTTGCAATTAAGTTTGCTGTTCAGTCACTTTTGTTGCCGCGAATTTGCGCTGTCACTGGTAAAGCATGAACATTTCAGTCTAGAAGTTAACAGAAAGGCAATGAATACAGCAAATAATGTTTGATTTTGGTAATAAACTGTGTTGAAAACTTAACAACACGAAGGAAAATATGAAGCGTTTTAAGTCTTGCAATTAAAATTGCTGTTCGGTAACTTCTTTCGCCATGAGGGCGCACTGGCAGTGGTACAGTGTGGACATGGTGGCCTGTGTGTGTGTGTGTGTGTGTGTGTGTGGTGTGTGTGTGTGTGTGTGTGTGTGTGTGTGTGTGTGTGTGTGTGTGTGTGTGTGTGTGTGTGTGTGTGTGTGTGTGTGTGTGTGTGTGTGTGTGTGTGTGTGTGTGTGTGTGTGTGTGTGTGTGTGTGTGTGTGTGTGTGTGTGTGTGTGTGTGTGTGTGTGTGTGTGTGTGTGTGTGTGTGTGTGTGTGTGTGTGTGTGTGTGTGTGTGTGTGTGTGTGTGTGTGTGTGTGTGTGTGTGTGTGTGTGTGTGTGTGTGTGTGTGTGTGTGTGTGTGTGTGTGTGTGTGTGTGTGTGTGTGTGTGTGTGTGTGTGTGTGTGTGTGTGTGTGTGTGTGTGTGTGTGTGTGTGTGTGTGTGTGTGTGTGTGTGTGTGTGTGTGTGTGTGTGTGTGTGTGTGTGTGTGTGTGTGTGTGTGTGTGTGTGTGTGTGTGTGTGTGTGTGTGTGTGTGTGTGTGTGTGTGTGTGTGTGTGTGTGTGTGTGTGTGTGTGTGTGTGTGTGTGTGTGTGTGTGTGTGTGTGTGTGTGTCGTCTAAAATGAAGGTACTTTTCGGATGTCTTAAGTGCGCGAAAAAATCTGTTTGAAGGCATTGAATGCTACTGGCCTGGGGAGATCAACTTACAAGGAGCGCTCGGCTCGAAACTATGGATGACCGAGTGACGACTGGCTGCGTTCATTTCTGTTTAGAAAATACCAGATAACCATGAAGCATCACACAGAAGCCACTGCCGACAGACGGGAGCAGACAGGGGCAACTGCTCAAAGCTCGCAGTCTCGGTGCGGAAAATGAGAGCGGACTGGCCTGCCTCGGTGGCAACAATCACCCTTCTGATTCGTAACCACGTGATGCCGGCCACATCGGGCTAAGTACTTGATGTTCCGTTGGCGGTTATCTTTGCTGCGTTCAGTTGATGTTCAATAGCTGCGGTATTTTTTTTTTGCCTGTGCAAGATGCAGAAGTTGCGATGTTTATACTCCATTTAGTTTGTTTAGAGAGAAAGGAACAACATGATTTGATAACTTTGCTATTGTCCCCGAGGAGGGAACGAGCTTGTTCCATTAACGTCATTTGCTGATTTTCTAGTAGACCCGGGGTCAACCAGGCACGAAGATGCTTGTTGTGCTTGTGTAGAGGCCAATTGCAACTGGGCAGAAAGTTGAACAAGGTTTTTCACGTTCGCTAGTACACAGCGCTTGAATTCTCCACTATGAATGTGTAGAGGCAATGTACAAGTTCGCGTATGATCCAGAGCAGTGAGGTAGGCAGGATAGGGCACTGGTGTGTAATATGTTATTGTATTTTGAGCAGCAGGCGGAGTGATGTTGGTATAGCTGGGTTTGGTGAGGGCAGTGTTTAAACTGTTTTGAATACTTTACATAGATTCTAACAACCTGCACTTCCTTTCAGCTGGGAAGAACCCTTAGGGTTTTTTTTTTTAATTATGATCCATCTCATCTGAGGCACCCTGTATACAGGCCGCTCCAGTAGGAAAGGGAATAACCAGTTGAAAAAGACTAGGATAATAAATACCCACAATAAAAGCAGCTTGAAAACAGTCACAGTTGTTACACATGTTATGCGATAGCATAAGGAGCTTGTCGGACGATTTCGCATTGTCGCCGTCTCGTGTCATCATGGACAAGAGTTCATAGCCTTGTGTTACAGCAAACCAAGCTAGGCGTCAGTTATGGGGCAATAATCGAGTGCTCAAAATTTCCCATAATGGAGCTGTCTGTATATTCTTAGAGCTGTAGAGCATTCTCAGTAACGGTGCTGCATGTTTTGTTATTGTAAAATAACCTCTACTCACACACCATCTCCTTGTTGATGTGTTTGAGATGTTCAAACATCTTCCTCTAACAGTGATGATGTTCGAGTGATTCTCCAGTCATTGTAGCCACTGCACCTTACAACATTTATTATGTATTGTTGAACAGCGGTCTCCTTCCAGTAGGTACAGCCTTTAACACGGAGTGAAACCCCTAGTCACATGCCATCAAGCTATAAACTTAGATTTGGTATTTGGTAGATTTGGTAACCGTACCATGCACTCTTTATTGTACACGTAGCCTCTGTATGTAAGAAAACAGGCACTTTGAACTCAATTTTTCAAAATATTTTTTTCTTACCTGAACTTGGAAATCCCATATGGTAATTTTACATCAAGGTAAAGTACGCTTGAATGTAGAGTGCCTTTTCTGCAATAGAAACCCTCGTGTCAAATGCTGTGCCTAAAAAAAATGAACTTACTGTATGTATGATTTACTAAAAGACAACTTTGCTGTTGCTTTTTGATTTCAAGAAGCATCACAAATATTTCGTGCCTTATTCCAGCACTACCCTTTTTGCCCATGCATGTTCGTCACACGAGTAATGACCACAGGCACTCCACAAGGTTGGAAGGAGATAGCAGTGAAGGGGCAGGCGGGTTGACATAAGCATTGGCAAAAGAGAGTGCAAAATGATGCTTTTCACATATTGGGCGCGCTGTTTCAACACCTTTTCCGCCTCCAGGAAGAGAGAGTGCAACAGGCTGCTGAGTGGCTGGGAGATATACTGGCAAACGCACTGTTCAAGCCCGTTATACCTAGTTACACGGGCTGGGGCATTTTATTTTTCAATCTTTTTTCTTACCCCACCATAATTTTTGTCAATGAAGTGGCAGCCAGTGAGGCTGCCACTTGTTTGTCACAGCAGGCTTTTGGTTGCACACCGGTTGGCCAAGGGCACAAATACATCACACAGTTGCTCACAGACCTACATGCGTGGGTTGTGCACGGACACAAGGCAATGACAGTGACAACAGGAACAGTGGCTGATATGACTCTCGACGCCAGCATAGTGAGTCGTCCCTAGATGCTAGAATTTCCACCGCAACTGTCGCTGCAGCATCCGTAGGTACGCCTGCCTCTGGAGACAAGGTCGTCCTACCGAGGGAGATAATACAGTAGCGTGTTGCTCTGCCCTGGAGGTAGGTGAGGAGGAATACTGTCTATACAAGGTAGCCAACATGTAGAGGTGGGCCATGGTTATCTGGGTCAGTGGCAGTGTCGTCTGCACCCTCTTTTAACTCTCACTGCACTGGTGCATCCGGTTCCTTTGAAAGCACCGGAAACAGCTCTTCAGCCCACCGATACAGCGCTCAACCACAAATTGTGTGAAAGCCTGAGGCATGTTGTACAGGCCTTCTGCTGGGTCGGGTCCGTGATGCCACGCAAATGGTGCAAGCAGCCATGGCTCCAGTGCGTAGGCATAGTCTCCTGCATAACGAAAATGACGCGCGAAAATGACAGACTTACAGGACGTTCTGCTATACAATAGAAGACTCATGCGAAGTAGCCCACATCCAGGCTTTGCTGAATATGACATTCAAGAGCATATAGACACGCAGGATTCCAATGTATAAGTGAGCACTGCTGTACGTTCAGTGTCTTACCACCATATTCATATAAATGATGCGCTATGATTGCCTACACAACAAAAGCGCTGTCAGGTGCATTTTGCCTTGGTGTCTTCGACATAAAATAGTATGTATTTCAACAATGTAATATGGGTCCTGTGTTTCTGCTGCAATTATAATTAACGAAAGGGTGGCAGTACACTGTATCATACTGTAAAGTGTCTGCACACGTGCAGCTAACCAGACTCATTCTTGTGGCTTTAGGAGATTCGGGCAAACGGCTTTTGTTACAGCTCAATATATCTGACTGAGGTCACCCGACGGTTGACACGGCTCTTTTACTGTTTACCCAGAAAAAAATCACCGTCGTCCAGCAGGCCTTCCTCCGCCTTGGAGTGCCGCCAGACGAACGCGTCGTGGAAGGATCCGGGACAGCGCGTGTCCACGGCCAGAATGCGCATGTTCGCGCCACAGATCAGAGAAAAAGCACACACAGCACTAACTTACTCTCGCTGCCGAGGCTCGCACTTGTAGCTGAACTCATGCGGCCCAAAACGGTGGCAGAGGTATACTGACTATCATATTCGCAGCGTAGAACCCCTTGCGACTTGCTCGCAGCATTGCTCTCAGGCTCCTTGTTGACGATGAGTGGGCAATCGACACACCCGACGATGCCGGGGATGCTGCCCCGGTGAAAGTTTAGCGGTGAAATTTAAGTCCTCCTTCACAGCCACCTTCTCCTCGGGTCTCCTCGGAAAGCGAACACACCCCTTCTGCTACCTAACATTGACATTGGACTCCGCCACCCGCCGCAAACACTTGTTCACAGTCAGTAGGGCTGCGCCGACGTTTTCTTCATTTCCAATGGCGCCTTGAAACCCACGTGTGGCGAAGAAGCGCAGCGCGCACAGCGCTTGCCGCTCCACTGACAGCGCACTCACCCGCATACCTCCCAGTTCAACGGCGAGTTCGCCGCACAGGCACTGCGCAGTCTCCTTCCCAAGTCGAAGCGTCGAAATAACTCGTCCAGCGCGTCAATGTCGTCTTCATGCGCCCTCCTACACCGTTGCTCGCGCGGTCACCCGCGTATACGACGATGTGAACAGCCGCTATTTTCTGTCTCAAACGCTTTGAAACTGCTTTTTCCGCTCTCAAAAAATCGTGCCAATCTGCTCGCATAATTAGGTGAGCAACGTCAACACTTCTGGGACGCTTACGACGTCAGCCATTGACGGAAAAAATCAAAACGGCCGCCACTCACGCCCGACCAATAGGAGAGGGGCAATTGAGACTGTTTTTGAGACTGTTTCGATTGAGAGCGATACGTAATTCTTCCCCTGGTTGGGCTTAATGGCCACAATCTTGAAGATAGCTAGATCGATAGGTTTTAGGAAAAATTTCGTTCGCCGAGTAGCCGTGGCCACAAGAGTCCTGGAATCCACTCGAACGAGATAAATAATCTCGTTGTTGCCAATGAATATTTCTCCTCCACTTTGTTCCCAATTAAAAATTGGCGCTAGTCAAAACAATTTTATTAAGTTATTGATGTACTTACTACTGCAGAGTTTAGGTAGTGACATTAGCAACATTAAACACAACGCTCTGTCAGTGTTCTCAGCTAAACCCCACAAACCTAACATCCCCTTCAGCACTAATATTGTGAATAAAAGTGGTTCCCGGTAGCACGATATTGGCCGTTTTGTATAAAGGTAGCTTAAGATTCTCACTCTGCACGACCCCCCTTTACGGGGAAAGAAGTCTTTAGAAGCAGCCGAACTCTTAGAAGCTAATAATGAAACAGAATACGCATTCTGTGTTGATATAGAAAATTTGTTTAATTCTGTACCACATGGTGATCATTTGGTGCGTCTAGAAACCCGCGTGGCAGAGAGAGATGTGGAAGATCAAAGAGTTGACGAGAAAATTAAGTGTTTAATACAAGATATTTACAAAAACAGGATAGTTAAACGGAGCGGCAAACAAGATGGAACTGGCTAACAGAGAAATGTTCCCTCCGCGGAATAGTTGAAGATACAGAGCATCTAAATTTAGTCCAGAACTACGGATTGCGCGCCCGGGCTCGGTTTTAAACCCTCGGGAGTCCCTCTCGCCCTTAAGAGGCATCCAATAGCAGCAAGCATCAACACAATTCGTGGTTTGCTGCTTCCTGCCCCCTTCAACTTTGACTTTATTAGCACCCTTCCCCAAAACACGAAATCCAAAAAAGTAATCAAATTACAAAATGCGACGCACACAGCGACCTCCGCAACAGCGATTGGCTCCCTGAATCGCGCGTCCGGCCCTACAACCTCGATAGTCCATGTCCAAACCCTCTTCCAAGTCAAACAAACACACCCCAACAAATAAACAAACAAACAAACAAACAAACAAAGTAGACGGACCACTGAATCCCTTGCCGCAGGTGTCAATCCCACGCCTTCCTAGATCAATCAGCTATGACGCGCGTGTGGTTCCCAGGCGTGAGACATTCCAAAGAATAGGAAAGGCACCGTCATGCAGTCTCCCCTTGGAAGGTTAGGGAGGGTTTTTTTGTTGCACCCCACGCCGCTGCTGCCAGCGGTTTCATTGAAAGGAATGTGGCCGGTCGAGGTGTGCTGTTCGGTACACGGGCACAAAGGCAATGGCCCTGGCCTTTGACGAACGGTTGACAACCGGACCCCATTCCTACATAGACAAACATGTCGAAGGAACGCTGGATTTTTTTCCACCGTCCCACGCACCTGATGGTGATTCGTCGACACCTACACTTCCCTCCAAAATTATTCAAGGGGCCCAATGGCACCTTGAAGAATGACTTCGTTGCGTTGGTCGATGATCAAATTAACGCTACCCAGAGGGCAAACAGCAGAGCATCGGGACACAATGCCTCATCGCTGGGAGGGGCAACAAACCAAAAAGAATGCACACTCATTTCAGCTCACAACGGCACTGGCCATGCACAACAAAACTGCAAATAGTCAGTTTGAACAGTCACGGTCAATCTTCAAGACGTCTGCCGTCAGCTTGCGCATAGAGCGTCGACTCGCGTCGCACTTTTCGCTAACTGTCACAAACACCTGGAGTCCCCCAGTCCGACCCTCTGCCCATGTGCGTGACTGTATTTACGCCGCAACCTGGCGCACTACACACTAAGGAGCGTAACTGTCATGGCGCTCCTCGAAGGCGTCTTCAGGTCGGGTGGCAGCGGCAAATGTGGCGTCATTAGCGCTCTCCAGGGTCATACACGAACCTGACCGTGATCATACACAATACCCCTTGAAAGAATATTCCTTGAGATGTGCTCCCAATTTCTAATGCTCCCCATGAGCCTTTCTGAAGCCTGGGCCCGTATCCCATTTACCCCTACCAGCCGGGCTGGTTCTACCTCTCAAGGTTAGACACAGTGAAATGAGTCCTGCGCTTTTACATGCCCTGCCACGGTTCAGTCTCGTGCATGCTGCCGGCTCAATTCGGTCGAAGCGATTTTCACCGTCTTAACTCGCGACCGTGGAAACCGCGTGCCTAGCGTGGCTAACGCTCGCCCGCCGCATAGTGTCATCGAACTCCGATGCTGAACCAGCCGGCTTTCAGTTACCTGACTCCGGCGCCTTTGATGTCACGACCGAACCCTCTCCAAGTCGGTCCGATGGATTTGTCTTGTCCCTTTCTGAGATCACCGCAGTGGGCGCACTCCCGACATTTGCTTCTGGTGCAGAGTTAACATTTTGCGCCTTATTTGGCGCTTCGCGCGCTCTGCATACTAATCTTTGCTTTGCGACTTGCAACTCCTCACCTGTACTCTCTTTGAAATTGGCTAACGCCGCTTCTCGCGTCTCGCAAGACATATTTTGCCTTCGTGACCTCTGCAACGTTTCACCTGCGGCCACCTTCTGAAACTGAGATTCCTGGCTGGATCGGTCGGTAACCGCCTTTGCGCCCTCGAGATCGTCGTGCTATTCAGTGACCAACAATGAAGCAGGCGGCGACTTGGCGCACGCAGTCGCTGCATTCTTTGCGCGCTCGCAGCCTTCCCTGGGGAACCAATTTTCACTGCCCATATAGCAGGGTTCTCATCTCCCACGTAGTCCTCTTTCCTTGCGCCTGGATCACACACCGCATTCTACATTAAACTCAGGAGGCGTAACCACTGTCTATGTCGGGTGCTTCTGTACCCTTGGTCTATTCCACCGCTTTGCCTCCGCTAGCTTCCGATCCACCTCCTCCAATTGGCGGCCCAGTTCTAGCGAGGTCATGCTGAAGCCTGGAGCCTTTCCGCCTTTTAGCCTCAGCAATACAGCTTCCAGTTCCCTCAAACGCGCCCGCTTTGATTCCACAATTTGCCCCATTTTCGGCAATGTATCCTCGCGATCCTTCCCGTTGCCTTTGCCACCTCTAGCTGACTAGGGTTGGGTCCCTTCGCTATTTCCACAGATACATGAACAGGGCAAAAGTTCAGACCGGAAAACCTCACGCCTGTAGCTCGCCGCTTGCTATCAGCTGCCGCTTTCCACCCGGCATTCTTTATCGCCACTTTTCCTGATGGGCCTGGCGTCGCGGGTACACTGCCATGGTCCGTGCCGCCGTCTGTGCCGCCGTCTCTGCTGCTTTGACCTCCTCACCAGCTCCCACTCCTCACCGCCTGCACCTGGTCCTCCCAGGCCACTGATGCTTGTTTTCTTGCCGGAACGTCGCCCCTTCCTTACCTTCTCTTTTTCCCGTTCTGTCGTCCGACAGCCACGGGACCCTGTCGACTGCGCCAGTCCATAGGGTTCATTTCCTTGTATACCAGGGGTGCGCCAACCGGGAAGGTTTCGTGAAAGGAAGGCTAGTCGAACCTGCGGTGCTCCGTCAGTGACGGGGTAATGACGACTTGTGGCAGCGGGAGTTAACGAGAAAATGTTGAACTTAATACATGTTTTTTTTACGAAAACAGCATATTTAAGCAGAGTGGCACACAAGGTGGAACTGGTTAACAAGGAAATCTTCTGTCCTCGGCATAGCCGAAGATGCAGAGCTTCTAAACCTAGCACAGAACTATGGGATTGGGTTCCCGGGCTCGGTTTTAAGCCCTCGGGAGTCCCTCTCACATTCAAGAAGCATCCAATAGCAGCAAGCACACACACGATTGGTGGCTTGCTGCTTGATGCCCCCTTCAAGTCATACCATATTAGCACTCTTTCCCAAAACACAAAATCCAAAAACAGCAATCAAATAATTTACAATATGCGACACACAGAGCGATCTCCGCAAAAGCTATAGGCTCTCTGAATCGCGCGCCCGGCCCTACAACCTCGATAGTGCATGTCCAAACCCTCTTCCAAGGCATACAAACACAGCCAAGCAAACAAACAAACAAACAAACTAGACGGACCGCTAAGTCCCTTTCCGCAGGTGTCAATCCCGCGCCTTCCTAGATCAACCGGCTATGACCCGCGAGCGGGTCCCAGGCTTGAGACATTTCAAGATTAGGAAAGGCACCGTCATGCAGTCTCCCCTTGGAAGGTTAAGGAGGGGTTTTTTTGTTGCACCCCGCTGCTGCCAGCTGTTTCATTGAAAGGAATGTAGCCGGTTGGAGGGCGGGGGGGGGGAGAGAGAGAGGTGCCCTTTTGGTTAACAAGCACAAAGGCAATGGTCCTGGCCTTTGACAAACGGTTGACAACCGGCCGCAGAGTGATACTTGTCACCGGACCACCTTCCAACATATGCAAATATGTCGAAGGAACACTAAATTTTTTCACCGTGCCACGCACCTAATGCTGACTCATAAACCCCTACATTGTTCCAAGGCATTTTACTCTTGTAGTAGTAAGTGGTTTTATTAAAACAATAATAAAAAGGAAGGAATAGATTTTTGCTAGCCCCGGTATCTGCCATCGATACTGAAGCACCTGAGCTCGGGCAGCGGTTGTAATGGATAGCAGGCAGAATGGAGATATGAAATGAAAGTGGTGAGGGGACAGGATGGAAGGTTAGGGGGAGCTTTCTGTTTTTTCATTCTTGTCAGTTAAGCTTTTGTGGGCGGAAATGCGTATGATTCTCTTTGAGCAAGAAACTGTGGGAATATGACGGTGTATGAGAAGCGTAGTACGATGTTCACTGCAAAAGTATCGATTGCATCTGAGATCAAGCTAAAAAATAAGCCGAATCATCTTTAGAACATTCTTGTACTTGGTACAACTTAATGACTAACAAAGCAAGAGTTCTTCTGAAAAATATATTTATTACTTATGAATACATTGAAGAGAACTGCCGTAGTTTGTGGGGAAATGCATATTTGAGATTTATGGCGAGGCTGGCAAATACGTTCATTTTGAAAGCTTATTTCGCACGTGAATTTCGACGATTCGATTTCCTCCCTTCGTGACCGTTATGACACATTTTCAAAACATTGCACTGTAACAATGTGAGGTTGCGAATACTATCGGCGTGCTGCAGCAGCAAGACGGCGCTGATGTTTTTCTACTGCTGGCGCAAAAAGTGCGCCTTCAGTCGCTTTGTGGCGATAAACCCGAGACCGCATTCTAAACGAAAGGAGTGCACCTTTCGCTTATTATCAGAACCGCCTAGGTCATGCGGCGTAGTGCAAATAGCGGCCGGATGCCACGTGTAGTCTGGACAGACGCGAAACATCACATCTAATTGAACCGGAAAATGGTTCCGAAGTGCCTACGGGCCGCCTAAGAAAGTTTGCAGCTATGGCTGTTCAAAAGACATCTGGCTATGGGAGCGACACGGCAAATTTCAAGCCAGGTTCGCTTAATCTAAATACAAGGATTGGAGAGAGCTTCGAGATTTATCAGGCTCTCGAGAAGTATGCTAACGTATATTGGAAGCAAAATGTCTTGCGCAGCAAATTTTGTAAGGTAGCACTAGACCTCCCGTGGCAGTCCACATGATTCGAATTCGCGTCATGCGGTATTCAGTATAGTCACTATAGTCGTTATTATGTCGCGAGGCCCTTGACGTCACAAGGTTACGTGATCACGGCGCCGTATTGATCATTTCCCGCGTAACCAGAAAAGGGCGACACAGCCCGGTTGGAACTGTTTTTGCTGGAGTTGGCGATGGCATCTCGGCCACCGACAAGCACAAAGATACACAAGAGACATAGGGAGCGGATCTGAATGAAGATATATTCGGAGCATGATTAAGTGTGTACCGATAAAGATACGATGTCAGTGACCACATTGCTTACGTGGTGAAAGAACTGACACAGAAACATCGAGTAGACACGTTCGTTGCTTCTGTGGCTTTACTATTCGGTTCTTCAGGTGAACTTGCGTCACCGTAATTTTTTATCCCAGGTATTTCAGGGAAGATTTTAAACAATTCTCAAGAATGGTTCTGTACGGTAGAAATGGGGCATTTTCGGCATAGTATTAAAGGTTTGTGTGTTCACCTGAAAGGCGATGGATAGCCTTAAATCGTGAACAAGTAAACTAATTTTCAATAATTAACTCTCAACTATTAGATCGATTTAGGCGTCTTGATACAATTAGTGATTTGTAGCTGATCGTTTATTATAGTCATACCAGTTTTTTGAATCTCGAAAACGCGATTACCCTTGCCAATGTGGCTTGACAAACTTATTGTTTTTAACCCGTTATGTGCGTTGGAAATATAGCTTTTTCTGTGTGATTTTCGTCAGTGCATGTATTTTCCCGCAGTTCGTGAACTGTCATGCTTCATCATCCCAGAGCCCCTTTCAGAGCCCCCTTAACAATACAGCACGGCACACTTGCGCTGCCGTTTCTGTTGCAATAGATGCATTGACGCAAGTGGAGCTGAACACAACAATGACACTTTCACACGTGTTTTGTTACTGTAAACGAGAGCGTGAGATATATCTCCCCCTTGTTTAGTCTCTTTGAAAAGTGTTTGTGTTGTAACAATAGACAGCGAGGATTCAAAATATATTCCGGTAGTGGGGACAGCCGTCCGGCGTGCAGGAGGACAGCGAAAAGGGCTGCTTAAGGAAACGTTTTATTAAGCCGACTTGCGTCTACAAATAACTGACCGACTCGACGGCGCCGTATACGAACAATCGTGCTTGGCTGTCGTCGAACAGAATTGCCGACGCTCTCTACCCTGCTCAATTTAATGCTGACAGCAAAATTTGCAGAGGGAGCCTGCCAAGTTCCAGCAACGGTCTGCAACAACGTAGACTGCACTCCCACTGGACGCGAACAATCGCGATAATTCTCGTCGCGTCTTGCATCACAAACGAAGGAAGAAGGACGCTCGCAGGCAGAATACAATATATCCAAAGAAGAAATTTTTACCGAATAATGTCTGCCTCTGAAGTCAAGCATGTAAAATCTGGCGTAGCAGTGAAGAATTGCATCTCAAACCCAGGGTTTCTTTAAAACATCATCTTTTTAAAGCAGACGATAGTCAAAAGGTCACCAGAAATTACAGTTGTCATCATTAAAATGGGCGACAATCAGCTATTTGTTGTACGCACACCTAAAGTGTCGCAATCCTTCCACAAGCAACGCATACCTGAATAACTACAGCACTTCAAGAGAAGTATATTGTCCAGCGTGAGAGTCTTAAGCTACATTTGTACAAAACGGGCAATGCTATGATGCTACCGGTAACTATTATTATTCACAATACTCCTAAATGTTATGTTAGGTTTGTGGGTGTTAGTTGAGAAGAACACTGACAGAGCGATGGGTTTACATTTGCAAATGTCAATATCTAAAATCAGCAGTTGTAAGGACATCAAAAACTTAAACGTTTTTGACTGTTGCATCAATATTAATTGAAAAGCAAGTGGAGGAAAAATATTTATTATAAATATCGTTGAAGTGGATTCTAGGACTCTTGTGGCCAAGGTTACTCGGCGAACTAAATTTTTCCTAAGAGCTATCGATGTCTCTTCAGTGTTGTGGCCTTTAAGCGTGACCAAGTGTACCTATCATCTATGTCACGCTGACGGAGACAGATCACCTCTAAATAAGGATGTGACGCGATGAACATGCCGATCCAGTGACTGGTCAAAACTATAGCAGTGCACAGTAGCGCCTACATAATTACAGATTCCTCTAATAATAGAACGCTTCGCGCACGGAAAAATGACCGTTGAAGCTAAGTGATGAGTACATGGGGATAGATCGACCAGAAAACAAAGGAACATGATATACAAAGCTGGATTATGTTTTTCAATTAAAGGGCTGTAGTTATTCAGGTCTGCATTATTTGTAGAAGTCTCCAGGAAAATCGCGACACTTTGGGTGTGCTTACAAAAAATAGCTGGTTGTCCACCGATTTTAATGACAACTGTAATTTCTGGTGACCTTTCGATTATCGTCTGCTATAAAAAAAAGATATTTTAATGAAACGCTGGGTTGGTGACACTATTCTTTACTGCCACGCCAGATCTAACATCCTTGATTTGTGAGGCAGACATTATTCGGAAAATTGGCTCCTTTGGATAAACTGAAATCTGCCGGCGAGCGCCTTTTTGGCTTCATTTTTGATGCAAGACGCGACGAGAACTATCGCGATTGATCGCATCCAGTCGGAACCCAATCTACGTTGTTCGAGACTCTTGTGGCAACTTGAGAGGCTGTAGCTCCAAATTTCGCTGTCAGCATTCAATTGAGCAGGGACGATAGCGCCGGGCATTCTGTTCGACGACAGCCGCGCATGATTGTTGGTACGCCGCGCCGAGTCAGTCAGTTCTTTGTAGACGCAGTCGGCTCAAAAAAAAGTTCCGCTAACAAGCCCTTTTCGCCGTCCACCTGCACGCCGGACTGCTGTCTGCGCTACGTGAAAAAATTTTTAAACCTCGCAAGCTATTGTTACAGCACAAACACTTTTCAAGCAGACTAAACAAAAGGGGAAGATATATCTCACGCTCTCGTTCGTGGTATCCAAACAGACGCGTGAAGGCCTCATAGTTGTTTTCACCTCCACCTGCGACAGTACATTTATTGCAACAGAAACGGCAGTGCAAGAGTTCCGTGCTGTATTGTTAAAGGGGCTCTGAAAGGGGCTCTGGGATGTTAACGCATGACACTCCACGACCATCGGGAAAATACATGCGCTAACGGAATGCATTCAGAGAAAGCAACATTTCCGCTGCCCATAAGTTAAAAACGACAAATTTGTCGAGCCACATTGCCAAGGTCTAACGCGTTTTCGAGATTCTGAAACTGATACGACTATTACTAACGACCAGCTACAAATCTAAAATTGCGTCAAGACGCCTAACTCTACAAGCTAAATGTGAATTATTCAAAATTTTTTAACTAGTTCACTGTTTATGACAATCCACCGGTTTCCCGTGAACGCGAAAACTTTTTATACTATGCTGAAAATGAATTATTTTTACCTTACAGAATCATTCTTGAGAATTAGTTAATATCTTTCCTGAAACACCTGGGATACAAATTACGGTGACGCACATTCACCTGAAAAGCCGAACACAAAAGCCACAGAACCAACATTTCTACTAGATGCTTATAAGTCTGTTTCAGTTTCTTTCACCGCGTTAGCAATGTGGTCACTGTCATCGCATCTTTATTGGAACAAATGCAATCATGCGCCGAATATATCTTCATCCAGATCCGTTCCATACGTCTCTTGTGTATCTTCGTCCTTGTCGGTGGCCGAGATGTCATCGCCATCTCCTGAAGAAACAGTTCAAACCGGCCTGTGTCACCCTTTTCTGGTTATGCGGGCAACGATCAACACAGCACCGTGATCACGTAGCCTTGTGACGTCAAAGCCTTCGTGACATAGCAACGACTATAGTCTATAGTGACGAACTCATGACACGGAATGGAATCATGTGAACTGCCACGGGAGGCAAGGGCACGTACGTTCATTTTGAAAGTTTGTTTCACACGTGAATTTCGACGTTTCGATTTACTCCCTTCGTGACTGTTATGACACATTTTCAAAACATTGCCCTGGGGCAATGTGAGGTTCCGAATACTATCGGCGTGCTGCAGCAGCAAGACGGCGCTGATGTTTTTCCACTGCTGACGCAAAAAGTGCGCCTTCAGTCGCTTTGTGGCGATAAACCCGAGACCGCATTCTAAACGAAAGGAGTGCACCTTTCCCTTATTATCAGAACCGCCCAGGTCATGCGGCGTAGTGCAAATAGCGGCCGGATGCCACGTGTAGTCTGGACCGACGCGAAACATCACATCTAATTGAACCCGAAAATGGTTCCGAAGTGTCTACGGGCCCGCCTAAGAAAGTTTGCAGCTATGGATGTTCAAAAGACATCTGGCTATGGGAGCGACACGGCAAATTTCAAGCCACTTTCGCTTAATCTAAATACAAGGATTGGAGAGAGCTTCGAGATTTATCAGGCTCTCGAGAAGTATGCTAACGTATATTGGAAGCAAAATGACTTGCGGAGCAAATTTTGTAAGGTAGCACTAGACTTCCCGTGGCAGTCCACAAGATTCGAATTCGCGTCATGCGTTAGTCAGTATAGTCACTATAGTCGTTATTATGTCGCGAGGACCTTGACGTCACAAGGTTACGTGATCACTGCGCCGTATTGATCCTTTCCCACGTAACCAGAAAAGGGCGACACAGCCCGGTTGGAACTGTTTTTGCTGGAGTTGGCGATGGCATCTCGGCCACCGACAAGCACAAAGATACACAAGAGACATAGGGAGCGGATCTGGATGAAGATATATTCGGAGCATGATTAAGTGTGTACCGATAAAGATACGATGACAGTGACCACATTGCTTACGTGGTGAAAGAACTGACACAGAAACATCGAGTAGACACGTTGCTTCTCTGGCTTTAGTATTCGGTTCTTCAGGTGAACTTGCGTCACCGTAATTTTTTATCCCAGGTATTTCAGGGAAGATTTTAAACAATTCTCAAGAATGGTTCTGTACGGTAGAAATGGGGCATTTTCGGCATAGTATTAAAAGTTTGTGTGTTCACCTGAAAGGCGATGGATAGCCTTAAATCGTGAACAAGTAAACTAATTTTCAATAATTACCTCTCAACTATTAGAACGAGTTAGCGTCTTGATACAATTAGTGATTTGTAGCTGATCGTTTATTATAGTCATATCAGTTTTTTGAATCTCGAAAATGCGATTACCCTTGCCAATGTGGCTTGACAAACTTGTTGTTTTTAGCCCGTTATGTGCGTTGGAAATATAGCTTTGTCTGTATGATTTTCGTCAGTGCATGTATTTTCCCGCAGTTCGTGAACTGTCATGCTTCATCATCCCAGAGCCCCTTTCAGAGCCCCCTTAACAATACAGCACGGCAGACTTGCGCTGCCCTTTCTGTTGCAATAGATGCATTGACGCAAGTGTAGCTGCACACAACAATGACACTTTCACACGTGTTTTGTTACTGTAAACGAGAGCGTGAGATATATCTCCCCCTTGTTTAGTCTCTTTGAAAAGTGTTTGTGTTGTCACAATAGATAGCGAGGTTTCAAAATATATTCCGGTAGTGGGGACAGCCGTCCGGCGTGCAGGAGGACAGCCAAAAGGGCTTCTTAAGGAAACGTTTTATTAAGCCGACTTGCGTCTACAAAGAACTGACCAACTCGACGGCGCCGTATACGAACAATCGTGCTTGGCTGTCGTCGAACAGAATTGCCGAAGCTCTCTACCCTGCTCAATTTAATGCTGACAGCAAAATTTGCAGAGAGAGCCTGCCAAGTTCCAGCAACGGTCTGCAACAACGTAGACTGCACTCCCACTGGACGCGAACAATCACGATAATTCTCGTCGCGTCTTGCATCACAAACGAAGGAAGAAGGACGCTCGCAGGCAGATTACAATATATCCAAAGAAGAAATTTTTACCGAATAATGTCTGCCTCAGAAGTAAATCATGTAAAATCTGGCGTAGCAGTGAAGAATTGCATCTCAAACCCAGGGTTTCTTTAAAATATCATCTTTTTAAAGCAGACGATAGTCAAAAGGTAACCAGAAATTACAGTTGTCATCATTAAAATGGGGGACAATCAGCTATTTGTTGTAAGCACACCTAAAGTGTCGCAATCCTTCCACAAGCAACGCATACCTGTATAACTACAGCACTTCAAGAGAAATATATTGTCCAGCGTGAGAGTCTTAAGCTACATTTGTACAAAACGGCCAAGGTTATGCTACCGGTAACAATTATTATTCACAATACTCCTAAATGTTATGTTAGGTTTGTGGGTGTTAGTTGAGAAGAACACTGACAGAGCGGTGGGTTTACATTTGCAAATGTCAATATCTAAAATCAGCAGTAGTAAGGACATCAAAAACTTAAACTTTTTTGACTGTTGCATCAATATTAATTGAAAAGCAAGTGGAAGAAAAATATTTATTATAAATATCGTTGAAGGGGATTCTAGGACTCCTGTGGCCAAGGTTACTCGGCGAACTAAATTTTTCCTAAGAGCTATCGATGTCTCTTCAGTGTTGTGGCCTTTAAGCGTGACCAAGTGTACCTATCATCAATGTCACGCTGACGGAGACAGATCACCTCTAAATAAGGATGTGACGCGCTGAACATGCCGATCCAGTGACTGGTCAAAACTATAGCAGTGCACAGTAGCGCACACAGAATTACAGATTGCTCTAATAATAGAACAGTTCGCGCACGGAAAAATGACCGTTGAAGCTGAGTGATGAGTACATGGGGATAGATCGACCAGAAAACAAAGGAACATGATATACAAAGCTGGATTATATTTTTCACTTAAAGGGCTGTAGTTATTCAGGTCTGCATTATTTGTAGAAGTCTCCAGGAAAATCGCGACACTTTAGGTGTGCTTACAAAAAATAGCTGGTTGTCCACCGATTTTAATGACAACTGTAATTTCTGGTGACCTTTCGATTATCGTCTGCTATAAAAAAAAGATATTTTAAAGAAACCTTGGGTTTGTGACGCTATTCTTTACTGCAACAACAGATTTAACATCCTTGATTTGTGAGGCAGACATTATTCGGAAAATTGGCTCCTTTGGATTAACTGAAATCTGCCGGCGAGCGCCTTTTTGGCTTCGTTTTTGATGCAAGACGCGACGAGAACTATCGCGATTTATCGCATCCAGTCGGAACCTAATCTACGTTGTTCCACACTCTTGTGGCAACTTGGGAGGCTGTATCTCCAAATTTCGCTGTCAGCATTCAATTGAGCAGGGACGATAGCACCGGGCATTCTGTTCGACGACAGCCGCGCATGATTGTTGGTACGCCGTCGCCGAGTCAGTCAGTTCTTTGCAGACGCAGTCCGCTTAAAAAAATGTTCCGCTAACAAGCCCTTTTCGCCGTCCACCTGCACGCCGGACTGCTGTCTGCGCTACGTGAAAAAATTTTGAAACCTCGCAAGCTATTGTTACAGCGCAAAGACTTTTCAAGCAGACTAAACAAAAGGGGAAGACATATCTCACGCTCTCGTTCGTGGTATCCAAACAGACGCGTGAAGGTCTCATAGTTGTTTTCACCTCCACCTGCGACAGTACATTTATTGCAACAGAAACGGCAGCGCAAGAGTGCCGTGCTGTATTGTTAAAGGGGCTCTGAAAGGGGCTCTGGGATGTTAACGCATGACACTCCACGACCATCGGGAAAATACATGCGCTAACGGAATGCATTCAGAGAAAGCAACATTTCCGGTGCCCATAAGTTAAAAACGACAAGTTTGTCGAGCCACATTGCCAAGGGCTATCGCGTTTTCGAGATTCTGAAGCTGATGCGACTATTACTAACGACCAGCTACAAATCTAAAATTGCGTCAAGACGCCTAACTCTACAAGTTAAAAAGTGAATTATTCCAAAGTTTTTTAACTAGTTCACTATTTAAGACAATCCATCGGTTTCCGTGAACGCGAAAACTTTTTATACTATGCTGAAAATGCTATATTTTTACCTTATAGAATCATTCTTGAGAATTAGTTAAAACCTTGCCTGAAACACCTGGGATACAAATTACGGTGACGCACATTCACCTGAAAAGCCGAACACAAAAGCCACAGAACCAACGTTTCTACTAGATGCTTATAAGTCTGTTTCAGTTTCTTTTACCGCGTTAGCAATGTGGTCACTGTCATCGCATCTTTATTGGAGCAAATGCAATCATGCGCCGAATATATCTTCATCCAGATCCGTTCCATACGTCTCTTGTGTATCTTCGTCCTTGTCGGTGGCCGAGATGCCATCGCCATCTCCTGAAGAAACAGTTCAAACCGGCCTGTGTCACCCTTTTCTGGTTACGCGGGCAAGGATCAACACAGCACCGTGATCACGTAGCCTTGTGACGTCAAGGCCTTCGTGACATAGCAACGACTATAGTCTATAGTGACGAACTCATGACACGGAATGGAATCATGTGAACTGCAACGGGAGGCAAGGGCAAGTACGTTCATTTTGAAAGTTTGTTTCACACGAGAATTTCGACGTTTCGATTTACTCCCTTCGTGACTGTTATGACACATTTTCAAAACATTGCACTGGGGCAATGTGAGGTTGCGAATACTATCGGCGTGCTGCAGCAGCAAGACGGCGCTGATGTTTTTCTACTGCTGGCGCAAAAAGTGCGCCTTCAGTCGCTTTGTGGCGATAAACCCGAGACCGCATTCTAAACGAAAGGAGTGCACCTTTCGCTTATTATCAGAACCGCCTAGGTCATGCGGCGTAGTGCAAATAGCGGCCGGATGCCACGTGTAGTCTGGACAGACGCGAAACATCACATCTAATTGAACCGGAAAATGGTTCCGAAGTGCCTACGGGCCGCCTAAGAAAGTTTGCAGCTATGGCTGTTCAAAAGACATCTGGCTATGGGAGCGACACGGCAAATTTCAAGCCAGGTTCGCTTAATCTAAATACAAGGATTGGAGAGAGCTTCGAGATTTATCAGGCTCTCGAGAAGTATGCTAACGTATATTGGAAGCAAAATGTCTTGCGCAGCAAATTTTGTAAGGTAGCACTAGACCTCCCGTGGCAGTCCACATGATTCGAATTCGCGTCATGCGGTATTCAGTATAGTCACTATAGTCGTTATTATGTCGCGAGGCCCTTGACGTCACAAGGTTACGTGATCACGGCGCCGTATTGATCATTTCCCGCGTAACCAAAAAAGGGCGACACAGCCCGGTTGGAACTGTTTTTGCAGGAGGTGGCGATGGCATCTCGGCCACCGACAAGCACGAAGATACACAAGAGACGTAAGAAGCAGATCTGGACGAAGATATATTCGGATCATGATTAAGTGCGTGCCGATAAAGATACGATGACAGTGGCCACATTGCTTACGTGGTGAAAGAACTGACAAAGACACAAAAACATCGAGTAGAAACTTTGCTTCTGTGGCTTTAGTATTCGGTTCTTCAGGTGAACTTGCGTCACCGTAATTTTTTATCCCAGGTATTTCAGGGAAGATTTTAAACAATTCTCAAGAACGGGTCTGTAAGGTATAAATGGGGCATTTTCGGCATAGTATTCAAGGTTTGTGCGTTGACCTGAAAGGCCATGGATAGTCTTAAATCGTGAAATAGTTAACTAATTTTCAATAATTAACTTTCCACTGTTAGATCGAGTTAGGCGTCTTGATACAATTAGTGATTTGTATCTCATCGTTTATTGTAGTCATATCAGTTTTTTGAATCTCGAAAACGCGATTACCCTTGCCAATGTGGCTTGACAAACTTATTGTTTTTAGCCCGTTATGTGCGTGGGAAATATAGCTTTTTCTGCATGATTTTCGTCAGCGCATGTATTTCCCCGCAGATCGTGGAGTGCCATGCTTCATCATCCCAGAGCCCCTTTCAGGGCCCCTTTAACAATACAGCACGGCACACTTGCGCTGCCGTTTCTGTTGCAATAGATGCATTGGCGGAAGTGGAGCTGAACACAACTATGACACTTTCACACGTGTTTTGTCACCGTTAACGGGAGCGCGAAATATATCTCCCCCTTGTTTAGCCCCTTTGAAAAGTGTTTGTGTTGTAACAATAGATAGCGAGGTTTCAAAATATATTCCGGTAGTGGGGACAGCAGTCCGGCGTGCAGGAGGACAGCCAAAAGGGCTTCTTAAGGAAACGTTTTATTAAGCCGACTTGCGTCTACAAATAACTGACCGACTCGACGGCGCCGTATACGAACAATCGTGCTTGGCTGTCGTCGAACAGAATTGCCGAAGCTCTCTACCCTGCTCAATTTAATGCTGACAGCAAAATTTGCAGAGAGAGCCTGCCAAGTTCCAGCAACAGTCTGCAACAACGTAGAATGCACTCCGACTGGACGCGACCAATCGCGATAATTTTCGTCGCGTCTTGCATCACAAACGAAGGAAAAAGGACGCTCGCAGGCAGATTTCAATATATTCAAAGAAGAAATTTTTACCGAACAATGTCTGCCTCAGAAGTCAAGCATGTAAAATCTGGCGTAGCAGTAAAGAATTGCATCTCAAACCCAGGTTTCTTTAAAATGTCATCTTTTTAAAGCAGACGATAGTCAAAAGGTCACCAAAAATTACAGTTGTCGTCATAAAAATGGGGGAAAACCAGCTATTTGTTGTAAGCACACCTAAAGTGTCGCAATCCTTCCGGAGACTAAAGTCCACAAGCAACGCATACCTGAAAATTTACAGCACTTCAAGTGAAAAATATTGTCCAGCGTGAGAATCTTAAGCTACCGTTGTACAAAACGGCCAAGGTTATGCTACCGGTAACAATTATTATTCACAATACTCCTAAATGTTATGTTAGGTTTCTGGGTTTCAGTTGAGAAGAATACTGACAGAGCGGTGGAATTACATTTGCAAATGTTAATATCTAAAATCAGCAGTAGTAAGGACATCAAAAACTTAAACCTTTTTTTACTGTTGCATCAATTGTAATTGAAAAGCATGTGGAGGAAAATTATTTTTTATCAACGAGATTATTTATCTTCTTCGAGTGGATTCCAGGGCTCCTGTTGCCAAGGCTACTTGGCGAACTAAATTTTTCCTAAGAGCTATCGATGTCTCCTCAGTGTTGTGGCCTTTAAGCGTAACCAAGTGTACCTACCATCTATGCCACGCTGACGGAGACAGATCACCTCTAAATAAGGATTTGACGCGATGAACAAGCCGATCCAGTGACTGGTCAAAACTATAGCAGTGTACAGTAGCGCCTACAGAATTACAGGTTCCTCTAATAGAACGCTTCGCGCACGGAAAAATGACCGTTGAAGCTAAGTGATGAGTACGTGGGGATAGATCAACCAGAAAACAAAGGAACATGATATACAAAGCTGTATTATATTTTTCACTTCAAGGGCTGTAGTTATTCAGGTCTGCATTGTTTGTAGAAGTCTCCGGGAAGATCACGACACTTTAGGTGAGCTTACAAAAAACAGCTGGTTGTCCCCCCATTTTAATGACAACTGTAATTTCTGGTAACCTTTCGATTATCGTCTGCTATAAAAAAAAGATATTTTAATGAAACGCTGGGTTGGTGACACTATTCTTTACTGCCACGCCAGATCTAACATCCTTGATTTGTGAGGCAGACATTATTCGGAAAATTGGCTCCTTTGGATAAACTGAAATCTGCCGGCGAGCGCCTTTTTGGCTTCGTTTTTGATGCAAGATGCGACGAGAACTATCGCCATTGATCGCATCCAGTCGGAACCCAATCTACGTTGTCCGAGACTCTTGTGGCAACTTGGGAGGCTGTATCTCCAAATTTCGCTGTCAGCATTCAATTGAGCAGGGACGATAGCACCGGGCATTCTGTTCGACGACAGCCGCGCATGATTGTTGGTACGCCGCCGCCGAGTCACTCAGATCTTTCTAGACGCAATCGGCTTAAAAAAAAGTTCCGCTAACAAGCCCTTTTCGCCGTCCACCTGCACGCCGGACTGCTGTCTGCGCTACGTGAAAAAGTTTTGAAACCTCGCAAGCTATTGTTACAGCACAAACACTTTTCAAGCAGACTAAAGAAAAGGGGAAGATATACCTCACGCTCTCGTTCGTGGTATCCAAACAGACGCGTGAAGGCCTCATAGTTGTTTTCACCTCCACCTGCGACAGTACATTTATTGCAACAGAAACGGCAGTGCAAGAGTTCCGTGCTGTATTGTTAAAGGGGCTCTGAAAGGGGCTCTGGGATGTTAACGCATGACACTCCACGACCATCGGGAAAATACATGCGCTAACGGAATGCATTCAGAGAAAGCAACATTTCCGGTGCCCATAAGTTAAAAACGACAAGTTTGTCGAGCCACATTGCCAAGGGCTATCGCGTTTTCGAGATTCTGAAACTGATACGACTATTACTAACGACCAGCTACAAATCTAAAATTCCGTCAAGACGCCTAGCTCTACAAGTTAAAAAGTGAATTATTCAAAATTTTTTAACTTGTTCACTATTTAAGACAATCCATCGGTTTCCGTCAACGCGAAAACTTTTTATACTATGCTGAAAATGCTATATTTTTACCTTATAGAATCATTCTTGAGAATTAGTTAAAACCTTGCCTGAAACACCTGGGATACAAATTACGGTGACGCACATTCACCTGAAAAGCCGAACACAAAAGCCACAGAACCAACGTTTCTACTAGATGCTTATAAGTCTGTTTCAGTTTCTTTCACCGCGTTAGCAATGTGGTCACTGTCATCGCATCTTTATTTGAGCAAATGCAATCATTCGCCGAATATATCTTCATCCAGATCCGTTCCGTACGTCTCTTGTGTATCTTCGTCCTTGTCGGTGGCCGAGATGCCATCGCCATCTCCTGAAGAAACAGTTCAAACCGGCCTGTGTCACCCTTCTCTGGTTACGCGGGCAAGGATCAACACAGCACCGTGATCACGTAGCCTTGTGACGTCAAGGCCGTCGTGACATAGCAACGACTATAGTCTATAGTGACGAACTCATGACACGGAATGGAATCGTGAGAACTGCCACGGGAGGCAAGGGCACGTAACTGAATTTAATTGAAATCGTTTACTTGCCTCCTGCCAATGTGGACCTGTCGCTCACAACTCCGTGGAGAGATTGCCACCTGTGACGATAGGCAGATTTTAATGACGTCACATAGTGACGTTACCTTGTAGCGTCATCGCCGTGTCTGTCGATTAGCGGCGCCATCAGCCCGCTCGACGTAGCGGAGTGAACGCCGTCTGAACAATTAAGCGACTGCTGTGATTAACGGATGTGGAATCACACGATACGAAGTCTAGTGCTACCTTCCTAAATTTGCACCGCGAGACATTTTGCTTCCAATATACGCTAGCAAACTTCTCGAGAGCCTGATAAATCTCGAAGCTATCTCCAATTCCTGTATTTTGTTTTAGCCAACCTGGCTTGAAGTTTGCAGTGTCGCGCGGAAAGCCACATGTCATTTGAACAGCCATACCTGCAAGCTTTCTTAGGCGGTCGCGTATGGCTCTTCGGAACGATTTTCTGGTTCAGTTAGGCGTGGTGTTCCGCGTCTGTCCAGACTACACGTGGCATCCGGCCGCTGTTCGAGCTACGCCGCATGACCTAGGCTTTTCTAATAAGCGAAAGGTGCACTCCAGTCGTTTAAAATGCGGTCTCGGGTTTATCACGCCAAAGCGACTGAATTTGCACTTTTTGCGCCAGCAGTGGAAAAACATCAGCGCCATCTTGCTGCTGCAGCACACCGGTAGTATTCGCAACCTCACATTGTCCCAGTGCAATGCTTTGACAATGTATAATAACGGTCACGCAAGGAGGAAACTGAAAGGGTCGAAATTCACGTGCGAAATAAACAGCCAAAGTGAACGTATTTGCCAGCCTCGCCATATATCTAAATTATGCAATTCCTCACAAACTACAGCAGTTCTCTTCAAAGTAGTCATAAGTAAATAAAAATGTTTTAAGAGCGTTAGCTCTTTCTCATCACGTTCCGAGACTTCGTAGGGTCTGCTGGCACACTTGATCACAGCGCCATCTGTGACAGCAACTACTCACCACGTTTCGAGATTTCGTAAGGTCCCCTACCACACCCTGAGATCAAAGCGCTATTTGTGGCTGCAACAAGAAAACAGCGCATCTGGCATTGAGACTTGGAGCGCCATCTACAATAGCATTGCGGAAACAACCACCTGCCAATAATGACGTCACGGTTCAAGTTCAATATGGTGGCTAGATGTGGAACTATGTCAGTATGACGTCAGGAGAAGAAATGGCGGCACAGTTTCGGGTTCTCGAATCCAAGATGGCAGCGATTAAAATTGGTTCTGCCCTCTCATCCTCCCCCCCCCCCTCACCAAAAAATATCCTAAACCTACGAAGAGAAGTACATTTGACTACGAAACAATCAGAAGAGACAGGGGCGGTGACCCTTCAAGTATACATTAGGCACAAATATCAAGCCCTGTGGTGCTGGAATAACAAGGCATCTCGGCCGCACCTAAATAAAATACAATACATGAACGCCCCACAGACAAGCAATAAAGCCAGCGAAAGAAAGGGGAGGAGGGGGGATCCACTCCCCGGCGCCATTTCCCTCCTGACAATGAACAGTACTGCATGATATTCGCCTCAGCAGACAAAGAAAAAAGGCACACGGGAACCGACAGAAACTCAATGGAAGGGGGCGGGGGGGAAGGGAGTGGACCAGCTCATACCGAAGAGCTGGCACAGCTAGTCCATCCCTCCACACAACAAAGAACCTGGTATGCCATCGCCGCAGAAACTGTGCCTCCCCGTTATATTCAATCCGGTGAGACAAGAAAGTCCAGATGAGGCGGCGGAGACTCCGCGGCGCTGGATACATTGCGCGCACCGGGTGCCCGCGAGATTCCGCGAGGCAGCGGCGACGCCACAAAACATAAATGGCACAGAAATAGACTAGTCGCGCAAATAACCCGTGTGGTTGCCGGTTGCATGGTCCGGACAGAACTAAACACATCCTGTACACTAGATGCCACATGGTGCACGCAACCGGGCATTGAAAACAAAAGTGGCGCACAGTTGCTGGTGCGCCGCACTGCGGGCATTGATCATTCGGGACAACGCCCCAAGATCAGAGGCGCGCTCGAGTGGGCAAGACGCCCCAGCGCCTCCGCCGCTCGTCTCATGTCCGGGGCGACACTCAAGCACTCATTAGAAGCCACACTCTGCTGCAATGGGTCTAACGATAGGGCGAAGAGCGCCGGGGACAAGGGGCACCCCTGGCGCACACCGCACGTCACCTGGAAAGGCGCGCATGGGGGTACCGTTAAACAATAGCTCCGCGGTGACGCCAGAATACCTCTGCTGCACTCTTGAAACGAAATTGCTGGGCAGCCCAAAGCACTGCAACACGGAAAACAAGTACTGGTGCTCCACACGGTCAAATGTCTTGGCTTGATCTAGGGAGACGAACACCCCGCCAGTCCCCTTCGCGTGTGCGTAGGCAAAGGCGTCCCGCGTGAGTGTTAGGGACGCGAAGATAGAGCCGCCTGGCACAGCGCAATACTGGAAAGGGCTGACTAGATGCGGCAAAAGAGGACGCAAGCGCCCGACCAGGAGCGACTCAACCAGCTTGTAATCCGTGTTGAGTAGGGTAATCGGTCACCATTACGCGGGGCTCAATGACGTCATTGCCTGTTTCGGCACTAGTACGATACGACCCTCGGTAAAAGAAGCCGGTTTACTACCCTCAACAAGGAAGGCGTTGATCACCCTGGTGAGAAGGTCGCCTAGCACATCAAAGAAAGTGTAATAAAAGCCAGCGACCAGGCCATCTGGTCCCGGCGCAGATGTGCGATTCATAGCGCTTAAGGCACCAAGAACCTCCTCCTTGGTTGCTTGCTTGCAAAGCACTGCTTCTGCCTCGTCAGAGGGCGGCGGAAGGGAGCCGCAGAAGGCGGCGACTTCCTAACTAAAACCTTCCCGCTCACAGAAGCCCTGCGACGTGAAAGCGCTCGCGAAGTGCTCACTAAAAACGCTTTTGATGTAGCAAGCCTGATCAGATGCTATGCCGTCCGGCATGCTTACGTTCTCGATGCGGGAAGCCCGCTCATTACGATGCCGTCTGCTACTGGCGTGTCTAAGGTCAGCGGAGTCTTCTGATGGCAACCGCAAGTGCGCTGCGATGCGTGAGGCCTGAGACCTCTCCTCGAGATTGCGCTGATAGCGAACGCGCAGGGTCTCCAAGTACTCTCGCATCGCAAAAGCCCAACCTTTCGCCTGTTTGACGATGCGCATACGGCGCAACACATCGTTGACCGCAAGAGTGTTCCGTCTGCGCGGACGAGAATGTCCCGCCATCGCGCCTTAAGGTCATCCCACACTGCCGGACACATCCCATCGATACCCGCGATGGAGCTGGTCAACTCCGCGCGAAAGTCCCGGGTACAAATCTCATCGAACAGAATCGACGCGTCCATTCGCCATGTTGAGGAGGTTGCTGAAGGCCTAGGGGCGCACCTAAGAGAAACCTTAACTGGGAAGTGGCCACTAAGACCTTCAGCGCCCACCGGAAAGGTGACCACCTCGCACGATAGTAGGACTTAGATGAGAGTGCCCGCAAGAATGCACGATCCAACCGACTAGCGCTCCGGCCCCTCACGCGTGTGGCCACGAAGAAGTCCCTGTGGAGTGAAACCCACACGTGGGTGAGTTGTGGACTGTCGCACCAGCTTGCCAAGTTCTTTAGCATAATAGTTGAATGCTCCTCGACCGGGGCCCTCTCTCTGTCGCGCAGAGTGTCTGTAGGACGCAGTTAAAGTCGCCCCACAAGATGTGTGGCACAGGCTCGAGAAAGTGCCCAGGAATTTAGCGAAAGAAATCGGAGGTAAGCGAGCGTGTTACTTGCACGTACACATTTACAAACCGGATTTTCCGCTCGTCTAGCCAAAGGTCGAACAACCAGCACACGACCGTCTTGCCCAAAAGTGCAATGCGCTCTACCCGGAACTCCGGGTTTAAAAACACAACACCCATGTCACAACACCGCGAATCCGCCAAGGAAACGAAAGCATCAACGTGAAAACGTGTACAAACTGAAATAACGTCTGCAGGAGTGCGGAAATTGCACTCCTGCAGAAACAGAACATCAATATGAAACGAACGCTCAAGGTCAAGCACCTCCCGTTGCTTATCGGGAGAGCGAGAACCCTGCACATTAAAAGAAGCGAAACTAAAAAGAGCCATCATGAGAATAAAGGAGAAAACAATACAACAAAACTAAGCAACGAAACAGGTGAACAAAACAAAACAGTGACGAACTCACTGTAGATTCCGCGGGCAATCTCTGGGTGCGTTGATACACCGGCGCTGACGGGTTGGCGAAGCGCTTGGTACGCGTCCCTGGTCACTGCCGACGTCCTAGCTGGCGGCCCCGCGTCAGCGGGACGACGATGCCAAGCGGTGCTAACAGTTGCGCGGTGGAAAGGTACGGCCGAAGCGGGCGCCTGCGGAAGGAACACACAGTCACACACGCACCAACACACTCCACCACACAAACACCGTCCATCGTTCGCAAGACGCGCCGACGGAACCAGCGCGCAGATAAGATAACGGCAGCCGTGGAGTGCCGAAAATTCGGCGCCCGAGCCGCCGCCGACCGGCGGAAGATGAGGGCCTTTAAGGCCTGAAGTGCTGGGCGAGGGCGCCATAGTGTACACTATTCGCTTCCTGTGACGTCCATGAAGACGTCTTCGTCGTCCGCCCTTTTCTCCTTCTTCCGCGCCGGGGTGGCGGGAGAAGGCGCGCCGCCGTCAGACGACGACGTGAGCTGGCCTTTTGAGTCTTCCAGCTCCAGGACCGTTCGCACACCCGCTCGCGCTAACTTTGCGGCGAACGGGGCCGGCGGGGGCAGGAAGACAGGGATGTGCGGCACCCGTGACTCTCTCGCGCTGTCGCTGATCTTCACGGGTGTGTGCAGGGCGTCACTTGAAGGAGGTCGCCGGCGTCTCACCGCCCGCCCCGACGTCCTGGCGTTGAGCCGCCGTTGGCGCGTCAAAAAAGGACGCCTCCTGGGTCGGAGGCTCATCTTAGGGTGAATCGAGCAGCAAGGCGTTCGAGTCGGTCGAGCCCGATTCCTCGGCGCCGGAGGCGTCCGCGAAGCGCTCCTCCTCCTCTGACCGGGCCGGCGAGGTCTCTTTCTGCTCCGCCCCCACCTGGTCATCCGTGGGCATCCCCGCGGCGTCATCCCGCTGGCCAGCACCCTTGACAGGGCTCGCCGTCGCCCCCTGCGCCGCGCCAATTGCGCCAGCCCCCTCAGGTGTCGCCACCGGCCGGGTTGGTCACCAGTCTCCTGGGGTGGTCTCTTTGCCGCAGCAGTCACGGCCGCCGCGTAGGACCGCGTCCGGACACAGTCAGGCGTCGGATGGGCCCCACAGCAGCGCTTACACACGGGCCTGCACTCCGCGCCCACGTGACCGTAAGCGCCGCACCGGCCGCAACGCACCGCCTTGCAGGCAGCACCGAAGTGGCCCTGTCCTCCGCAGCGGGAACATACGCGCCGAATGCCGCCGGTACTCGATCATGGCTCGAGTCCCGGCCACGGTGTAAGAATAATTTAGGTGATGGCACTGCAGCCGGCGTGCCGTCCTGGTTGTGTTCGCCGCCGGCGCTGTTTCCGTTTCCCGGCGACAGGTGGCGCTAGTAGGTGGAGGCTCTCGGATTCGCGCTGCGTAGGTTATCGATGCTAAGCGTTGCTCGTTTGTCGCGCTCGATATCTGGGTATATAGAAAAGTATGCGCAGGCATGAATACACCGGGATTCTGCAGTAACAAGACTGATTATCTAAATGAATGTGCAACTGATTTCTCGACGGCGTTTCTGTAATAGCTCTGATAGCTAGCATACGTTGAAGCCAGTATATCAATCGTATTTTCTAGTTGCGCCCGCCAATGTTAGCTAATTAAAGCAAAAATAAATAAATTGTAACAGGATTTTCGGGGAAATATCCTAAGGACAGCTAGCCAAAATGCCGTTCCGAGCTTCGGTCGTCAACCCAGTGATCTCGCGCTGTGCGCTGGCGGTGCGGCTGCCGCCGCTGCTCATCTTCCTCTTTACAAAATAAACGTCCTCAAAGCACCTTGAACCATTGCACCTTTAGCTTACACATGTACTTGGTTACAAACATCTCTCGACACGCGACCCCTACGCAGACTTCTGCTCAGTGTTAAGGCGATGGCGGTTATACTTTACGCCAGTACAGCAAGCCGTGTGCAGTACAGCTTGATGAAGGGCATGTCACACGGTTAAATCCATCGCAACTCTCAAAGCAGTATATCTTGTGCTAGTTGCCCATGAATGGGCATAATTTTTATATCCTACTATGTCATTTCAAGAGATGGATGGATGGAAAAACTTTATTTTCGTCAGAGAGCATGTGTGGACGATTCCGTGTCAGATGGCCATCAACCCATGGCTGACGGCGATCTGGGTGGCCCACTCCACGGCCCTGGTCTGGACGACCGGGTCTGAGCTGGCCAACACGGCCTCCCACTGCTCGAGGGAAGGATCACGCATAATGTCCGCCGGTGGCGGTGCTATGCTACAGCTCCATAATATGTGGTCATAGGTTGCCAATTCGTGACACCATTTGCACTCCGGCTGAATGTCCGGGTAGATTTTGCTCAATACGTATGGGTTGAAGAAACATCTAGTCTGCAATCGTCGCCAGACGCATTCCTGCGCCTTCACCAATTGCTTGTCCGGGGGTGGGTAAATCCTCCGCTCAAGTCTGAAATGATTAGTAATGTCATGAAAGGATACCAGCCCATCTCTCGTGGACCTTCCCGGGACGTACAGCTCACCTACTCGGCTGACGAAACCTCGAGCATTCATGTGAGCCGTCTCGTTCCCAGGGTTCCCAGAGTGTGCAGGTACCCAGACAATTTCCGTCTCCGTAATCCCTCGCTCCGTGGCCCGATTCAGCAACCGCGCCGCTGTGACAGATATTCTGCCCCTCGCCAAGAGAGCAATGCGCGCTCTTACATCAGAAAAAAAAATGTCCGACCTGAAGTAGGTCTGGTGGTGTGTACAGTGCTCTTACATTTGTGTAGAATATTAGGAATGGTATGCTGAAAGGGGGGCTAAACATATACTTTATTCTGTCACAAAACTATACATTACATGGCAAAAACTGTTTAAAACATACATTCACAAAAAATCTAACAAGAATTAGTACATTCTTTAAACTTGGCAACAGGATTCAGGATGAACAAAGTTTTGCAAGCTTTTTTTTCTCTTGAGCTTGTTTTTTCAAGTTCATGGTTGCAGCTTTGCAGTGCGGCCTCATTCTCATGGTTAAGAAATAGTGCAGAATTTGTGCGATGACCTCTTCTTTGTGCTGAGCTCATGGAAAAGTCAAGGTCTTTGTGTCAAGCACATGCTCCACTGTTTCCCAGTATACAGACTGACTGTCGGCATTTTTTGCAAAGTGCTCCTCAGCTGCTCTCAACAGCTCAAACAGATTCACGTTGGGGTGCAACAGTCCACCCCTGCTCTTTGTGTTGGTCAGGGATGCTTCAGCAGAGCTGTTTTCCGGAATGGTAAAAGCAGACCGGCAACAATCGCACGTTGTGGCTTTCATCAACTTTCGGCTCAAGAATCCAACCACATAGTAAAGCATGCAGTCAACGACTTGCGCTGTATTCTTTCCGTTTACTGTGATAACATCCTCACATTCCCAGTCCTCAACAAGAATCAGTTTATCAAGCTTTTCTTTTAGCTGATCAATGAAGCCAGGCGAAGAGTTGCTTGCACTGCCTAGTTCGATCAGGGCTCTGAAGTCTGATGCGTCTAGTAATGGCTTCTCATCGACCACGCAGCAATTCCCAAACTTGGGAGGCCTCAGAAGGCTGTAAATGGACATTGTATTGTACAGTTGCAAAAATGTTGGCATTGAAGGATGGTCCTTCTGGCTTCCAGCAAGTCTTATCTTGCCAAAGAATCTTTCGATCCGATCTTGGTTCATTTTATTTGTAAGAACGTATCTGAACTCGTACTGATGCAAAAGAACCTCACAAAGCTCTTTAGTTGATCTCAAGGTAACTCGGAGCCCTTCAGAGGTGCTTTTTGTCAGGAACATATCTTTCGTGATATTTCCACTCTGCAGCTCTTTTTCCGAGTTATCCAACCATTCTACCCCACGTGACAGAATGCCTAGGTCAGAGCCCTGCTTTGTGACACCTTCATGAGGAAACCGCCGGTTCAAGGCATCGAAAAGATTATTAAGAAACAATGTGAATTCTTGCGTGGCTTCAGTGTCTCCCAGACTGCGCAGACCACGGTTTCTGTAAAATTCAATACCTGCTGCCATCGAGCGACTGAACACTTGCGTGGCAAGCTTTACCCGCATCTTTTCACAGTTGCTTGGATAAATGTGGGAATGTGTTATTTTTGGACACACCTTCAGAGCTCCAACATTCGCTTGGTCTTCTTTATAAACTGCTGCATAGTCCTCCCACCTAATCCAACGTCCCTCCTTTTTCAGGTACCTTTGTTGCAAAAGACGGTTTCTGATGCATTTAAAGAGGTGTGGAGCATCAGAAAATGCAAAAACTTTTCGTGTGGGGTCGCTTGGATGTGTGAAGGAGTTCTGGCAGGCTTCTAGTGACCCACTTATACCCAGTGTTCGCCACATAGTCCTGTTTGTCGAAGCTCCATGACAAACAAACCCATGAATTTTTGCTCCAGCTTCGTCCATAAGTAAAATTGCCTGAAGGAGCAACTGTGCAAGAATAGTACCCCTCGTGGCACCTTTTGCTGCAAAAACGCCTATTGGCTGAGCATAACTTTCACCAAAAGGGCAGAACATAAAAACAAGAGCATGGTCTGCAAGCTCGCTACTGTTTTCCGTCTCTGATGCCAGACCGACGTAGGTCATTGTCTTTGAGTTGACAGCCTTGCTTTTACGGACTTGCATCTCATCAAAGATGATAATACCATGCCGCTTGAAGTCATCTTTCTTTTCAAGTTTCCTTTTTAAGGCTATGAAGAACTTACTATCAAAGTCTGTTTTAAAGCCCACCAATGAGATGTAGCGGTGTATTGTTCGTACTGAAGGCAAGGCGAGAATTTCACTCTCCATCAAGAATCTGTATCCTGCAGGTGACCTAATATGGAGGAGAAGGCAGAGCAAGATCCAGTCGTCTGAGTATCTTCTACCGTTTTTTGAGCGAGCTTTGCCTGCAGCTACACACTCTTTCAACACCAGCTTTTGCGCTTCAGGAAGGTTTGCTTCTCTGGAAAGGCGTTCGAGTGTTTCATTACTGATTTCTAGTAGTTTTGATTTGCAGTTAGCCAATTCTTGTTCAAGATTGTTTTTGTTCTTGAAGCCGCACTTTTGACTTGTAGCAGGCAATCCTGGCGCGCCGCAACATTTCAATGCGTGTTTTTTTCGATGGACTGGCCGGAATGCGAATGTGTTTCAGTTGAGCATTCTTTTTCTTTCGTGCAGCATGAATACGAAGTACATCTTTTAACTTAGCACATGCATTGCAACTTGTACTCTCTGTCACTAGTAGGCAACTGTTGTGCCGCCAGGTTCCACATTTGTCAATATATGCGCACTCGGGGCGTATATTATTGTACATTTCACCACTGGGACCACCTGCACACACATGCATTTCATGAAAGACCCGCACTGCACACTCTATATCAGCTAGGGAATTCATGGGCAAACCAGAACTTGTGGTCTGTACGTTAACAATACGGCCATAAACAAAACATTTCACTGACAAGGAGTCATTATGTGATGTGGTTACTACTAGTACTTTTCTATGAAAAGGCGCCTGGTTACTCTCTTTCGGCAATTCTAGCTCACTGAAAACAACAGATTTAACTCCAAATCTCTCAGAAACTTGGACTGCCCAGGCTTCACTTAGGAGTTTAAGGCTGGATGCACAGCATGACAGAGCGGAAATTGTCATTTTCTGTCCGCCGTCCTGGAGGAACAGGGACTCGGTGGGTCGCTGCTCTTGCGTTGGTCCATGACTTCTCTCTTGCTGCGTAGTTTTTTCAGATGAGGAAGAAACTTGTTGCTGAATGAAAAGATATGATAGAATCAGGAATGTTTCTGCCGTCCCAACTAAGCCAAAGTTTCGTTTACGTCACCTATATTATGTCATTACTTCTCTTAAACAAGTCGGTGTTATTTGTTTCTTGCTATTTTATTATTTCTTATTATTCTAAAATTTTCCTGTTACCAACCTCTTCTTTAACGCCTGAACGGCGCTGAAATTAAATAAATAAATGTTCACTTCCCGGATGCCGCCTAATAGTGAGCAAAGCTTATGCGATTACTAGCACACTGTGCTATTAGATGTCCAATGAGATCCCGGCTAATTAATTATAATCAAATAAATATACTGAAGAGAAGAATCGTATCGTATTTACGATAATTTCCGCTCAGTAGTTATTGTAGAACAATATAATGATTTGTTGCGCCTAGTGAGCTTAGATGAGGCGGCTGGAGGAATGCCACCTGAATTTAAACAGGAAATTACCTTTTAAGCTGTATGACTAGGTGCGTCGGCAGTGCATGTGCCACTCAATGTGTCAGTATCGTATTGAAAAGTATCCTCTTCTTCACGTGGAGGGGGCGCGACGCTGTTGAAATCCAAGCGTGGCCTCTTACAAGGCGCGTCTGTTGATTCGGCATCAGAATGTTTTGAACTCGTGGTGTCAACGAGCAATAAACTTGGTGTATTTTCAACGGCCAGGTGTAGCTCTTCAGAAGCATTCGACGCTTCTGGCTGTCCTTGCTTCTTAGGCTTGTGAGAAGTCGGCGGCAGAGCCTGCCGTTTCCGCGGAGGTTTTCTCGTTTTTTGCTGCACAGTCAAGTATCCTGGGCAGTTCGGGAAAATGCTAGGCACAGCGTCGGGTGAGAGCACCGGTTTTTTTTGTGCGTGTAGAAGGACGTTCCCCTTGTATTCCGCGTGATATGTTGCAGAGATCACTTCATTCGGGAAGTGCTTTGCGCACACGTGGTCGGTAGGCTGCAAAACTCTATCTGCTCTCGGAATCGCCCGTCGCCACTTTTCTAAACGTTCGGGTTCACGCGGAGCCTTGAAAAGCGACACACGCTCCGTACAAGTCCGATACCCCGACTTGCAATTCGGTACAAAGCACTTCTTGCCCATTTTGAAGCGCAGCAAGGCTGAGCGCAACAAATTGCACTCGGCGTCACATGCCGCGGCGTGGTATACGTTGAGTGAATCCCAGCCGAATACCAATCAGCCGAACAATGCACTCACTGGACTCACAGGCACAACCAAACACTTTTCGAGAACCCGGAGAAGCCTTCACACACACACACACACACACACACACACACACACACACACACACACACACACACACACACACACACACACACACACACACACACACACACACACACACACACACACACACACACACACACACACACACACACACACACACACACACACACACACACACACACACACACACACACACACACACACACACACACACACACACACACACACACACACACACACACACACACACACACCACACACACACACACACACACACACACACACACACACACACACACACACACACACACACACACACACACACACACACACACACACACACACACACACACACACACACACACACACACACACACACACACACACACACACACACACACACACACACACACACACACACACACACACACACACACACACACACACACACACACACACACACACACACACACACACACACACACACACACACACACACACACACACACACACACACACACACACACACACACACACACACACACACACACACACACACACACACACACACACACACACACACACACACACACACACACACACACACACACACACACACACACACACACACACACACACACACACACACACACACACACACACACACACACACACACACACACACACACACACACACACACACACACACACACACACACACACACACACACACACACACACACACACACACACACACACACACACACACACACACACACACACACACACACACACACACACACACACACACACACACACACACACACACACACACACACACACACACACACACACACACACACACACACACACACACACACACACACACACACACACACACACACACACACACACACACACACACACACACACACACACACACACACACACACACACACACACACACACACACACACACACACACACACACACACACACACACACACACACACACACACACACACACACACACACACACACACACACACACACACACACACACACACACACACACACACACACACACACACACACACACACACACACACACACACACACACACACACACACACACACACACACACACACACACACACACACACACACACACACACACACACACACACACACACACACACACACACACACACACACACACACACACACACACACACACACACACACACACACACACACACACACACACACACACACACACACACACACACACACACACACACACACACACACACACACACACACACACACACAGATGAGTTTCAGCAATTACACCCCGCGCGTGGCGTGAAAATTTCCGAACGAACGCGAGCGGGCAGCGCGGGCCCCTGGGCTCCCATAGTACAGCGCCATCTGTACCCTTGCGGCGAAAACTACCGCTGATTCAAGGTCATCTGCGAACACAATCTGCCCGCGCCTTCTCTCTACGGGGAGCGGCGAGTGTCAGCACCTAAATTATTCTTACACCGTGGCCCCGGCCACAGCCAAAAAGTTGGGTGAACACTTCATCTCCAAATTGGCGAGGCGCGTCACGTTCCCGATGGTGTTGTTGCTCAGGAAAGCCGTCTTGGTCTCCGGCCGGGCCTTTCCTGTCCACTTCTGTGTCGTCCGTGTCCTTTTTGCGCTATGTTTTCTAAGAACTGTTACCAACTAGCCCAAACCAAGCTACTGTTACATCAAATTTCTCCTACATTGGGCTCTTTTCTATCCTCACCTGCCACCATTCTTCCTGTGATCACCTATAGCGCCTGTCCTGTCCACTTCTGTGTCGTCCGTGTCCTTTTTGCGCTATGTTTTCTAAGAACCTTTCCGTACGGCATGAACGCCGCGACCAGGTTGCGTCGCTGACGCATGACTGAAGACTGTACACCGTCACATGAACCACTGGAATTCCCATCTGTTCCAGCGGCACTTCTATTCCGCCAATCAGCAGGCTGCCTCTCGCCGCCATCTTTGTTGCCTGCGCCATGGAAGCCACGGCGGCCAGGAAACGAATAGCTCCGAGGTGTTGCAGGTAAGTCAACCCCCGACTACAACCACCATCCTCGAGAATGTCGGCGAGGCGGTCGGCCGGAACAGGTTCCGGAACCAAAAACAGAAGGCATTGCGTCTTGAGGGGAGGGGGGGGGGCGCTTCAGGACACTGTCGCTCCATGGGATCCGCCCGGGTCACCACGACAGGAGCGCGGCACCGGGCAGCAGGACGGCAGGCAGGAGCTCCGGAACGCAGGATCCGGGGGCCCGCCTGGTCACGAACGCTTGAAGATCCACTGGGTTGACGGGCAAAGAGATGCTTATTGCTCTCAAACATTCAAAAGAGCACTTTCAACCAGAACAAAATTCCAAGAGTGCACTTGAATACAATTGTACACTGACAGCCCAGTTTGGCTCTCCATTGAAAAAGATCATGAAAAAAAAGGGGGGGGGGGGGAGCCCTCGCATCTTCAAATTCAGGGACACATACAAAAAATTACATTGTAGTCACATGTGAAACAGAGACAATATGAAAACAAGGGGGGGGGGGCAGGCTAGTAGAGTAAAGTCCTCATTTCTAGCCTGCCGTTGGTGATTACAAAAAATCGTGTGTGCCAGCGCCGCAGAAGCAGCGCCTCGCCACTTGTTGCTAACTGGCCAGACAAGTATCCGCAGATGACGAGGCGCAGGTTATGCAACGCTGTGTACATAGCGCGAGCGGGGGTTCGACGAGCCCCGCGAGGCAACGCCGACGCCAAAAAACAAACATTGTGGCACCCACCACTAAACTAGCAAAGGGGCCTCGTTGACGCCTAGCCCCTCTACCGACACGCACAAGAAACATCGCTGCACGAGGCGCCATATCGATCTTGCGACAACGCACTCATAAAACACATGTTGCGGTGTTTCCTGCCCGCCGTAGTTGGCGCACTGCTCATCGGGGACGATGCCCCACCTCGCCAGGTGCCGGGGCGTTGGAAGGACGCCCCAGCGCCTGTGCCACTCAAAATCCCGCACCTCATCTGGCAGCCTAGCAGCTACCCCGGATCGCAGCTTAGATACCGAGGTCTTTCTCTGATCGTCCTGAGCGAGGCGGTTGCAACAGACCACCTCGCTCACACGAGAGGCAGGCGCTTCAAAGATGTTGATATCGGGCGCGTCGGTCTCCAAGGCCGACTTTAAGCCCGCCACTGACTTGTAATAGGGAGACGGCCTCTCAGCTTGCGGACCCGAGTACCGGAGGGGCGAAAAGACGCGGCGCACGGAACCCATCCAATAAAGCATGAGCCCGCGGCCTGGGTACCACTCCGATTCCAAAAGACTGGACAGATGTCTAGCTCCCAGGATCCGGGCAACTGTGGGGACGGATGGGAGTCACAGGCCTCCCCTACTGGCAGGCAGTTCGAGGAAGTGGCGAGCATCAAGTGCGGGGCCACCGTCACATACAAAAAGTGCCAATAAGAGACGCGAGCCATCCCGCTGTACTGCGCGGCATGGTTGCGACGCGCGCGACGTAAAAGGCGAATGCGAAAACTCGCATCTTGACAGTCATCACCTTCTAGTGCAACGAAAGGCGTTTGGGCGCGGCTTCCGCGAGAACCCGTGTCGCACGCGACAGTACCTCCTCCTAGGCGCGTGGCGAGACTCGTCCCGGCTCGAACAGGAACCTCAGAATTCGCACGGCGTCCACAAAGGGCACCGTCGCGGGCAGAGGACACCGAAAGGAGCCAAAAGCGAGAGCGCTGCTCCTGGTCGGGTTAAGCTCGTCACCTGAGAGAGAAGCGTATTCCTCAAAAATCAGCAGGAAAGCCAGAAAGCTGTCCGAGTTCTGTCACAGACTGAAATGTCGTCCGCATAGGCGGAGACAACGACAGACTCCTGACCAGCCATGGGGAAGCCGCGAATGCGCCTGTCTAACACTGCCTTACGTAAGAGCGAGTCGAGTGACATCACAAAGAAGGCCGGCGAAAGCGGGCACCGCTGCCGCACTCCCCGCGTCACAGCGAACTCACCGGCAACAGTGCCGTTCATGAACAGCTGGCTTGTCAGGCTGCAGTGTAATAGCGGCACGACCTGGACGAAATCTGCCGGCAGGCTGAAACAGCGCAGCACCGCAAAGATGTAGGCGTGCTCCGCGCTGTCAAACGCTTCGGCCTGATCGAGCGACACGAAGACTCCGCTGACCCGTTTCGCGCAGGCGTAAGTAAATACGTCCCGTGTTTACGTGAGCGAGGCGAAGACCGATCGCCCCGGAACGGCGCACGATTGAAAGGGGCTCACCAGACTGCCTAAAAAAGTCCGCAACCACCTGACCAGCAGCGTGGCAACCAGATTGTAATCGCTGTTGAGGAGAGCAATGGGTGTCCAGGACCCGAGCTGTGATGGTGGCATGCCTTCCTTCAACAGCAACACAATCCGGCCAACACTGAAAGAGGCTGGCTTCTGCCGCGACACCAAAGGACCGTTCACCAGCCGGAGCAGCAGAATCCCGACGGTGACGAAAAAGGCAGAGTAGAAGCCTGCCAGTAAGCCGTCCGGTCCGGGAGCGGTAGACTGGTTCATCGCCCGCAAGGCTTCAAATATTTCTTCTCTCGTGGCAGGGGAGCAAAGCGCGCCGCACGCCTCGACTGAAAGCTGTGTAAGCGAACCGCAGAAAGCCGTGACCCTTCCTTCAAAATTCTCCTGAGCTGACAAGCCTCGCGTCGAAAAGAGCGTCGCAAACTGCGACGCGAAAACACGCTGGATCTCTGAAGGCGCCGTCGAAGTCTCGCCTCTCCGAGAGACACCTCTTTGCTACACGGCGGGCTCGCGTTCCTTTGACAAAGGGAGCGTGCGTAACCAAGGTCGGCGACGTCATCCAGCGGCTGTCGACAGCCTCCCGCCAAACGCGACGCACGCGCACTCTCCTCCAACACGCGGTGATATCTCACGCGCAAAGTGTCCAGATATTCGCGCATGGCAAAAGTCAGCTCTCCGCCCTCCTTCGGGATGCGCATACGGCGCATGATGTCATTAAGCGCGCCGGTCCGACGGGCATTGCGGACTTTCCCTGCACGAATCAACACATCCCTCCACGAGGCTTTCAAAGCATCCCACACTTCGGGAGTAAAGTCTCCAGCCACATCAAATCAAGCCGCCAACTCGGCACGAATTTCTGCGAGGAACAGGTCATCGTGTAGGACTGAAACATCCATGCGCCACGTGAGGGGGCCGGTGAGGTGACCGGGCGTTTATTTATTTACAACATAAACAACACAAGAAGAAGCAAAGCAAGGAGAAAACTATTTACATGACTAAAGCGTTGATCACACGAATTCAGCCCCCGTTCAACCCAGAGCGCTTGTCTTTAAACCCTCTGTCTCCGCCCTTAGCGGGGACATCAACCAATAAAATTACTAGCGACTCACCTCACCAATCAGTGGTTAGGGAAAGGAAAATACGGTTTCCGCCAACTAATCACAGATTGGAGAAAGAGTGCTGATTAAACATTTGGGGAAGGAGATGTTGCAATCAAATACACAAACAGCACAAACGCGACCACCCTCTCCCACAGCACCCACGGCACAGCGGTTACCACTTTCCTAACATTTGTTTTCTCTTTCGCACACGCGTGAAACATATGCCGACGAGACGATCCCTAAAGTTGCGTACAGAACACACCGAAAGAGAAGAAGGCAGTCATTACGGGAATAGTGGGTTTCCGGTCACCCGGCTAATACTCAGCCGTATCTCGTGTGTTCCAGAAACCTCGTCAAGCCCTTGACAACGAACACATGTCGACAGCTGCACATGGTTAAGCTTCTTAAGACGAGTTATGCCCATGACGGCGCGGAGTAAACAGATGACGCCCGCTGCAAGAAGGGGAGGCCGAGACGGGGAGTGGTCCCTTTGTTGGCGACTTCAGGCCCCACTGGAGCGGCCTTCCTTGCGAACACAAGACCAACGAGTTCAGCGAACTCCACGTCCGGTTTTTGCTTTTAATGGCTTTTCAGCACCAGCATTCCGCTTGCAGAACGAGAGCTGGCTGATGCATTTAGTAGAGAGTTATAGCATATCTTTACCGTGTTTACGTTACCGTTTACCGGGCCCGGCAAGCGACGTCTGCGCATGCGCCGCCACTTACCGGTCCGCAAACGCTTTACGGAATCCCTTTTAGCGTTGGGGAGAGTTAGCGTTCACTTGTAAACAAACATGGCGGCGCCCTGCAAGACCGCTTAGGACCAAACACAGCACCGTCGCCGCGTTCTTCGGCGCCATTTCTCGCCATACATGAAGGCATTCGCTTTTAATTTACAAACTCACTCATACGTTGAGGTTTGAGTAGCAGCTAGGCCATGTTTTTGAGATTATTTGCTGATTTTTGAGCAGTTAAGCCTGACTACTATATGTCGTGTACATAGCCAAATAGCAACGACTACACTGCAGCTCTTCAGTTTCGTGCCTGATTTACCATTTTTCTATATTTTCATGATTTTTTCCTCAAAAAAAGACTGGTGATTCTCTTGGTATATTCATCAGTAATTGCAGAAATAAAAAGTTTCTCCGGCCCGGAGTTGGCGCGCTTTAACTTTCTACCACTAGATGGCGCCATTGTGGAAGGCAGCGGGGCTGACTTACCCAAGGCATTGGGGTTTAGGGATAGTGAAGGGAAAGTGGATTTTAAGAGGTTAGAAGTAACCAAGCGAAGGTTATCTGATTAGTGGCTAAAAGCAAGACAGGAGTAAAATTTCACAAGACATGGCTAGTGGCTTGAGCCACCGCCCGATGTAAAGGGTTCAGCCGTATCCATCCATCCATCCATCCATCCATCCATCCATCCATCCATCCATCCATCCATCCATCCATCCATCCATCCATCCATCCATCCATCCATCCATCCATCCATCCATCCATCCATCCAAACACAAAGAAGCGACGATGCGGCACGGCAAACAGGTGTCGTAGTTGTGCTTTTTTGCAGCACTCGCAACGCAACGTGCGCTGTGTATGCAAGCTTACTGAGGTCTACGTAGTGAAATTGTCTACTGGCCAGGTTAGGCAAAAGTGTCTAGCTTCACGGGCACATTTGAAAAGCCGCTGAGTCGGCTGTTAGCTGAAGTGTAGTCGGTACGTCTTTATATGCAGAGAAAAAGATTATTAATGTGTAGCATTTCCCTTCATAGAAATAATTGCAATGCATCAGTAATTTTTATCATTAAAAGCTTGGCATCTGCCATCATCATCACTCGTTTTAGCGTGACGGCAAACTTGTTACGGGAGAGACGGTACGCTAAAACGTCTTCTGGCGTTCGCCGCGCTAACCGGAAAATCCGGCGTCCGGTAACACGGTAAACGGTAACGTAAACACGGTAACGACATGCTATAACTCTCTATTTTCGCTTCCACTGACATACAAGAAATCAGTATTTTGTATCGATAGCTTCACTATGCCAGCCACTTCGCGAGGTCAGCGTGGCTGCGCGCTGAACCGTAGCAACTCCGCTCCGCCAGCTCTGCGCATGCGCGGAGAGACGTCATAGCCAGAAGCTGGTGTGGGCGCCGCGCGTCTCGCCGTCCGCGGAGCACATACCGCGCGCCTCGCCAGTTGTGCGCATGCGCGGAGTGACTTCAGAGCAAGCAGCTGGTGTGCGCACCGCTGGCCTACATTACGCTAGCACTTCGAGCCTCCAGCGTGGCGGCGCCGTGGCCACTGTAGCAGCTGCCAGGGACGCGGCGCGCCGAGAAACCGAGTGGAGGAGGAGTAGAGAGGAACGACCAGCGAAACGGAGCGGCGAAAGACTAACTTCGCAATTCGACTGAGCAAGTTTCACTCGGTCAGCTCTAGCTATCGCGTCACTCCAGGTTTAACCAGAGCTATACCACAGACATACTTTATTAACATTTCCTTAGAAACGGTATAGCGGAAATAGTGGATATGTTCAAAAATTAAGCGTGAAATATACATTATCATAGGAGTTTGGAGACCCAAAGGCCATGCAAAAGAGACCTGCAACAATGTAGTCTTCAAGAGATATAAGGCAAGAAAAAGTAAATTGAGCTGACAGAAACATTCACCTGCTCTCCGGCAGAAGTTCCCTGGCTTGTAACCTATAATACTTCTCGTGTTTCTTTTTTTTTGGGAACACATTTTACTTGACGCAATACACTCCCCCGGAGCAAAATTTTTTTATGAAACGAAAAGCAGCCGCACTACTCTCACGACAAAGACGGTGATGAGGTTGCGGCCTCGTGCTTTGTTTTCGGCTAGGTCCTTTTGGGCCGCTTATTTGAGGTACACGTTTGCACAGCTTATTGGAGGCTGTGGAAACCAACAGTACCTTGTCTGCAATCTCACGTTTTGTGTTTTGAGGCTGTGCGACACCTTCAGGAGACATTTGCAGAACATCTGGTTTGACTTCGGTGGCGCCATCCTCAGGACGTTTTTGATCGAGTCCCGCATTTTGTTTTTTGGAGGATACTTTCAGAGACTGCAGTTAACTCAACCGAAGGGAAGCCTGCTGCCATGTCACATATAATAGGTAGTATCAAATAAAATTATGCACGAAAGAGGTTTGAAGAAGACGACGAGGTTGGTGATAAGGATGACGTGAATTAACCGAAGACTAACGAAGATGAAGAAGTATTCAGTGAGGTGGAAAGAGATGATTGGTGGAAAAGAGAAGTAGAAAAAGACGACAAGGATTACGCGGACTAACACCAAGGCTATAAAAGCGCGAGGGAGAGCGAGGCACGGGGGGGAATAACAGAGAAGCGGAGGCTCCGGCGGCTCAGGGACGCTTCGACTGGAAGAGAGCGACGCCGGCTACTGCTCCGATGAGCTCTTGTTCTACGGCTTCGTACCGCGGACTTCCTGCCGTTCCTGAGCGTTGTTAGGTGTGGGGCTCCAATGCCATAGCAGGCCACCAGTGTTGGGGGATTGCGCTTCGATCCCACCGCTGCCACCAGTTGTTAGGTGCTGGCCCTTGGTTCGCCTGGGCCGTCTCTCGCCAAGGTCGATGTCCACGGGTTCCGCATCGGGAGGCTGCTGGTACGGGGTGACGAAGAGACGCAATGGTCTACGAGGTGGAGAAGTGACTGAAAATGGTTTATTTACATTTTTACAGAGCTCAAGGGTGAATCGGGAGCTGGTTGGTCAAATGCCAGATCGCTGCTTAAATAGGGTCCCCTGTCCCCAGGTCTTTAGTTAGGGAATTTAGTTCACTAAAATGAGTCCAATCACTGTGATGTCGATCACGTGTCCAGTCTTTAGGATCCGTCTTCCAGGACGTCCCCAACAACACACTCTCGCCACTTCTGGAAAGTTATGGTCCGTGCTGTCTCTACAGCAGTGATGAATAGCCCGAAGGGGGCCCCTAGCGGTGTCGAAGGTCAGTCACCTGCACTTCACAGCGCTCCGTGGGAACGAGAGGCTGCCGTTGCCCTTTGCAGATGGTTCCATGTAAGAGAACGCACTTAGGGTAAGACGAGGTCGTTTACGAAGCACGAACATTCCGGCGTTGTTCCCTTAGTCAAACACGGCCGCGTTTGCCACGGCTCATATGCAGCCCCGCGCCGCTTGCCACTTGCCGCCTCTCCCGCCGTTCCTTCCGGGGAGACCGAGGTCGTTATGTCCCGTGTGGGTCCATCGTCGTGAACAAACGACAACCTTGCATCTGTAAAAAGTTCCCAGGCAGCGGATGTCGATTTCACCCGGTAAACACCAAAAGGGGGGGGGGGTGGAAGGTCTCTTATAGACGCCGCCACCTGCATTCGTGGCGCCGCAACCCCGTCGACGGCCCTTTGAAGCCTCTGTCGATTGATGAATCCCAGTCGCTCGAACATTCGTGGCAGGTTGGCGTTCTCCGAACGTAACAGCCCGTTCCGGGGAGTCAACGGAGGACGCTGCCACCTGCTACGGCCAGGGGTGTCTCCAGCGCTGTTGCCACCCATCCGGGTGGTGCCCCCAACGCCAACAACACCTGCATCACCTCCACGGGCGCTTGGACCGGCAGCTTGTTAGACGCAGCCAGCGACGGCAGCCTCAGCACGTCGAACGCCATCTCGACGCCGGCTACTGGACCCATTCAACGCCGCATCCGCACCGAACCAACCGTGAGCACGAACGCCGACCGCTACCAGTAGAACGCTAGTAGTAGACGCTAGTAGCAGTGTTACCGGATCATGTGTATGGATAGTCTGTGTTTTGGGTTAGTTTTGGTAGTTAGTTTTGTGTGCTAGTGTGTGTGTCACGTAGGATGTATTAAATGGGCGTCTGTGTGGGTACACCTGTCGCCTAGTCCATTCTTTTCGGTCCGAATGTTATCCGGAGAGATCCGTGACAGGCAGCAAGTCGGCCAACCTTATCGTCGAAACAAACTTCCACCTGGTGCCAGAAGTACTTAAGAGCGAGTGTCGTCTTGATTACTTTTGAGCGTTATGAATTGATGAGTTACAATTTCTTGCTCGTACGAGAAAAGTAACCCCAGCAGAAATGGCTGTCTCCAAATGGCCGCCTTAGATATAAAATTGTAGCTCTTTCTTACTTGGCGGTTCGACAGTACTTACAGGGACATGACCTTTGAGGTTAAGAGCATTTGAAATCCTGGTAAAGTTTGCTTCAAACTAATTTTCAGACCCTGAAAATAAGCTCGTCAGACATTGGAACATATCATTTTTAAACACATCTGGGAGTTCCTCGAAAAACACAATATCCTAAACAATTACCAGCGTGGTTTCCTTCAAGGATTGATAACTGCTATATAACAAATCGAATTTACGCACGGCATTTGTCAGTGAATATGCCTAGGTACCAGAAGCTGTACCAGAAGCTTGGAAGAATGCAAACATTATCTTAATTCATAAGAAGGGAGACGCCAAGGACTTGAAAAATTACAGGCCGATCAGCTTACAATCCGTTGCCTACAAAGTATTTACTAAGGTAATCGCTAATAGAGTCAGAGCAACGTTAGACTTTAATCAACCAAATGATCAGGCAGGCTTTCGTAAAGGATATTCCACAATAGATCATATTCATACTATCAATCAGGTGATAGAGAAATGCGCAGAATATAACCAACCTCTATATATAGCTTTCATTGATTACGAGAAAGCATTCGACTCAGTGGAAACCTCAGCAGTCATACAGGCATTGCGTAATCAGGGGGTAGAAGAGCCTTATGTCAAAATACTGGAAGATATATATAGCAACTGCACAGCTACTATAGTCCTCCATAAAGTCAGCAATAAAATTCCAATAAGGAAGGGCGTCAGGCAAGGAGACACGATCTCGCCAATGCTGTTCACCGCATGTTTGCAGGAGGTATTTCGAAGCCTGAATTGGGAACAGTTGGGAATAAGAATAAATGGAGAATACCTAAATAATCTGCGATTTGCTGATGACATTGCCTTGCTGAGTCACTCAGAAGGTGAACTGCAAATCATGATCAACGAGTTAGACAGGCAGAGCAGATCGATGGGTCTAAAAATTAACATGCAGAAAACCAAGGTAATGTTCAACAGCCTAGCAAGGGAACAACAGTTCACAATTGGCAGCGAGAGCCTAGAAATTGTGCCGGAATACGTCTACTTAGGGCAGGTAGTGACAGCTGATCCAGATCATGAGAGGGAGATAACTAGAAGGATAAGAATGGGCTGGAGCGCATATGGCAAATTCTAGCAGATCATGAGTGGCAGTTTACCAATTTCCCTCAAGAGGAAAGTGTACAACAGCATAATCTTACCGGTACTCACCTACGGGGCAGAAACGTGGAGGCTAACAAAAGAGTCCAGCTTAGGTTAAGGACAACGCAGCGAGCCATGTAAAGAAAAATGATAGGTGTAACATTAAGAGATCGGAAGCGGGCAGAGTGGGTGAGGGAACAAACACGGGTTAATGACATCCTAGTCGAAACCAAGAGAAAGAAATGGGCTTGGGCAGGGCATGTAATGCGAAGGCAAGATAACCGCTGGTCCTTAAGGGTAACGGAGTGGGTTCCAAGAGAAAGTAAGCGTAGCAGGGGGCGGCAGAAGGTTAGGTGGGCGGATGAGATTAAGAAGTTTGCAGGCAAAGGGTGGATGCAGCTGGCAAAGGATAGGGTTAATTGGAGAGACATGGGAGAGGCCTTTGCCCTGCAGTGGGTGTAGTAAGGCTGATGATGATGATGATGATGCCTAGGTGCAGTGGCTGACGGCAGTTTTGTTGACTTGTCCAATGCTTTCGACGCCGACCAGCACCCAAAATTCCTCCATAAACTTGAGTGGTTAAAAATAACCGTTACTTCTATGGTTGATTGGATATCCAGCTTCCCAATCCAGCGTTCTGAGTCGGAACACTTCAATTAATCTACTCCGCCCGACCGGTTAGTGTTTTATCCGGCATTCCACAAGGTTGTGTCTTAGGCCCGCTTATTTTCTTGTTATATATTGATGCTCTGTCGCGTTGCGTGTCCGTTAAAATTTGTCTTCACGCTGATCATTGCGTCCTATATCACAGCGTTAACACGCCACTTGGCCATGCACTGATTAACGACTCATTTGCTAAATTTTGTAGGCGGTGTAAAGAATGGCAAATGAACATTAATTTCTCAAATAGTTTCCATGTACTTTTCCAGAAGCCCATCCTCCTTCACTTTTCACGTACACTTTTCACGGTCAGAATTTACAAAGAGAATTGAGTTTAAATACCTCAGTTTTCATTTTTCTCAAGGCATGTCATGGTCGAAAAACATTGATATCATATGTAACAAAGCTCTTAAACGTCTCGGGTAGCTCCATTGTACATTGCCTAAGGCACCAAAGTGTACCAAACTGGTGGCGTACAAAAGAAATCAGTAGGCTTAATCTTTCACAACTACGGCCGAGATTGCTTCCTTCATCCCATTATACAGCCTCAGGTCTCACAGCACTATCATCTCGTTGCAGCATAGAATGCTTGAAGTTTAACACACACACTGGTTCATTCCTAGCGCATTCCTTCACTAAACAGCTATTTGAACTTCAACAATCTTTCCACCACTAGAAGTTCCCATGGTCTTAACCTTGCCCGTTTCTTTTGCCGCACTGAGGCGTTCAAACACAGTTTCCTTCCCCTGGCCATTGAACTCTTGAGTTTGCTGCCAGGACACGTCCGCTCGCTACCCAGTGAAGGGTATTGGGTGACCATCACTTGTTAGTGACATTTTTTATGTTCTTTGTTTTTTAGAGGTTAGTATTTTTCTAGATGGCTTCTTTTTCTATCCTTGCGCACTCCTGCTATAGCTTTATCAAGGCTGCGGCATGTAAAAATAAAAAATAAATAAATTCCAGAGGATCACTTCTGTTTCTTAACCACGCAAGCTTGTACAGACACCAAAAGTCCAGCATGCGACACAGAATAAAACAAATTTTTCATATGAACAGAAAATGCGGATTCTATTTCATGAATAGATTATAAGAATACGGCAACTTTTAAAGATCTCTTTAGCTGAAAAGGGTCGTCCAGCATAATAATGTCAAGGTAACGGCCAACATTATGCTGCCACGAAACATTTCCAGTCAGAGCAGTGCTGAAGAGAACGTCAGGTTTGTGGGTTTTTGCTGAGAACGCTGACAGAGGGCTCTGTTCAATTTTGGCAATATCAATATCCAGCGTCGGCAGTTATAAGTCTTTAAATAACTTAAAAACCGTTTTTACTCTCACCTATATTTTTTAATTGAAACGATGAGGGGGAAGAAAAATCTTTAAGAGGAGCAAAGAGATTATTGATCTGGCTCGAGTGGTACAACGGGTGACTTCCTCATTCCAGGACTCGAATCGAAGAACGAAATTGTTTCTAAGAGCTTGTAAGGCTTCTTCATTGTAAAATCCTTTCTGCGTGACCACGTATCGACAATCTTTGTCACACTGAAGGAGACACATATCATCTCTAAATAAGGATGTGACACGAGAAACATCCTGATCAAGGTGGCTAGTCACAACAGCAGTAGTGTATTTTTGAAAGCCGTCGAGTGCCTACAGAGATGTATTTAGTTACTGTATAGAGATATTCTTCAGTTTTATTTGTCGTGCATGCTTTTATTACTGACTTATTTCTCTTGTATGTTATATATTTGTGCCCTTCCTGCTTGCACCCAAGCAAGAGGTCTGCAGTATTGGGTAAATAAGTAAATAAATAAATAAATAAATAAATAAATAAATACAGGACTTCGTGTCCAGAACTTAGCGTATCTAACATCAACTGGTGAAACCACGAATAGCGACGCACTCCAGGTTTTTTTTTTTTTTGTGACCGTAGTGAGACACTCCTGCGCAATCTGAGGAGACTGAACGTTCACTTGGACACCGTCTCTCTCATCGTGTACCCTCAACGTTCATGAACTGAGCGGCCAACAATGGCTTTGCGGGACAGTGGTAGAAACACATTGTTTAAATTAAGGGGCTCCAGATGGAGCAATTGCCGACAGACCACAGTAAGGGTAATCCCGCATGTACATTGAAACCACCACCACTGCTCTCCCAAGCTGCACAGAGCATGAGTAGGATTGTTTCTTGGTTCTGTTTCGTCGTTATCAAACAAATACATGTGCAATTGTTTGCGCTTGTTTGTTAAATTAACCTAGCCCGAAGAGTCGCCGCGGTGGCTAAGTGGTTATGGCGCTTGGCTGCTGGCCCGAAAGACGCGGGTTCGATCCCGGCCGCGGCGGTCGAATTTCGATGGAGGCAAAATTCTAGAGGCCCGTGTACTGTGCGATGTCAGTGCACGTTCAAGAACCCCAGGTGGTCAAAATTTCCGGAGTCCTTCACTACGGCGTCCCTCATAGCCTGAATCGCTTTGGGACGTTAAAACCCAATAAACCAAACCAGACTAGCCCGAAGCCAAAGAAAAAACTAACCGTCCTCACCATGTTTTGTGTACTACAGCTCTTGTACATCGTAATCGGGCCGGACAGTTATTCAGAACACTGACTTCAGTGTTGCGGCAATATTAGAAGCGCTGCAACGCCATGCGTCGGGTTCCGGCTTTATATCCCTCAATGGTTACCTGTCTCGGTCTCCCACTGCATGCAGTTTGTACATTTGCAGCAGTTTCAGAAGAGAATCTGTGGATAAAATATCGACATGCAGGAACGTAACCTCCCGAAAATGGACACAACGTTGCTATACAGAATACGAGGAGTGTAATACGCTTTTTACCTGCGCAAATGTAACATTTGCATCGCAGTCTCAGGCTGCAAACAATTATTACGTTAGAACCAGAAAAAAAAAGTTCAGGGGGCACTTTGTTGAACTAAAGTGCGGGGAGGCGAAAGCCTTTAGCGCGGTGTTGCTGCTTGTGTCACTGATGTGGGGTAAAAATGTTAATTAAGTACACAATTGCTTGTGAATCTTAAAGGCTGGAGACACTGCAGGGCATCTGGGAGGCATTCATCTGATTCGACGCCCTTCTGCAAACACTCTCCAGCGTCCTAGGCAAGCAGAACTACCTATGCGTTGGCAGGAAGTAGCGTAGTCGTTAGCACGCTTGGTTGCCGAACGGAAGGATAGTAGAACTAATCTCTGAGTATTTGCACCCTAGCATTCATACTATTATGCTCCTGCAAAAGTGATGAACCCGTTTGCTGTATTAGTTGCCGGCGGCGACACCATAACAATAAAGTAAAGACTTCGAACGGTGATTCCTTGTCAATGCACTGCTATCAGTGAGTGTTTGCGATCTGATTTTAGGATAGTGTCTCGCTTGTGAGAAGAATTCGTTCTTAACTCTCTCTTGAAATCTTTTAACAAAAAAATAACTAAACAGATAGCCTCACTAGAGAGAATACATGGGTAAGCATTTACCCTACATCTCGTTATGAGAAGCGGAATTCGCGTTCTTGCTTGTATCATACTCTTTTCAAAATTTTTTGCTTGTATATTGAATTTTTTCTTTGTTTTGTGCCTTATTATGAACGCTGCCAAGCTGCAGACGTGACGGACGTTCATTAATATCGTGTTGGCTGCAGCAAATATTAACCAACATACCCAGATGCGGCGAACGCATAATGATGGCCCTAGACATCAAGGGAGCTTTTGATAACGTTGGCCACGAAGCCATATTAACAGGCCTAGACGATTTGAACTGCGGGAAAAGAATCTACGGATACGTAAAAGCTTTCCTCACAAATAGAACGGCTACAATAGGGATCGGGGAAATCAGGTTCAAGAGCTTTCAAACACCCAATAAGGGAACGCCGCAAGGGTCAGTGATTTCACCCATACTCTTTAACATAGCAATGGTTAAGCTGGCTAGACAACTAGAAACCATACAAGGCATAAGGCATGCAATGTATGCGGACGATATCACTGTGTGGGTGACGGAGGGCTAGCTCACTCAGCGTAAAGGAAGCGAAACTGCAGGCTGCCGCAACGCGCGTAGAAAATTATTTAGAAACATGGGCTTGGCTTGCTCGACGGAAAAATCAGAACTACTAAGGGTCTGGCGAGGTAAACTCAACCGATCCGCACCGAAAACTAAAGAACGAAAACTTAATGTTTATCAAGAAGGGCAACTCATACCGGAAAGAACAACCATCAGAATATTAGGGATGTGGATTCAATCCAACCAAAGGTGCACGCAGGCGCTCAGACTAATACAGAACTCGGCGACACAGGTTGCCCGCGTGATAACCAGGGTTTCTAGGAAAACACACGGCATGCGGGAGGGCGACACGCTTAAGCTTGTAAAGAGCCTAGTGGTTAGCCGAATTACATACACCATACCGTACTACAACTGCAACAAAGCAGAAATAAAGCTAGCGGACACGATACTTAGAAGAGCATAAAAAACAGCGCTACACCTACCGCAATCAACCTCGACGGAGAAGCTAATGGCTCCAGGTCTGCATATCACCTTTGAGGAGCTAAGGGAGTCCCAACTCGTAGCTCAGCTCCAGAGGCTAAAAAAGACCAAAACAGGGACAGAGCTGCTCGAAAGATGCGGCTACGAGGGTGCACTGTCAGAGATAAAAAGATCAAAACGAATAACCGATGAACTGCGGCAAACAATTAAGGTAGCACCAATTCCCAAAAATATGGATCCGAACCTGCACAAAGAGCGACGGGAGGCTAGGGCACAGTATGTGCAACAGAACGTAGCCAACAAAGAAAACATTACGTACACGGATGCGGCTGCATACGGAAGAACTAGACAACATAACAGAAATAGAGCGGTTGCGACGGCAATTAATCATGAGCTCAAAGAAATAGCCAGCGCAACTATCAGGGACGGCACGACTGAGGAGGCCGAAGAGACTGCCATTACCCTAGCGGCGGCAGATGGTTACCGTGCTCAAAGGTCCCTAATAATTCTAACAGACTCGCAAACAGTGTGCAGAAACTACATGAATGGCAAAATAGGGGGGGGGGGGGCAGCGCTCTACATCCTAAAGACAGCCAAATTACCGTCGAAGGAAAAACAATTGCAACACATAATAATGTGGGTACCGGTACACACAGGCATCGCGGGGAATGCCGAGGCGGATAGGAGAGCTCGAGAGCTTGCAAACCGAGTCACAAACCAAGCCAGCCTCGAGCAGCCTGACGCGGAACCAGTGCTCTTAGGATACTCAGAAATTCTGAATTACTATAAGGGGGTCCGGATTAGATATCCCCCACCTCACAAAAGTTTCCACCAGCAGGAAGCGGTCTATTGGAGACAGCTACAAACGGTAGCTTTCCCGAATCGAAACATGCTAAGCAAGATCCACCCAGGGCTATATAGCAGCAAATGCCCGTGGTGCGAGGACAAAGCCACGTTAATTCATATCACGTGGCGTGAAAATAGAACAAATGCGGCTGCAATAAACAGAATCCCGAGTGCGGAGCAGTGGGAGAGGATGCTTTCCAGCGAGGATCCGGCGGTCCAGGCAGGACTGGTCCGGAAAGCCTAGCTGGCGGCAAGACTCAGTGGGGCCCTGTACTAGGGGCTCCAACCCTGCCACAAGAGGCACACACCACACCAAAAAATGTGAAGAGTGCCTCTACACCGATACCCATCCATATATTTCTATGAATAAAGTTATTACTACTACTACTCTCTCTGCGGCATGGACCCAGGCCCTCTGTGCATCCATCAATCGCACACGCAGGCCCTCCAACAGACCGTTGACAACCCCGCAGTCGACCCCCATTTCCTCGACCTCTGGGAGGCCCGTCATGGCCTGCTGAAAAGATGGCGCCGACAACGACATAACCGCACCCTCAAAAAGCGCATAGCGCAGCTTAACTTGCAAGCTCAGGACTACGCAACGCAACTCTCCACCCAAAACTGGCGTAAATTTTGCGACTCCCTTCGTGGCACCCTGAATACTTCCAAAACATGGGCCATACTGCGTAGCCTTCTATATCCTGAAACAAAAAAGGCGTCTACAAACAGAACCTTGCAAGCAGCAGCCAATCAATTCACCGGCTTTGACCAAGAGCTTCTGGACGCCCTCCGCTCCAAATATTTCGGCGCTCGACAGCCACTTACCTCATCTACTACTTAGACCGGCCCCAGCAACCCGGAACTGGACGCACCAATAACTTATGAAGATGTCTTCGCAGCTGCACGCGCTTGTAGCCGCTCTACCCCATGTACCCAAAAAATCACTAACGCAATGCTACGCAACCTATCCAATGATTCCCTTCAAGCACTCACCCAATAAATAAATGATGAACTGTGGATTCAAGGCAATAAAATACCCCCACAATGGAAACACGCAGAAGTGACACTCATCCCTAAGCCCGACAAGCCACCCTCCCTCTCTGCTCTCAGGCCCATATCGCTCACCTCCTGCTTGGGCAAGCTGTACGAGCAAGTCATCCAGACACGCCTGCAAAACTATACTGAAGATCATAATCTCTTTCCCCCTTTTATGCTCGGTTTTCGACCAGGTCTTTCAACGCAAGACGCCTTTCTTCTTATCAAACACGAAGTCCTCACGGGGATACCTCCTGGCGGAGAGCACCTTATTCTAACATTTGACATTATGGGCGCCTTCGACAACATTTCCTATTCTGCAATCCTAGAAGGTCTAAATCAGATACACTGTGGATCTCGCATCTTCCAATATATCCCAACCTTCCTCACTGCCCGCAAAGCCACCATAGGAATCGGATCTACTGGACCATCTCCCTTCCAAACACCGGACAAGGGCACTCCACAAGGTGCTGTCCTCTCGCCACTACTATTCAATATAACCAGGCCTCTCTCGCCCACAAGCTCTCTACACTCTCCGACATCAGATATACCATCTATGCGGATGACATCACCATCTGGTCAACCCGAGAATCCCTTGCCGCCAAAGAGCTAGCCTTACAAACAGCCATCGGTGTGGTCGAGCATTTTGTTCAGACCAGTGGTATGAAGTGTGCACCAGACAAATCAGAAATCATCCCTATTCATGGCCCCGCTATCGTTCACCCGGCCCAATCATGCTCAAAATTCACAACCGCCCTATAAAAGAAAAATAACTCATCCGAGTGCTTGGCCTCTGGGTCTGGCATGACGGCAAGCCTACCCAAACCATTGGTACTCTACGCACGTCTGTGCTCAATATCGCACGTGTGCTACGACGCATCGCTGGACATCGCAAGGGTATGCGCGAGGATGGCACCATCCGCCTCGTCACGGCCCTGGCCATGAGTCGAATCCAGAATGGTCTCCCAAACCACAATGTTGATCGCACCGCCAAGAGTAGGATCGATATCCTTATCCGTACCCTCTAGACATCCACCACTAGACTGCTTGCACTTGGGATTCACAACACGTTTGAGGAAATCCAGGAGGCTGTTCCGAACTCCCAATAGACTCGTCTCCTCACCACCTCGGCAGGTAGGGCCATCCTTTCAAGGATAGGTGACCTGCATGCCACCAGGACCATGGCCCTGACCGGAGTATTTCCGAATGCTGTCCGCTCACGCCTTTACATGGACCCCATCCCACGCCATATGAACCATGAGTCATAGGCCCCGCGCCGTCAGGCCCGTCTTCGCAGCCTCCGTAGGCCGTACGGCCAACACACCTCGGCTATGTATGTGGATGTGGATTCCTGTGCACAGCCCCACAGATGTGCTTGCGCTGCTGTCAATCACGCCAACACCCCTTTTCTTGGAGCGTCCTTCACGGCACAAGATCTGGCGACTGCAGAAGCCATTTCAATAGCCATCACCATCAATATAAGCCACACGCAACACCACGGCACTCACTTTTTACAGACTCCCAAGCCGCCTGCAGAGCCTATACGAGTGAACGTGTCCCGCGCGCGGCTCTCCGCGTACTGGGCGGCCATCTTCAGTATGATCACGTCAACACCTGTGTCCCAGGGCACGCAAGTCTCGATGGCAATATTAGGGCTGATGCCCTAGGTCGAGATTACACCAACCGAGCGGGGCACACTGACTTTACTCTCTACATCCTCTCAACCCATTTTTCAACCCGCCTAGAGACCCTCCGCCTAAATAGGTGTCCATACCCCCCGCCACATAAGAAACTTTCCCCGGAGGACTCCTACCACCTTAGACACTCCCAAACACTTACTTTCCCCAATCTTTCTTTCTTTCTTTATTGTTTCCTTAGACACAGTCTAAGAGGGGGTCGAGGCTAAAGGCGTCCACGCACCTGACAAAGGCCTCGGCCCCCTTACACAATGTGAACAAAAAAGTGTTCGGACAGGCAGTCGATGTTGCAATTGTAAGGGACTAGTCTTTGCGAGAATAGCATGTCATCACAAACACTTTTGTTAGCAATACAATAATAAGTATAAAACGAAGCAATAATTCAATGGTAAATAGCAACATGTCTGCAACAGGATCATAAAGCACAACAAATTGGTTTCAAACCAACAGTCACCGCACAATCACGCGCAACCATGATATTGATTGGGCAGCCGAGACACTATGGCAGTCTTTTAGACAGTACAGAAAATTGCGGGTAATGACAGGGACATGGCAAGAGAGAAGACGAGAACGCATGTACAAACTTTTGCAATAATTTACGTTAATGAAAATTTAATATCACTGTTCACAAGAAGCTTCCTGCAGTATTTTTTAAAAGCCGGGAGACCTGTATCGAAGTTCAACTGTCGATCTTTGCTGTTCAACGCATTAGTTATTTGAAAACCCAATGTTTACCTTCCGTAGTTAGTTCTAACTTGTGGCATTTTCCGTTTTGGGTTACGAATGTTGTAAGAACTGGAACTATATATTGGGTAACTATGTAGCTTGTGTCTATGAATCCATTGAAATAGTTTGAAGAGGTACACTTGGTAAGCCTTTAACATATTATATTTGATAAATAGTGGTTGTGTGCTCAAAGACTGCTTATGACCTTTGTAATTTTCTAGTATGCGTAACATTCGTTTTTGTATTAGGTTAAGTTTGTAGTAGTTAGTACTTGTTGTCGTACCCCAAATTAAGACGCCATAGCTCATTTTGGAGTATAACAGGGAATAGTATAAGGTTTGTTTTAAGCGTCTGGGTATCAGATGTTGTTCTCTATATATACATCCAATCGTGCGAAACAGGGTTAATTTAAGTTGATTAACAAGGGTATTCCATGAGAGGTCGTGGCTGAACCAGACACCCAGAAATTTTTGTTCAGTAACTTGCTCCAGCGAGCGTCCTTCAAATCTAATGCTGACTGAGTTGCAGTCTGGTTTATTTATTGGTTTAAATATTAAGAACTTAGTTTTATTTATATTTAGACTCAAGCGGTTACTTTGAAGCCATTTTGATAACTGTTTTAAATAATCAATAGCAGAGTTCTGCAGATCCTGAGCATTCTATCCGGTGAAAAAAACATTAGTATCGTCTGCATACATTATTATTTGTGGGGATCCAGGTATTACTGTAATATCATTTGTATAAATAAAGAAAAGGAGGGGTCCCAAAATGGAGCCCTGCGGAACGCCATGTTGCACTTCAAGTTTGTTTGAGGACCAATTATGGATGCACACATATTGATAACGTTTCTTCAGATAGCTGCGAATCAGTTCTAGCGCCACTCCTCTAATGCCATATATTTCTAGTTTTCTTAGCAGAGTATTGTGGTGAACAGTATCAAAGGCTTTGCTTAGATCAAGAAATAGGCCAAGAGTAAGCAATTTTGTTTCTATATTTTCAATTATCTTATCCTTGATGTCAATTATCGCTTGCTCTGCTGATTTGTTTGCTTGAAATCCGTATTGGGATTCTGTAATCACGCGATGTTTCTTGAAAAAATCGCTTAACCTGTAGTTGATGACGTTTTAAAATACCTTCGAGAAAACTGTTAGAACTGAAATTGGTCTATAATTACCTAAATTGGTCTCACTACCGCCTTTATAGATAGGTGTAACTTTTGCAATCTTTAATTCATCTGGGAATTCTCCGCTAAGAACCATCTGGTTTATTACATGCGATAATATAGGGCTTATCAAGTGCGAGACATGCTTAATAGGCAAGGCTTTTAACCCGTCATCACCGCAGGCAACATGATTTTTTAAATTTCCTATTATTTCTTCAATTTCATGAGGTGTTGCAGGGGTGAGCATAATGGAGTCTAGCAATCTGTTTACACGTATGTGGTTGTCTGCACTGTCATACTTTCCTGAATAAATACCTCTTTTGATAAAGTGCCGGTTCATTGTGTCTGCTAGATCATTCCCACTTAGCACCACATCGTCAACGCAGATTTCCTTGACACTGCAACCATGTTTGTTTCTTGCTAATATGTTATTCAACATATCCCATGTCTTTCTGCTGTCATTTTCAATATCCTGGAATTTATTTTGGAAATAATTGATCCTTGGATATCTTGAGATCAGAATTTAGTTTGTTTCTTATTTGCTAAAATTCCCTCAATAAACATGGGTCTCGTTTCTTAATGAACTCTTGAAATTTCCTGTTTTTTTCTTTTATTCTGGTATAGAGCTCACACGTAACCCATGGCTTCCGAATCCGTTTGGGTTTCTTACCACTTTCTCTGAGCGGAAAGGCCACATCATAGCAGTGCGTAAATATATTCAAAAACACCTGGTACGCCAGTGTAACACTACGTTGCTTGAACACGTCATCCCAGTTCTCTTGTTCTATAAGGTTGTGAAACCGCATCAAAGCTTCGTCAGTTATTGCTCGATACAAAATTTTCTCCGGTGGAGAAGCGCTTTTTTTGCCAAAAGGAAAACCTAAGCAAAAGACCGGTAAATGATCACTGATGTCATATGACAGAACACCGTCCTTAACATCTGTATCATACAGGCTCGTGATGTATACAAGACACGTGGCAGTATCTGCTGTGACCCTAGTTGGCTGCGTTATCAGGTCTATATCTTCATCATCTACACCGCATTCACCCAACATTATACGCAGATACAAGTCCTTGGTGTGGCGAAATTCCCACGTTCACGCACACTTACATGGACGTGTTCAGATAAACCGAACCACTTAAAGCCGCACAGCGCGGCGCTGAAGCAGTGGGAGGTGACGCTGGCCAGCGGCATCCTGCAAGATTAGGAGACGCTAGTCGCCATCGCCAAAGCGTCGGCGGAAGACACTGGAGTCTTGGACTGAGGACCCCACCCACAATCCGCTACGGTCTCCTTTTTTACAATTAAATGTTTATTCTCTCTCTCTCTCTTTCTCTCTCTGCCACTGGCCGTCAGCGTAGGTAGCATACTCCGACGGCCAGTTGCTAATTCCCCGAACGTGGTTTATGTTGACGCCACAGCATACGCGGACCATGACAAGTACGCAGTGGCGGCAGTGGACCACCGCTTCTCTACTCTATTCACTGCTTCTGTAAGAGCCGAAACACCAGCGGCCACGGAGACCACCGCCATGGCCATTGCTATGAGGCATTACAAGTCCCAAGGCGAAGGCGCTCATGTGATCACAGACTCGCAACACGCGTGCCGAAACTTCCTGAGAGGCCGAATTCCTAAGCACGTCAGTCGGCTCATGGGGACTACACCACTCATCAAGCACCACCAAATCACCTGGACCCCAGGCCACGAGGGACTGGAGGGAAATGAGAGGGCACATGCTCTAGCTCGAGGCATCATCAACCGAGCGGGGCCACAAACCGTGCCCGCTTTTACCCCTAAACCTTCTAGGTATAACGAACGCCTCGAGTTTCAGCGTCTTCAAAGGAGACACTTCCCTCCACTTCATAGGAAATTAGACACCCCAGATGCCGTCTCTTGGCGGCAGATACAGACGAACACATACAGACGAATCCTGGAAACCTCGCCCCCATTGCGCAAATCACAAATGTTCGCCTTACTTTGATCGGACTACAATATTAGCTCGAGCAAAGGAAAAGAAAGAAAGAAATAAAAGAGGCCTTTGAGATATGGGAGGCCGGTGAAGACGAGTGCGTAAGCACACCCTCGGTGTTGTTATCAAGTGAGGAAGGGCATCTAATCAAGAAACGAAGAAGCGTGCGACACAGCCGTTGGCAATGAATTGATTGTGTCAGCATGTTCATGAAATGTATTTATGTACCCTCGTACCAGAATAAATCTCAGTTCTTAGTGCGCGCTTGTCCTGTGTCCCCCGTTCCAGTTGTTTTGTTAGTGTGTAGCGCGTTATTCCCACCAAACATTTCCAAACCTCCATAGATTACATCTCATACACCCAACATTATACTCCGACACCTGTCCCTGGTCTCAGGCCCGCTCTACACTCTTCCTCATTTCGTGGGGATGTGGGCCAAACCAAACACTTTACAGACGGAAAACCCGTCTCTTGAGCGGTGGGAGGCGCTGCTGACCAGCGGTAACCTGGAGGACCAACGGACCTTCATACAACAAATACGCGGGGCAGCCCAAGCCAGTGGAGCCATGGAATGAGAGCCCCACCCCTAAGCTCGCCCAACTCCCCTTCACCTTAATAAAGTTTTCCTCCTCCTCCTCCCACTGGCCGTGATGAGGCACTCGCATCGCACATAACCTTTACATAGCCCTCACATAACCGACATAACCTTCTGCAAGTAGCGCCTTTCTGTGATCTTTGCCGCCGCACCGCACGCTTTCGCACGTCCTCCTCTCCCGTCTCTCTGCTCGGCGCTTTTCTGAACGATGATTAGGCCCCTCCGGCCGTCGCCCGAGAAACGCGTGCGAAACGATCGTTTTGCTCGCGTTTTCGTTCTTTCGTCGGCGCCATGTGCAGGCTGTCTGCCTCTGCTGCGGGTCCAGGTCCTGTTGACTTACGCGCTGACAATTCGAACTCTACTTTTAATGCCGCGTTATGTCCGATTGCGGTGCATTTCAGTGCACAAGACAGAGTGAAAATGGCTTCGTGCTGTTCGCGATTGCTCGAGGAAAAAACGACATCAGCCGTAAAAAAAAATGCATCCAAAACATCACCCTTAAAGACTTTGTTTCGATCAAAGCACACCGTCCTCGGCGAGGTGCTGTACATTTGGTGGTACCTCAACTATGTGCATTCCTGAAACTTTGTGCGAGATCATCAGGAAGCTGATAATCTTGCTTAAGTCGCTGATCATTGTGCGTCGTTTCGCACGCTATCCTTTCTATTTGATGGTATTGCTCTGTGTTTTCTTTTCGTGACTGTTGGCGTGCGGAATACGCCTATTATAGCAAATTTAATATCTGAGTCTCAGTGAAGGCTTTCACGAAAAACATTTACATCGCAACGGAAATTTTTTTGGTAGCAGATACGCGTGCTTTTGACGTGGCGCAGAGTAGAAAACATGTTGATTTTCGTAGCGTATAGGGCAGTCTCTCCTCCCCCCCTCCCCTTCCCCAGGCTCTTATCTGGAGGCTTTAACGGCGTTATACCACCGTCTGTCTAAGGATGATAGGGTATAAGGCGTTTGTTCGACGGTCGCTACTGCGCGCCGCTTTACCGCGATAACGAGGTCTAACGCCACCTGAGGAGCTATTCACAGAAAAGATGCCTTTTAGGGCGAGCTCTGACTTGTCGCAGGCGATATTGTTATAACATACTGCATTGAATGCTGTTTTCAAACTAACATCAGATCCCTAATCTCTGTAGTTTATAAATGGCACGAATTTCTTCCGTAAGCTCGCTCCGTCACGGAAAGACATCATTTCAGATCGCGCTTTGCAGTGCTGAAAATTAATTCATCACGGGCATCTGAAGCACCCCTTAAATGCATTCGAGGGATTAGCGCAGACGACTCACCGAGAGAATATAAGCTTTCCACCACTTAGGTCTTCCTTGGCACCAGCAGGCACCCCAAAATTTTAAGCCAAACCCCTAACCGGACTCACTTCTGCCAGTAGAGAATAAAATTAACGAAAATTACTAGGAAACAAAATTGATCTCTTTCAAGCAGCCGTGAAATTTGTCATTGACCATGCAATAAGCCCCCGGCATGCGCATCACTCCCAAGGCCCGGATTAAATTTTTTCGGCCTGAAATTGGCTAAAAAAATGCGTAACGCGATTTAAAGCAAATGTCCCAGCAGCCACTATCGTGATTCTGAAACTTGACGCGTGAAACGACATCTTTAACCGAATTACTGTAATCTTTAACTCACTCGATTGCAAAATAACAGCGTCATAAAAAAAATTCCGTGAAAATGGACCGCTGGGTCAATTCAGCAGATAGCGGATCGTCACTGTGCCGAAAAATATGGAAGAATATACAACAAGAACGTAAATCTTATGTTAAGAAAAACTCTGCCCTATTGATGAGTACGGAGTGCACTTTAATTGTTCATGCCGCAAGCGCTCACGTTTAGCGCTTTATCGCTCAAACGAGACGCTGATAAAGGTGGCTCGTCGTAGAGTCAAGCATGTCGCATTACTTTCTAGTGGTTGTGTTTGTTATTGGAGGATGAAACAAGAAGCGCTAGCTTAGGCGCGCTCGTGTGCCAGCAACACATAGGGCCGGAGAGAGCGCGATGTCCTTCGAAGTGTGCCGTGCGCAACGCGCACAGCTGTAAAAAGAGGATAATCGAGGAGCAAAGCACGGGAGTAGAGGAGACTGTCGCTACTTTCAATATCAAGGAGCTTTATTTCGTCAAGGCTGCGAGCGCCTCTTCTCGGCGATCGGCAAAAGTAGGAGTGTGGCCATGAATGAGGCGGTCGCCACGATGAGGCGCTCGCATTGGAGAATACTTTAAACGCCGTTTATGGCCTGTTCATCGCGGCGCGCCTAGTTTTGCCCCTGGCCCTGATGGGGCTCTCGCACGCAGACAACACTGACAACACGCTCGAGGCAGAGATATTGAAGCGCGCAAACCAGCAGCATGCGCCCATTGGCGGGTAGTGAAGCTATCTCCTAACCTGCTCACACTTCACCCACAAGGAGCGCCTTGATTTTGCTCGGTCGCTTCTGAGCCGATGCCCAGGCATGAAAAACAGGACGCTGTGCTCCGGCAAAAACCCCAGCGCATAACAATTTATAGTCACAATGTTGCCGCAGGTGGGACCAGTGGTACTGAAATCACAGAGTCAATTTCTTTTACTTCGTCAAGTGCTCCTGCTCGACGATAAAAATGTGACGTCAGCATAGCCATCCGCATAGCTCTCCAGGCACCCTCCGGGAACGGGAGAAGCACACTTCGGTAGGTACACCTCCGAGCACACACCTACGAGCCCATCATCTCCATCCCTGAATCAGCCTGTACCTCTCGCATAAGAGACGAATGGTCTAACCACTAGGCCCCCGCTGCGGTTGCTTCGCGGTTACAGGTTTAGCTCCCTTAGTTCTTTGCTCAAATTGCTGCTGCTGGAGTCGGAGTCCTTAAGCGCACAATCCGGCACCTACGGCTAAGCCCGCAGCTCCGATATAACATCCCAGCACCTCCTCAGCCAGCACGTCCCGCACGTACCTGTCTCGCCAGATACGACGCGCGCGAAATAACCACTAGACCACCGCTGTATTGACCTTTTGACCAGAGCTTCCACTATAACACACCCGCTCCAAGATATCCCCGCCTTTTCGCGATCACAAGCTAGTTGATGATGCTAGGTTCTTTTGACGCAAAGGCATTTAAGGCCAAAGAGCGCCAAACAGGAGTTTTTTGGTCGGATCAGACTAATATATGTTAAAATCAACACCGGGTGTATTGGACCTAAGACTAGTGGCTGTACGAATGATTATAGTGGGTCATGATAGTGATCACAAGCGAGTTAAAGCGGCATTATTCGCGATACAAACTTCAAACTTTCCTGTATTTTTTTGTGATTCACAAATACTTAAACTTTTGCGTTCTATTTGCTCCGTAAGATGAATGATAGCCTTAACATTATCGGCTCTCGAATATCTTTGCTATAACCAGAATTTCTTACCGTTAATCGGACCAAAACAATGTTTTTATTCTTTTATGCCAATTTTTCCCAAGTCATCGGTTATTCATAGCTACTGTAGGCAGCTTGATCCTTGTGCATGAACGCTGTCAGCTAATTCTTAAGGCGGCACAAGAGAGAAATAAACACTTCCACTACATTTACGCCATACAAATATAGACTACTTACTTTATCTTAAAACATCTTCAAAGTTGAAATCGGCATACACAAGGTATAATATGATCTGCCTGCAAAGAATTAACTTCAAGACGAATTTTTCCACCGCTTGCACACTAAGATTCGATCGCTTCTTCGCAAACAACAAAGCTTTCTTCGTAGTCGTAATTCAAGATAACAAGTCAGAAATGAGAACCCCGATAAATAGCCAGAAGTAGCCAGAAATAGCCATAGAATCAACCTTTACTCAGAAAAATAGTTGGTTGACGTTGTCCTCTATGTTTCTTCAGTGCCCTCAACAATAAAAATAGCATGCAAATAAAGTGACAACCTTAAACGCAAACAGCGGCACCGTCTAAAGCCTGCATATTTTAAATGAACAGCATCATTCCATATTACAAGGCACAACTAAGATTCACAAGGCATTTTTATCATCTGTAGTCAATATGTCGTGGGAGTAAGGCCTGAAAAGCCCTGAGAAAAGTCGCTAATGTATGGTGAACACTTACGAGAGAAAGTGTATCGCTGCCTACTCGACCACATGTTGAATACACCACCTTAAACGCGACTGCTGGATGAGTGATAATCAGAAGGCAATAATACCAACTTCTGTTAAGCATCTATTTACTTGTCATGGAGGAACGCCTTGCTCTTATATTATTAATAATAATTGGTTTTTGGGGAAACGAAATGGCGCAGTATCTGTCTCATATATCGTTGGACACCTGAACCGCGCCGTAAGGGAAGGGATAAAGGAGTGAGTGAAATAAGGAAGGAAGAGAGAGGTGCCGTAATGGAGGGCTCCGCAATAATTTCGACCACCTGGGGATCTTTAACGTGCACTGACATCGCACAGCACACGAGCACATTAGCGTTTTCCTTCCATAAAAACGCAGCCGCCGCGGTCGGGTTCGAAACCGGGAACTCCGGATCAGTAGCCGAGCCCCCTAACCACTGAGCCACCGCGGCTGGTGGAGTACTTTTTCTCAAACTCAATTTTCAGTACTGACTTGAAGACTCAAGAAGCAATGTCATCCCGCTCATGAAGCACTGTTTGCTAAAAACGTGGCAACTCTAGAATAGCTTGTTCAGAGGGGTCATTTATTATTCTTACGCCACGTATGCACTAGCCTAACTTGAGACTCAGTAACCTGTTTCGCTCGATTTATCATGCGGCGTTGCTACCCATTGTAACAATAGAAACCGCATATGCAAAACTGACTCAGAAGGGAATAAAATAGCTTTGTTCGGCTCCACAGGCCTAAAGCGCGCTGAATAAAAGCCGAAGTGCTAACGCACGTGTACCTTGTTTTATTCTTTAAAAACTTAAGCCTAAATGTTAGTTTCAGGCCAAGACCTCCTATGCGTTCTCTCCAGGCTTTGGCCGCTGTTTCTGTACTTCAGTAGAGTCAGTTCTTCGGCTAGGTGGTATTCTTGATTCGCGTTCATAGTATTCAAGCGCAACGGCACGTAGCCAAAGAAAAGAAGACGGAAAAGAAGAAGGACGAACACAGCGCTCACTGACAACTGTTTAATCAGAGACTGTACTGACCCACTATATTTCCAAAGGAGAGCAAAATAGTCTTATCTCAGCACCAGTGAGCGAAACAACCAGAATTGGAGACTTAATTAATGGAGCCAGTTAATGATTAGCAGCCCTCTGTTAGGTGTCGTGATCATTTTTCTCCTTTCGTCTTCGTTCAAAATAAAAAACGAACAGTGAATATAGCTATCCTGCCTAGGCTATATGTCAAAGACCGGTCCGAGCTGGATAAAAAGCATAGTAGATTGTTTTCAAGAAAAATTCTATACAAGAGCAAATTTTTGTTGAGTATATTTAGTATCCTTAGGGAAGAGTGGGAAAAAACGCTGCTCCAATTTGCAAAATATCGCATCGCCCTATTTGTGATATTCTCTGGTGTCATGAACCAAATACTGTTAAATTATTTGTTGCCGCCGAGATATCAGGCTCATTAAATGTGAAGAGGCCAACGAAAAAATAACACAGTTAAATTGAATGAAATTAAAACATTAGAATGTCCCATTTGTTAGATGAAGCCAACTTCGCGCGCAGTGATCGGAAAACTGCGTAATGCGTTCATTTTGCAAGGGTGTCTCATTTTGACTCCTTCAGTGCAGCATTTTGCTCCACCTTTGAGTCTATACGCCTTTCTCCGAGTCGTTGACAGAGTTTGTACGTCTATCCGGATGCCAAGCACTATTGCAGACGGAACCTAAAAATCTTTTCTCCTGTCACCCACTACACTCTAGGCACATCTAAAGCCAGACTTGGTCGGGATTCTAAAGTAACAAAATGCCGCACTTTTTCCCACTCTCCTCTAATAAGTTTTAGAAAGGTGAAACCTGCAATTTTGTAATGTTGAACCATGAGATTGGTTTGCTTTATTGGGGTTTAACGTCCCGAAGCGACTCAGGCTATGAGCGACGCCGTAGTGAAGGGCTCCAGAAATTTCGACCACCTTGGGTTTTTTAACGTGCAAAGACATCGCACAGAACACGGGCCTCTAGAATTTCGCCTCCATCGAAATTTGACCCCCGCGGCCGGGATCGAACCCTCGTCTTTCGGGTCAGCAGCCGAGCACCATAACAACTGAGCCACCGCGGCTGTCGTTGGACCATGAGAGCTTGAACATATTATATAAATTGAAAGCTAATACGTAGTACTGATAGCAGTCCAAAGCTGATAAAATGATTTATTATTTAACCAGACCACGTCAGAAATTCGTACAATGACTTGTCTGAAGATCGCCAGCAGCAATCCGTGCGTGAAACTCTGTTAGCTCATTTCTTGTTATTTCCAGACACAAGGCTTCAGAAAATGCTTTACAGTCCAAAGGATCGGAAGGAGTCTAATTAGTAGAAACTTTTTTTTTTCTCGCGCTTGCCTAACAACCTACAACCTATTTGTGGCGTGGTTATTGATGAGTGGTTGGCATAGCAACAACTGATTTATGAGGTTCTGTATGATTCTGTTTTCACTTATATATCTGCACATCTTTTTTTAGTATAGTAGAATGAAACCTAATTAACCACAACAGCATCATTTTTGCCACGCTTCCTTCCTTTTCTATTTCGGAATCAAATCGAAATAGCCGCTATATACATCCCCGTAGTTCCAAAACATCATTATTTTTGCTCACCTTCTTTTTATGGCTGATAAGTACTAGTCAGCCGATGATTTGTCACGAGAATTTTTAAACGTTAGTATTTGGGCGGGTGTCATGTTTAAACAGAGAAAAGCATGGTAAGTGGCTCCCTCATGGCACGGACGTGAAAAATGAAACATTTAACTTTCCAATGCGCTTTCAATCGTGTGGGATGTGGAAGCCACCAGCAAAAGCTTTCTCTGCATATTTTACAGCAACACTTGGACAAAAGGCTGTCTTTTGGGCAAACACCATTCTCACACTTAGAGTAGCATGTCGTGTCACACAGCATACTTAAGACATAATGATTGCTTCGTGACAAAAAAAATAACAGGCAATTAAATGCCGTTGCCGAAAAACCTGTGTTTGCAGTACAGGTATAACTGTTGGGGACAAAAGCCTCAGCAACAACAGATGATAAAATATTTCTTTAGCCGCTGGTCACAGTCATACTAAACCAGATGAAGGTTGGACTCACGTGCTCTTGTGTGTGGTACTAAAATGAAATGGCAAACTTTTAAATTATGCTCCAAGATTGGTTTCCATGTGTCCTGGAGACTTCTATCACCGCTAATACATTTCGCTTTTACACTGATCATCCCCCTTGCGCCTCTGAACTTGATTTCGCCGTCCCTTTTTCATTACGGTGCAGCTCGCACTTGTGCTAGGTGGACATTTTTGAAGGGCGGAAGGTTGTGCTGAATGGGTGGCTGGAGCCTTTTTAGGGGAGGGGGGGGGGGTCGGTGGAGTGCGAGGATCGTAAGCGGGATAGGCATTTTTAACGGAGGGTGCACCTTCAGGCGTCCAACGGAGGGTGCTTGACAGACTCTTAGTCTTGGCACACACACACACAATCACACGACATTTTCGCCGAACGAGAATTACAGTTCTAAAGCAGAAAAAACTGTTCATGCATTTTTTTAGAAAACATGGCCTCCTGATGATAACTGCTGATTGGGAAAAGCAAAGCGTTTTGCAGAAGTTTGGCCCTATAGCTGTTTGGTGTTCCCGCTGAACCAGCTTACACCTGCGTGTAGCTAGCACAGAATCTCGCTTTTCCAACCGGCTGCGAGCAGCATGTCCCCATTACACTGCAGTATAAGCAGTCACGTCGGAATTGGAGCTCTAGCTGCAGCCCTACGTTTCAGCAATATTTTAAAGTTTAGTCCTAAACTGATGCGTTTGGCATATCAACATAGAACGATAAAAAGCTTCATCAATAGAGAGATTTAGTACAGCGCAGACGTACTAGAGTAGATGTAGTACGTTTATCAGTAAGGTAAGAACTTGGGCTTGTTCGTTCGTATTTCCGAGTTATAGCGCACCACAGGGCAAGGACGGAGAACAAGAACAAGCACTGTGCGTATCATTTCCTGTTCTCCCTCGTTGTCCTGTGGTGCGCTATAATCCGCAGATAATAATGTACAGTCTCTGTCAAAAGTACATACCCCAAGGGGTACGCTTCGTGCGGCTCCTCTTGCTTACTCAGGCACCCTAAACTTACGAAGGCGGTATGAACTGAAGTCCTCAACCAACCCAAGCTTATGACTGTAAACTGTGATTAAGATCACCGATACACGGCTTGGAAGCAAACCATTTGGGCTGTATAATTTTGACAAAGACTGTACGTATTGACGGACGACTTCTGGGCAGCGCAATGGGTGGGGCGCGGGAAGGAATCGGGCAAACGTCAGCGCTAGTACGTCAGCGCTATTCGAAATCTATCTAATAAAAGCCTCACTACGGTCAGCATGTTATGTTTTACGTACAAAACGGCCTGTGAGTCAACATAAGAGATGCAATAACATCCGATTAAGGGAAAACAGGAACACGCGGTAGTGAACATTAGTCAGGTTGGAATACCTTCCACATATTGGATATTCTGCATCAGCCGTGTGAGTTAAGAAGATTGTACCAGGAAAGACTTCCGGACTTCATTTGCGTTTTTTGGGGAGAAAAAAACTTTATTAACCAAAAGTTTACGAGAGTGCGCCTCCCATGTCCGGGAAAGCAATGTCGAAGGGCGCCCTCCAGGCCAGGGAAGCAAATGAAATGACGTGACATATTAGCTGTACCATGGCTCATCTTATCCCCGCGGTTAGGCCTGCAGCTCGTTGCCCTCTTTTTCGGCTGCGGCAGCCATATTTCGGTGGTATTGAAACACCAAAGCTGCTCGCATGCTCCGCGATCTGAGCGCATAGTAAAGAGAAATAGTGTGTCGAAATTGGTCCTGAGCCCACCCCTATGTTAACAGTTCCTCTCTTGGTTTTTGCGCTCTTTTTATCATCCTTTGAAAACTGAAAACTGGTTTTGAGGCCCATCCATCATGTAAATCCTCATAGCTTTGCTCACAAGCGAGCTTTTACTTTATCCCACACGTAAGGCCCCAGCACGCCCTGCTCTCTCAAACGCTACGCCACTACTCTGAGATGGTATCTTTAGAAGCGTGGAATAAGAAGAGTCGAGTGAGCTCGCCAGCATGCGCTTATGCGAGCCTGCCGGCACCGTGCTGTGAAAAGCGGGCGAGTGCAAGCTGCCATATTTTTTGCAGGCCTTCTCTACTGGCTGAGCATGATTCGAACTTCGCCATGACAGAGATGTTGCGCTTTCAGCGTCTAACCACTGTCGCGGTAAAATAGATGTATTGAAACTTTGAGTGCCATGCTATTAACAAAAAGGATGGTTTCGAACACATGTTTCTGACGGGTGCTGCGCGAGGGTGCTTTGAGTTGTTGGTGGTACCAAACAGGACTACACTCAGGCAATCTCCTGTTCTATTTGCAGTGGAGGCGAGGAAAATATGGCACGTAGGCGTGGATGAGGAGTCAGTGCGTAAGACAACAGCTAGTACTTGCGCCCCGGGCGCGACTGCAAAAGGGGGGAGGTTAACGCTATCGTTTCGTTTATTCATTGGTCTCTAAAGAAGCCTCAAATTGGTTCCTAACGTGCTTCTTTTTTTGGAAGGGGGAGTCTTTAGCGGTTTCTTGCTTTCGGTAAGGCTGAAAGATCCTGCGACAAAATGTGTTAATCTCGTGTTTGAATAGCTGGCACACCAACTAGGCAACGCAGAGGCCAGCGGCTTTATAGTTTAGTTTGGTTTATGGGAGTTAAACGTCCCAAAGCGACTCTGGCTATGAGGGACGCCGTAGTGAAGGGCTCCGGAAATTTCGACCACCTGGGGCTCATTAACGTACACTGACATCGCACTGTCCGGCAGCTTTCTAACATAGAGATTAATCAGAGCTTAATTGATGCCTTCACTATATTTTCTAATAAATAAAATTTTGTATGCCTGAGCAACGTGGAAACTTACAAACTGTGTTGTGTAAGCAGTGCCGGATATAAAATAAAAACTGAGTTGGCTTCATCTTGCAATCATGATCTACTCAAATGACATTCTGCGCACATGTTATTATTCATTCCTCATGTTCTATTTATCGGTTTCTTCGCAGCAAAATCCTTATTTATTGCTATACGCTTACAGCAGAGGTCCTAATCACTTTATGGGGGTTTTAAAGTCCCAAAGCGACTCAGACTGTAAGAGAGGCCGTAGTGAAGGACTTCGGAAATTTCGACCACCTGGAGTTCTTTGATGTGCACTGATATTGCCCAGTACACTGGGGTTTAGAATTTCGCCTCCATCGAAATGCGACAGCCGTGGCCAGGATCGAATCCACGTCTTTCAGGTCAGCAGCCGAGCACCATAACCACTGCGCCACCAAGACGGCTTTTAATCAGTTCAGCAGCAAACCTACTTCAGCAGGAAATAGAATACAGCATATAAGCCAGTAATATGCGTTGCGGGGATAATTGGTCTAATCTTAGAATTCTTTTTTGCGCACACAGAGACGACACAGTAAGGATGGGGATCAATTTGAAACTATCAGGCAAGTTGTCAACTATCTTGCAAAACAGTTTCAATTCGCAAAATAATTGCAAGATGCAAAATAGTCGCAAGTTGAGCCCCGTCCTGTCTTCCTCATCCATACTGTGTCCTCTTTGTGTGCGCAAAAAAGTAACTCTAAGCATGTTATCTATACTAAAGTTACTCTATCCATGGTGACCAGCGTCATATTCCTCTGCTTCTGAGGAAAAGCAGCACACAAAATTTTGTTTCAGAATAGATCTTTTCTCGGTAGCTTATATAAACTTTCCTTGTTTTCTAAATCGGGTTTCGCTAGAGAAGTATGAATGCGATACTACTCAGAAAAGGCTTAGGCCAGTTTTTGATCTTAGCACCACGGCACAGTTTTCAAAAAATTATACCCTCAGATTTTTTCCGCTAAGTCACCACAGCGAAGCTGTTCCCAAGTCTCATAGAAAGAAAGCAATAAAAGGTAACCGTATCCATCTCAGTGCATTTCAACGTGTCCTCTTTTGCATTAACGACAGTTAGTGGCTGCAAGAGCGAAGTATAGCTGTACGAATATTTGAAATAGGTAACACGCGTGATGAAATTGTTTAAAAGGTCATTGGCTCTCTGCTTATCTCGTGGACGTGTCAAATGGTTCTTCGTTGGTCGAGCCATTCTTAAATCATTTCTGCTTTGTTCTTGCTCATTCAAGATTTTATTGCTGCAAGCCCCGCAGTTCAATGCTTTGTTCCTCGCAACCCATGCTTTGAAACAGGGGGGCAGTGCTCCTATTCAAACAATAATGTTCCACTTGTCAAGACCTTACTGTTGTTAGAGGTCCAAGAAGAGGCACTGATAATGGTGAAAATTTTGGCATTTTGTTGAGTCAAACCGTAAAGCTCCCTAGTACGAACGAGGTCAGGGGAGCAGTATAAATTCAGGTGCGCAGATTATGCCCACAAGAGATCTTCGTTTCAGAGGGCCTTCTTGATATCATCCAACCATGACTCAGGGGAAGCTGCTGTCCTTCTCTCTTCTTCTCGCCGCTGTCGTTGCGATGTGAGTATAACGTTAGCATATATTTAAAAATTAACCTAATCTATAGTTGGAAAAGAGAAATGAGAATTGCATGTGCTGTCGTGAAAACCTCTTCTTGGCATTACTGAGTGAAATTATAAGCATGGCAGTTTTTATCAGCTGTGTCATCGTTGCAGCATTGGAAGATCGTCGGCAGAGTATTTTTCCCATGAGACCGAATTTGGAGCCGTCGCATTGAACGGACCTTATCCTTGTGGCACTGTGAGTCGCCCTTGTAATCTCTTTTCTTTTTTAAGTAAAATAGTTTTTTTCGGATTAACTGAACACGCAGCAGTTCAGCCAGAGGCTGCAGCTTAGATGCAATGTCGGTACGTTCCAGTGCTGAATGCATGTTTTAGCGATATAGCTATTTGTGTCACTGCCAGCCAGCTCCGTAGTCGTGAACTGTATCCGACCAAATCTCTCGCCCTTCTCATTCCTGCCCTGGGGCTCTTATCGACGATTGTAGATTTCTGCTGTAGTATACCGTAGTTAAGGCGTACTGAGTAAGCTTTGTTGTTGATCTTGAGCTCGAGCTGCAGGAGGCCTTTAAGCGCACGCTGCCTCTGTAGACAAACAGGCCACAAAATGCACGAGGGCTGTTATCCCAACAGTGAATGCTGAGTAGTCATTACGTTTTAGTTTAATCAGGATGATTCTCAAAATTAGCTGGAGAGAAAAAAGGGCCTGCGGCCATCTATGCACTACGAAGTTGGCTGAAAAAGCCAGCTTTGTGTTTTGCTTGCCTGGTTTTGCTTCCCTGGTAAACCAAGCAGGCCCGTAATTCACACTTCTTGGTGTTGCTGTGCTGTATGAAAAGTTCTTCAGGAAACTCGCATAGACTGCGGCACCTCTTTTTCAGGCATGTAATTTTAAGGAGTAACACACGAGTAGCACAAATGCGGCCCCAGCTGCCCGAAAACAGGCAGTGTTATAGAAACAACATCAATAAATTTGTACTTCGTTCCACTTCCTTCTATATTTCTTGTGTTGCACAGATATAGTGGAGCATTACATGAGCATCATCTCTTCTGATGAACTGTGTTGCGCACCGCGAGGACTAGCAGTGAAATCCTCCTATGATCTCCACTGTCCCTTCATGATGACTTCGCTGGCAAACCTGCCGGATAGAGCGCACAGGTGTCGTATATATCCAGGTCTAGCGACAGCGTCAGCGCCCCAAAAGATTTTGGCTAAGATTTAGAGACAAAGAAATGGGACAATTTCTATCCCGAGGAAATTTTATAGTAAGCTTATCAAATATTCCAAGGCGAGAAGCTAAACTGACTTTCTTTCCGCATGTAAGAAATCCGTTTGAATATTCATTGCCATAGAAAATGCTTAGCAGCAAGAATCCCGGCAGAAGCAGATTGTTAGTGCGTGGAGTGATTGCTAAAATTGTGTTTAGTGAACGTGTGAGCACGTACGCTGAATATCGCAGCTAGAAATTGTCTGCAGTAGATACCAGATTATCTGCAGGCTGTGATTGTATCGTGGGTAACCTTCTGATGGCGAAATATCCTCCCTCATGACTTCTTCCTCTTGCTATGCAATCACTGTAGACCACTTAGTAATTGCGCCTTTTTAGGTTAGGCTGTTTGTTGCCCTGAAAAGGTTTGCGATGAACCCACTTTTTAAACCTTATCGAATTATTTAAATTCATGCAGCAGCTGCAAAGCTATCTCTGGTTCTGATCCGCCAGAATTCTCAGCTTCAGAAACAACTAGTTTCAGTGGTACTTCCGTGACACACTAAGAGGTTACCATTTACTTTGTTTACGCTTTGCAGCGCTTATTTGTTACACAGGTAAAGATAACGAATATTCTGAGCATGAAGACCTATCCTTAGCCTGTTTTCTTTTTTGTATCATCGGTTATATGGACTTTTCCTGAATTTATGACTGCGCGTCTCCTCTGGGCAACGAGAGGTCATACTTCTCAGTGCATGTTTCGTTTTGTCCTCCACTAAACGTTATGCTCACAATACATCATGTCTAGTGCTGGAGGCTAGTGTTGACCACTAAGCAGATATTAACGATGAAATGTGCCCACTGCTGCAGAGGTCACCAGCTCTCTGCCCGTGTCACACTGCAGCGAATGACTGCGCGAAATATTTTTTTCTGTGTAAAAAATATTTAACCTTGCATTTTTTTCTTTCTCGTTTTGCGATCAGTGCGTCAGATATGGAGTCCTAAGCTACGGCTGCCCGGCTGGTGCCGTATGCGTTCCAGACGGAGCCTACCATGGCGTTTGGGCTGGACCCGGCACATGCTTTTGGGGCATTTAAACTGTGCAAAATGCAGCGCTCTCTGGACCAATAAACGGTTTTCAATGGAAGACAATCTGCTTGACCTGCTTTACCTTCCATAATACAAGACCTTCTGGGTGCGTCTTGGGGATCATCATAAATGTATTCAGCAACATCAACAGCCTGATTGACTGCAGCAGCCTTGCACTTCAAGAAAAACAAAAATAACTTAAAGCATTTAATTATTTCGTGTCAACAGCGCTTAAAAACTAAGGATAATCTGGCCATCTTGACATTGACTCGCAACGCCTACAAATGAAAGCAGTAGGCGCCAGGACGGCCTCCGATTTCAAATCCCTCTCAAAACGCCGATCTAGCAAGTCGCTGCGGAAGCGCGCAGAGTGGGTGAGGGAAAAAACGCAGGTTAATGATATCCTGGTCAAAATCAAGAGGAAGAAATGGGCTTGCGCAGGACATGTAATGCGAAGGCAAGATAACCGCTGGTCCTTAAGAGTAACAGAGTGGATTCCAAGAGAATTAAGGCAAGCGTAGCAAGGGGCGGCAGAAAGTTAGGTGGGCGGATGAGATTAAGGAGTTTGCAGGCATAGGGTGGGCGCAGCAGGCAAAGGAGAGAGTTAATTGGGGAGACCTGGGATAGGCCTTTGCCCTGCTGTGGGCATAGTCAGGCTGATGATGATGATGATGATCCCATCTACACCGGCGCCCCCATTCCGTTGGTGTCGGTGTCCGGTACTTTCCCTCGCCGCCTGGACACCGGCGCGGAGAGGGGGGGGGGGTTGTTGCAGCAAGGCCGCGTGACTAGGCCCAAAACGCATCACGAGCCCGCCGCTGCTTCGTCTTGTTTGTTGCCCAGAGCGGAGGTCGCGCGAGGAACTCTTATAATGCTCAGGATAAGAACACCCTTCATATTTATCCAGAATGCGAAAGGGGATGATGATTACTTAATGACCCGGTGATACACGTGAGATAAGTGTACGACACTACGTGAAGGCGCTCTCTAAATACCGTGTGCATCCACAGTAGAGGCATGCAGCTCCATCGCCGAGGTAGACGCGGGAACGTTGATTAATCGTAGTCAGCACAAGGAATGGGAAAATACAGCCACGTACATGAGCCAAAGCACAAATCTGCTAGGCCTCCTGATTATGCTAAACATCGGTGCCAGGTGAAGACAGTTCAAGTCAGGGGTATCGCAAGCGCAAGACGGAATCATCCCGGTAAGCTGGCCCGTGCACAGACCACCGACGGAGCCGTCGGCTGCTGAGCGGGTGTAACATATCAGCACTACTGGGGCATTGGTGCGGGGGTTAAGAGATGCGCCAGTTCCTTGTGATGGCAGGTGCTCCCACCGGTGCCTCACCTGTCCCTAGAGATTACTCGGCAATCTTAAACCACTACAAGGGCTGCAGGAAACGTTACCCCCCACCACATAAATCTCTCTCCAGGGAAGACGCCGTCGCCTGGAGGCTGCTACAGACGGGCTCATACCCGAATCTAAATACACTCAACAAAATACAACCCACACAATACACAGACAAATGCCCATGGTGCCATGAAACATCCACGCTCTATCACATAACGTGGGCCTGCCAGAAAATAGAGGTGGCACCAAAAATACCAAACCCGAGTGCGGAGCAATGGGAAGGAATGCTCTCCAGCGACCGTCAGGACGTCCAACTTGGGCTGGTCCGGCGAGCACAGCTGTCAGCGGCATCCAGCGGAGCCCTGGACTAGGGGCAGGCGACCATTGCTAAGAAGACGGACGACACACCTGACTCCGCCAAATTGCTCACCTACTCTCTAAAGCCCAATAAACGTTTTCCTTCCATCCTCTGGTGCGACCGAGATCGCTGTTCCCGAGCAAGCTGACGCGACCAACCATTAATTTAACTGCCACTTGCCACGGCGCGCAGTTCTCTCACAATCCGGCGGGAAGGCTGAGATGACGCCGCAAAGTCACGTGACCTAGGTGGTTTACCTGCCTCCTAGAATTGCTTCTCTCCGGATCTTTCGAGTCTTTTTCGCTCGCAGCCACGTACCCAGCAATTCTGTACAAAAGCATTTTTGAGCGGGAAACCGTTTATGAACGAATCTTTTTCATATAATGTGAGATTTCACTATAACAGTCAATATAACCGCAGGTCACCCGACGGCAGTCTTGCAACTTTTTTTTTTCTATTCACGTTTTTGGTACCGCCAAAATCGCTCCCCATTGGTTTTCTATGGCAGTCTTAACTGTTCGATGCAATCGATGGAAACACTTTGGAAGCAAGGTTTTGCTACATATCAGAATAATGGACCATTACTTTCAACAATTTCATAACAATTTCTAACAGATTCCCAAATTTCAAAAATTTTGCGTGAAAGCTGGACTTGACGAAGCTGGATTTTCTGCGACACAAACTCCTTAACGCTGTCGTATTAAAAATAGATCAGCCTCCGTGCAGGATAATTTTCAATATGGGAGCCACCCTGACATTCACCCGAAGTTTAAGGGCTATTATGTTCACCAGTAAGCTCGTGTCGGAGAGCTCGGATCGGGCGTCGTACACTCTTCAGCGCAGAAGCGCTCTTCACAGTCTATTTTCCTGAAGGCGGGCGTTCTGCCCGACAGTGACTGCTTGAGTCAGATCCACCAGGGAGTTGTAGATTCCTCCTAGTTCCAGCAGCTTTTCTGTCTCCGTATGCGGTGGAGGCCCCAATGAGCCGTAATGCCGTCTTTATCTCAGATGATATTACCGCATCTAATATATGCACAACTTCATGGGGACACGTCTCAGTACGACCCCCCAGACAAGCCATGACACTGAGCGTCGTTGACAGCAGTGGTGACCCGACAGATACGGTATCCATCGCAGGTAAGGCCGTGAGCGCAGCTACCAAAGAAACAGTAATATCCATAGTCATACAACACATCATCGCCAACCGACTGCGAACATCGGCCAAAGACCCAAACCCGAGAACCATGGCGACGGACTCCCAGGGGTCTTGTCGAGCATTCCGGTTCGGCAGCATATCTCTCCTTTCGGAGAGAGTGTTACGCTTCTCATCGGCCGACATCACGCCGCTCATACGCATTGTCTGTTCTCCAGGACACACCTGAGTAACGGATAACGAGCGTGCTCACACTCCCGCCCGAGCATTTACCCTCCGGGGCCTGGAAGGAGATGATATAGTACCACCAACTTCGAATGCTAAAAGGGAAGCGCACCAACTACCAACAAATAAGCACAAGTCACCCAGCGAGAACCACACCTACACAGAGATCCCGCAGTATTACAAAGGAAGCAGACACCGACCCCTAAACAAATCCCTCGCCCACAATGGCGCCAAAATTTTACGTGACAGTTCCAAACCCACACATTTTCAGTTTTAAGGCACCAATACCTTTAATACAACGGCCTATTCCCGGACGTGGCTATAAAAATATCAAACCCACTGACTGTCACTCCTATTGGGAACGCCCATAGTCCCCCTGCCAATATCGACCAATCAACAGCCGAACCCAGCCAAATTCAATTGCCGCCCTGTCAAGCTCGGACTCGAAGGAACAGCTCTGCATGATTCAAGGGGACAGAGCAATCAGGGAAGCCAACGCTGCCCTGTACTGAGGGCAGCGACCTGACCAGGCATCACAAATCCTTGGGACCAATAAAGTTTGTCATCGTCATCATTTATGTGAGATCATCATACAGAGCCTGTGACTAAACTTAATGCGTTTTCATTTTTGTTGTGTATTTTGTTTCATACGTGTCGGAGCTAATTGCGTCGTAGTACAGTGTTGTGTTTTCCGGTTTTTCTCTGCTGTCGATGCATGATGAGGAGGCCAAGGACGCCTCAAATATGATTTGAACGGCTTTCTTCTTCACTCCTTTTTCATTATTCAAAGAACGAATCAATGAAAGAAATTTTAGGCTGCTTTACTATTAGGATTATCGCCCACATGACTTGGACTTTCAGCAGGCTCTCTCTTTGATAACCACTGCAGCACTGACATTCCTTCAATAATGTACAGGCATGATGATTTCCGCTAAACTTCGCTGCACATTTTACTTGCCGGCGACCACCGTCGAATAATTTTATTGTTAGTTTCGTTCTTTCTGTCTTTTCATTGCCCACACTAACGTCTACGTCTTCACACTCTTCGTTATCCCGTCGTGCAATTCTCGCGGGTTTACAAAATAGAAACTGGCTCACCCGACAGCCTCTTTTGCTAAAGTATATTCCTTAAATAACTGTGCTGAAAAAGACCGTTCCTGCCATTATTTTAGCAATTAATGTAGTTTAACGAGCAGAAATGAAAGATATTACCATTTTTATAGTTTCGCACGCGGTACACCGGATATTAGAGGGCTAAGCGGCACACCGCAAAGGATATGTGACAGCATGAGAACGAAAACGAAAATTGGGTGTGAGGAAAAGGGTTACGCAGAAAATGTCTCTATCTTGGTCGACAACTCAACCGCGGCGCGGGTGAATAGATATAGAGGGTTTGATAGAAGGTAGAGAGACGCAGACGCCGTAATGCACGGCTCGGAAGTAATTTCGACCCCTATGCGATTCTCTCGCTTGCACTAACATCGACCAGCACGTAGGCATTTCTTCCCTTGCGCTTGCATCGAAACGCGGCAGAGGGTTGATGCGACGCTCCCTTGGTCAGCTGCCGAACGTGGAAACCCTGAGCCTACGCGGCAAGTAGGCACCTTGTGCAGCATTCAATGGCGCTTGTGTCTGGGTAACTACCAGTCGTAATGGACACAGATGGAAGACTTTCTTAATAAGTTTCTCTCGTTTTTTTTTCAAGCGACTCCTTGTACTTTGTATTTTCCCTGATAAACCCTTAGTTCAATGCGCACATTCCTCCAGTGATTTGACTTGGAACAGAGTACTGAGGCAACATTTCGGTCACTCCTAAGGTCGCCTCACGAAGCTGGCACCTGCCATACTGGTGACAACAAAAAGTGAACAAGGGAGGTGTAAACATTAGGGGAACCTTCAGGAAAGCCTCGAAACGTTGGAAAGAACCTTGACGCTTCCCCCTCCCTTTTTTTCACTTTGTGTTGCCAAGAAGCCCATCTAAGTGCCTTCTCTTAGTAATTTTCACCAGCCGTTTACATCGCATTCGTCTTGGTCCCGTAAACAGCAACGGTATATGTCCTGGCCGGCCTTGTAATTTCTTGTATACAGCCAAGCTGCGCTCGCGAAGTATGACTGGGACAAAAATGCGTTTAGCTAACCACTTCGAGGTCTACGAGTAGCAACCATATAGAAGTCCTAGGGCTAGGTTTGACGCCAGAACTATCCTTGAGAAATCAGAGTTGCTTCATCAAGGGAATGTGCGCCTGAGTCAGGAGACGGTGCGCCGCATGCTTCTTTTTTTGTGGAGAGCCATACATTTCCATTGTTATGCATGCACACAGCGGTCCACACTAAGATCCAGCACGCAGTTAACCATGCGGTGCGCTATAAGATCTAACAGCATGTGCCGTATTCAAACGCGCTCGAGTCTCTGTGGCTGTATGACTCATAAAATCATTGTTCTTCTGCAGCTGTGCACATTAAAATATTGGTGTTTTGTGGCCCTGCTGCGCACTGTTAGCTCCCGCTTTGCACGCTGCCGCTGTGGTGTGCACTTAGATTAACAGGCAGCTTGAGTGAAGGTCGGCAGGTGTTATCGGTGTAATTACAACGCCGCTTTTTATTGTCGCTTGTATGCTTACAGTGAGCGCCGTTTCATATGCACGAAGCTGCAGGGACAGTCGCTGCTGCGTGAATTCCTTGCTTCCTGAGTGTTCTCGAACACATAAGTTCGCCAAGAGCAGGATGCAGGTTTTGACACAAAACTTTAACCTGTAATTTTCTTCCTGTATTTTAACGATATCGTTATTAATAAGTTCCTGAAAGAATATATTTTCTTTTGACACAGTATACAGGCTCCACAGGAAATGACAGCCAAACATTGTACTTCCGTTTACAGAGCGGCCGAATATCTGTTAACAACGGCATGCCAGAGCATCCGCTTCTTTCATGTCTATTCATGTTCTTCCCACTCGTCCGATGTGTATGCTCTAACTCTGGCTCCTCAAATGAAAAGCAATAAATGCCGCTGCCGCATGTGGTATTTTCAAGGGCGAACAAATCTCTTCGACAAAAAATATGCGATGAAGGTTTTAATTATCGTTTACCCGAGGAACTGCTGAGGGGCATGCCACGCTTCGATTCGCGTCCAGTGAGACTTAAGAAAGAAAAGCCGTGCACGTGTTCTCTAATCCTTCTCGCTGTCGCGACGAATACACTCAAATATCAACAAAAATACATCATAAAAAGAATGCCTAGCAGTCCTGCCATATGGGACACATAAAAAAAAACTAAACAAGTAAGAGCTACCCGCATGCACTCTTGAAGAACATTAGGGAAACGAACAAGCCCCGGCTCGCTCTTTGGTGTTTGGTAGGGCTCGATGACCCCCAGGACCGGATTGCTTAAACGCGTCTCATTCATTTCGCAAAGGCTACACCTCGCAAGTAATCCGTTAAACATGAAGGAAGAGCATAAAAATTGTCGCAAAGCTATCACTCCATTAGTTTCAATGCCACAGAACGATACAAACAAAAAACTCGACGAAACTCAGTCATGCCCATGCTCGAAAAAATTCAGAGGGGACTTAAGAATCTTTACGTGCTGTGAAGACGAAAGCATTAGAGTCATCGTCAGCTTTCGACCTCGACGGAGGTTGTGCACTGAGAAATGAAACAATGACGCACATCCGAACGCTGATTCCACAAATGCTGAATCCACAGAGGTATGAGTGAAACACTCGGACACTTGGTTCGAATACCTGTCGAAAGCCATGCTCCAACGTCACAAAGAGACGTATATTAACAAAGTTTGGGCTTGATTTTTTAGCGTATTATAAGACATAGCGCAGCACAACGGGACAGAGAAAAAGAGCACACAGGACGAGAGCTAACTTACAACAGAAGGTTTATCTCAACAAACCACAGGAAGAATACAGCAAACATATAATATATGCAAAATGAAACAGTAAAACACCTCCCGCAAGGGTGTGCGACTAATGGTTTCGTTACGATTTTGGTACAAAAAATTGATTTTAAGGCAAAAGCCTTTCTTGGTTCATGAGTGTCGTGCAGGGAAGTTGTAGACGGAAGTTATCCACACGAACTCCCAATCATAAGTTGTGCGGTAAATAAAACAAAAATATAAACGTTGATTAAGCAACAGTTATTAAACAACATGTACTTAAATAAATTGAAAACCAGAAATTAAAACATAAAAATAAATAAATAAGAGGTAAAATTTAAAATCTTTTAGGCCGTGGAGGCCGCATTTAGATGGAGGCGAAACACAAAAAGCAGCGTGAGTGCTGTGCGATGACAGTGCATGATAAAGGTCCGAAGGGGTCGAAATAATTCCGAAGCCCTCCACTATACGGCAACTCTTTCTTCTTTCGTCTTCATTATCAGCCTGACTAGGCCCACTTGCAAGACAAAGCCCTCTCTCATATCTCTTCAACTAACGCTGTCGTGTGCCAGCTGCGTTCCACCCTGTCACCGCAAACATCTTAAACTCATACGCCCACCTAACTTTCTGATGCCCCCTGCTATGCTTCCATTCCCTTGGAATCCACTGTGTTACCCTTAAGAACCACCGGTTATCTTTACTTCGCAGTACATGCCTTGCCCAAGCCCATTTCTTCCTCTTGATTTCGACTAAGATGTCATTAACCCGTGTTTCATCCCTGACGCACTCTGCCCTCTTCCTGTCCCTCAAAGTTACACATATCATTTTTCTGTCCATTGCTCGCGGCGCTATCCTTGTGCCCCATGCGTGAGTTCTGGTAAGATACAGATGTTGTACACTTTTCTCCTGAGGAATATTGGTAAACTGCCATTCATAATCTGAGAAAACCTGCCAAATGCGCTCCACTCTATTCTTATTCTTCCAGTTATTTCTCTCTCAAGATCCGGTTTAGCAGTCACTATACCGGCCCAATGTAGACATATTGCCTTACCACTTCCAGCATCTCGCTACCAATTGGGAGCTGCTTTTCACTTGAGAGACTGGTCAATATTACTTTGGATTTCTGCATATTAATCTTTAGACCCAAAGTACAGCTCTGCCTGTCTAACTCATGGATCGTGCTTTGAAGTTCATCTCCCTAGTGATTTAGCAAGGCAATGTCATCAGCGAATCGCAGATTACTAAGGTAATCTGCCTTAACTCTTATCCTCAACTTGTTCCCATCAAGGCCTTTGAATACCTCTTCTAAACAGGCGGTGAATAGCACTGGCGAGATCGTGTCTCCTTGCCTGGCACCTTTTTTTATTGGAATTATATTGCTGGCTTTATGGAGGACTGTGGTAGCTGTGCACCCGCTATAGATATCTTCCAGCGTTTTTGCAAAGGCTCTTTTACACCCTGATTCAGCAATGCCTGCATGACTGCTGAAGTTTTCACTGAGTCAAATGTTTTATTGAAACATATAAAGGCAATATGCGTATAAGGGTTGGTTATACTCGGCGCATTTATCTATCACCTGGTTGATAGTGTTTACATGGTCTCTTGTCGAGTACCCTTTACGAAAGCCTGTTTGATCATATGGTTCGTTGAAGCCTAAGCTTGTCCTGACACTTTTGCCGATTACCTTAGTAAATACGTTATAGGCAACGGGCAGTAAGCTAACCGGTCTGTAATTTTTCAAGGCCTTCACGTCTCCTTTTTAATGGATTAAGACGATGTTAGCGTTCTTCCAAACTCGAGGTCGAACTCAAGGGATTGCATATACAGAGTGGCTAGCTTTCCAGCACAATCTCACCTCCGTCCCTCAAAAGATGTGCTGTTACCTGATCCTCACCTGCTTAATTCTCCCTTTTCATTGCTCCTACAGCTCCTCTTTCACTCCCTACTTTATCTCTTCTCTCTCGGCGTGGTTCGGGTGTCCACCGAGATGTGAGACAGTCACTAGGTCATTTCCTGTCCTAAGAAAAAAAAAACAATTGTCAATTTTTGCTTCCTGTATGCGTCCTGCAGCCGCTTGATGTCGTCCCCCTATTTTTCTTACCATCGTTGGGATTTTTTGTACCATCTTCGAGTACACACACTTAACACGCCGCCGGCTTTACTCATAATGGGACTAGTAACGCTTTCGCATTAAAACCAACGCTTAATATGTTATCAATGCCTTTCAGATCGTCCGCTATCTAACGGGAGCGCTGCGGACGACTCATTCCCCTGTCATGCGCGTTGCGGCATGCTCGTATATGGGCATCAGTATTACGTAAGTGAGGGTCCGGCGCTATTCGCGGGCACGGCAACACATGTCCTACCTGTGGCGAAGTGAAAACAGCTGTGGAAGTCCGTGTCGCAGACTCTCCTCTCCAGTCTAACCACAATCTGTTAGGACAGCACTCAAAAATAATGGAAAAAGAAACTGCAAAACAATTCCGCAGCGTTCCCCAGTGCATGTGAGCAATGTGGAAGAGCAGTAGAAGGCTGTTTCGAAAATTTGGTTCCTGCTGGATTCCCAGTATTCCATACAATGTGAAGCTCTCGATCAGGAATAAAGCGAACACAGGCAATGTCTGCCTCAGGTCGCCGATTTTTGCCGACACGTTTTTTTTTCTATTCTCGTCAGTAACTATATCTTTTCGTAAGATTTGAGCAGTGCATTTCTTAAACTTATCTTTGTCTTAGAAATCGCAACGTCAGCGTCAACACGCAGCTCCTACAACAACTGTGATCATAACGAATTTCAACCTCGTGCTGCTAACAAAGCCGTCTTCGTATGCCAGCAGGGCAGCCTGTAGAGACTCCCAGCTTCGTTCGCTGCATCAGGCCTGAACTGGAAAGCAGCAACTGGCTTAGTATCGGACAGCCAACGCGAAATGAAAGAGTTGTCCGCCGCGCCACAATGCAGCTCGCCTGCCTATATGGCCGCTAGCCTGACTTTAACTTAGTGCACTTCAAGCCTGAACCACGAGTTCGAAAAACTGGAGGGGAAACTTAAGCTGCGCCTTAAGAGTATAACGCGATTTCTTTACGATTCAATGCCTATGTATTCTGATTCGGTCGTTCTTTACATAGCATTCATAGAAAACTGGGAGACCTCATACACAGCGGGTGCTGTACTCCAGTGGTTAAGCGATGCGCCACTGCCCTTCAATAGCAGGTGCTGCCACTAGTGGGGCTTGCGAGACCCATGCAGGCTGCTCCTCCCGAGCAACCTCTAGTTACCAATCATTTTTTTTTATCTGTCACCTGCCATGGCAAGCAGGTTGCTCAAAATCCGGTGGGCAGGTTGCGATGATGCCACTGGGCCAGGTGGCTTAGGTGGCCGACGTGCCACTCACGTTGCATCTCCGGGGACTTTTCGTGAATTTTTTCGGTGACTATCAACGACACCGACGACGGCGCTGGCTTTTCCGCGACACGGACTCTTTAACGCTAGTGTGTTAAAATCTGCGTGGCGCAGGCTTGGGGCAACAAGCGTAAACTTGGCCACCGCTAGTATTGTGGTTGGTGTTGTTGTCACTCGTCGAAAAACTGAAATCGCCGGCAACAGCACGCGCCCGTTGCGTCGAAGACAAGGCGAGCGTTCGGTCAAATGCTTACACGCACTTTATACCTTATTAAGCACCGAAGTAAACGCGAATTGTGTACTCGAACATGTATTCAAGGCGGAATGAAACGCGAAAACACATACACAGCTCTTTTATACTTGGCACAGAGATATTCTTTTAGGACCGGATTATGAATTGTAGTTCTGTGGGCCTTTGCCCAGAAACACGAATCAGGCTTGTTGTGTACTGCAGATGAAAGCACGCAGGCAATATATATTGTTGTGTTCACAGGCGCTGTTCGAGTTTCCTTCTTGCTTAAGCGTATATACATGCGTTAGGAATTAGCTTGTTCTTGTGCTTTGAACAAACTCTGACGATATGGATGGAAACTCCTGTCTCAATCATGCCAATGTCAGTGCTGCATGTCAGTGTTGCAACGCAGTTGAACCGAGTAGAAGTGAGAAAGCAGGCGTTCATTCTTCAACTGAAGGGGGCGCTTAAGCTCCGCCCTAAGGGTATGGAGCGATATATTTAGTGGGTTCGTGCCCATATATGCAGAATTGGTCATTCTCTACTTAAGAGTCATAGATTACGGCGAGCCCTCATACCACTGCCAGAGCAAGGCGCAGCTGTTAAGCGATGCGCCACTGCACTTTCAGGTGGCTGTTTCTATCGCAGCCGCCGGTAGAGATTGTGCGACCCACATTGCTCATCCCAAGCAACGTGGGTTGCAGCTGGTGCGCAGCTCGTGCAGCTGGCGCGACGCTCTTCCGAACTTACCCGAGCTTACCCGAGTTACTATACGTGAGCTTAATCGAGTAAATCTGGTTGCTAGGCAGCGACACAAGATCGTACGCTGAACGCACGTACGGAGACAGGATTCTTGGTCGGTGTTGGTGAGCGTATAAGTGTTTTAGCAATAAAATTGCGCGAAACACGGGGACGAAAGGAAGGAACCAGACACGCTATCGATTCAACTCGCCCAACTTTCCACTGTACTGGTGCATGCAGAACGAGCGCAGATTTAAGCATATAATATTCAGGCCTTTTGCGCATATTTCATATGTTTTCCCGCAGGTTGTAGCACTGGGACATTTCATGTGCAGTAAATCTGAGTAATTTGAAGCTCAGCAAATTAGATAACTCAGACACCCAGTTTGGCCTCGTCAACCTCATTTTATATAAGATGCGATGAAACTCTCGGTAATTCAAAAGAATTTGGCCGCACCTCGATTAGTTTCGACGGATGGCCAAGCTCCCATTTGAATATCATGCGGAAATACGGTCATGATGGTGGTGAGTGAGCTAAGCTTGCTGCTATAAAACGAGTGGCGTTGTTTCCTACCAAAATGTGAAGGCGCCGCACGTAGTGATTGTTAAGAACTTCAATCCGGACTGCATCACTAGAGCTCTTAGCTCAAAGCAACAAATTGAAGAACGAATGTACGAATGAACGAAGTAATAAAATAATTATTTAATCAATTATCTAATAATTAATTAATTAATTAACGACTGAATGAATGAATGAATGCCTTTATTGATCATAGTGGTCTTGGTGAGCTTGGTGAGTGAGCCTCTATTGGAGACATGCGATTGTTGCGATGAAAAAGGTCTCTTCTAGCCTGTGAACGGTATGTGGTATTAATAGGCTGCCTGAACTGCACCTGCGGCCCACGCGACCATACATGACCTAGCAAAAACTCCTATCAGAGCCCTGGCATTTCTTGGGCTATCCCTGAAAGCGCAGGATTAATAGATGCCGGATTTTCATCCGGATTTTCCTCCACCCCCGCATATATGAGAAGAGGCTCACATTCACTTCTGGATCGGATTTGCGCATCCCCAAATCTCCCTAAGAGGCTCATTTCATGTGATGGCATGCTTGTTTCTTACTCTGACCATACCATGGTCATTGCGCGGATCGGAGAATGTGCCCCTCCAAAGTTTCTGCCGCAGCGAGCGATATGGAAGCTGAATTCTTCGTTGCTAAACGAGCTAGACTTTATGCAACTAGTCAGGAAAGCTTTGGAATCTTGCTTGACCATCAAAATCTCATTATTTTCAGCTCGGGATATGTTTAAGCTGGACAGTCGTGGCTTCTTTATTGAGGTCGGCTCCATGAGGTCTGACCTTAAACATGGTAAGGAGAAACGGTTGCTTCGAGCAATGTTTACAATTTGTGTGCCCTTGGATTCCAGGCTCCAGGAATGTGCACAGAGGAAATTGCAACTGTAAAGTGACACCTTCAGAAATTCAATGCAGAACGCTTTAGAGTGGCCCGTGTACGATCCCGCAGCAATCATGTTTTGCACTCTGATGAGCTTACTAGATAATCATTGCTTGATTAGCGTCGCCACGTGGCTGTGAAGCGAGTTTCTGAGCTCTACTCTAGTGGTGCTTTGGTTACAAGTACTGACGCAATAGGTAGCGAGTTTTCAAATCACTGCACCTCTCTTTTTGTTGCCACTTAAAGCGCTGCTGATGACGTTCATGTAGCGTACTGGGTGCCTATGACTACGCCGATTTTTGAGAAGGAGTGCGCGGCAGTAAGTGCGCCTTTTCCTTGGCTGAATTGGAAGATGGAATTGATAGATTGCCATTCTCGAAAAGCCCGGGACCAGACGCCCTCTCAGGGAAATTTTACAAGACATTTAAATTTGTTTTGTCTCTAGTCCTACTCCATATTTTTTAGTTAGGTATTGATGTTGGATTTTTCCACCGTCATTTACCAAAATTCATGTAAGGAAGATAAGAATAAACTATGTTTTCTAGATGACTGCAGACCCACAGGCTTTCTAATCTTGATTATAAGATTCTCGTTAAAGTCCTCTCAAATCGCCTGCATGTCGTCAAATCGTCCACGTCTACATTGATTTGATCTCAGCTAGTATGTGGTTTGAGGCGACGGTCAATACAGTCCAGTCTGCATGTAGGGCGTACGCTGTTGCAGCTTTGCAGTGACACTCATGAACAAATAGCACTGCTGCAAAGTCGCCTGGAGAAGGCGTTCGATCGGCTGTGCCATTCATTCCTTTTTTTCTCTTTTATATCACGTCATCTTCGTTTAATCCTTTCTACTGAGATCCGCCTTTGTTACGAATACTGCTCCATGTGCTTGATTGTAAATGGTTGTCTCTCACAACCAGCCTGTATTCAGTCCTCGGTAAAACCAGATTGCCCACTGTCCCAGTTTCTGTTCGCGCTATACTTGGAACAACTTTGCATAAGTGTTTTAGACAGTGCAGCCGTCTGTGGTTTACGTATATATGTCACGAATTGAGGGCATCTGCTTGTGTAGATGGCCTCACGTTTTTCGGCGCTTTTTCGGCGCTTTTAGGCGTTTAACGGATGACTTGTTCGGTGTCAGGAGCTCGGATTCATCGTTCTTAGAGTTGCAGAGTGTGGTTTGAAATGTCGGGATCGACACCTGCTGAATATGGCGGTATGCTATAAACATGTCGCCCCCCCAAAAGTAACTTGGCTTCCCTGTTAGTGCCTATAAGCATACTGCACATTACGGCCGATTCACACGACGGTCCGTTCGCAGGCGGCCAACGCATCACGTGTACATGCACCACTAAAAACTGGCCTGCGATCCGATGACGTCAAGCGGATGCGACGGCCCAAAAGAGCAGACGACGCGCTGGCTGTACCACTGTTGCCAGATTATTTTAAACTGTTTGCCAACGCTGGTCAATCTGGTTTTCCTCCCGACCCATGACTGCGACTGAATGGTGCAGGTGCGGCCCTTTGTCCAATTCCTCAATGGCCTGAGCCGTCTAGCTAGCCGAGTCGATCGCTTCGTCACGATAGCGAACGCAGTGCATGCAGCTTGTCAAAACAGCGCGCCAGCTCAACGCCATTCAGCGAAATGCGGCAGCCGAAATACTGCCAAAAGAGATGGTTGCCAGAGCTGGCGCACGCGCCTTCGCAGGCCGCCGCTAACTCCCGCGAGGGGAGAGGCACTTGAACTTCTTTGGTTGTCCAGTCTGCGGGCCGGCAGCACACCTCTGAATTTGGTGACGCACGAACACGTGATGCGCGGGCTGCGGGCGAACGGTCTGTCGTGTGAAACGGCCTTTACTGGAAAGACCGCGGGCCAACTATTCAGTGCAATGCTCACACTTTTGTCTAACATGGTTCCCCGTTAGCGCAACATAAAACAATCTCGCGAAAGGAAGACAGGTGTCTCATTTTCACGTGATTGTTTTATGTTGCGCTAAAGTTTACCCAAAAACGTGCACGAACTCGCGCAGAAACAAGTTTTACTGGAGTCCAACATGGTCTCACGATTTTTGGCACGGCTACCGCATGTAATCTGTTTCTCGCCACTAGAATTTATTGCACTCCAATTTATTAATTGCAGAAGCCTTTATATCCAGAGTTTCCACATAGCTTTCGCACTTTTGTGGGGGATTCGTGTTTCGAATCTATCAGGTGTGATATCCTTTTCGGGCCAGTCACTCGTTAAATCCTCATCATCAGCAGCGATAACGAAAGAAAAACTTTCGCAGCAATGGTACAGGTAGCGCATTCTAGTGCCTATGGGAGGAACGAGCTGTCTAACGTCGTAGCCTCAACGGCTGCGAGATAGCGCTGCCAGTAGCGTAGCTCCAAGAGTTTATTTTTGTTCGTCGTCGCCGCAGAAAAGAAAGATTTCACAGTTAATTCCGATCTAATCAGGAACGTACTCCACTCAATATAGCACAATACAAAGCTGACAGCCATATGCCACCATTGAGCGAATTTTGAGCTCGAACAGCGAGCGGCGAAGGCAAGCTAATTTCTTTCTTTTTCATTTTTTCTCTGAACTATACAATACTCTTGAGAGCGAAACACTCTCGCCGTTATCGAAAGTGCATCGCGGTCGATGGTGAAGCCTCCATGGAAATGCCGTGATCGAGCAAACGTTCTAAAATTACACAACGTAAGCAGAACGGCGAGACATCGGAGCTGCGAGCGCAGTAGTAACCGACGACCCACTTTCAGCATCCAAAGGTGCATGTCCATCCAACGGCGCGGCTTACGTAGATACTTGGAATCGACGTGCATTCAGCATCCAGCGGGAAGTACTCAGGATCCAAAGGTGCAACTTGCACAGATTCACCGGCTTCTGCTTCGACTTCCGATGCTTGATTCGCTTTGCAGATGCAGGCAATGTTTCAGTTTGCAGGTTATTGGCGCGTGCTTTGCCGTCCGTTACCTCAGTTTCAATGCCGCCTTTTTATTTTCATACCAGGCGGTGTCGCGGAACCTGGAAGACGCTAGTTAGTCTCCCTTGCTGGAAGAGGTAAGTTTTTCAACTTCAGAATCGAGTTTACTACGCCTTCTCGTTTACTATAACCCACTTGTGCGTCCACAGCTGCTCGTTGTATCTACGACAAATTGCCGTTGCGCTAATGCATATTGAAGCGAATCTTTACAGTGTTTGTTTGTTCATTCATCAAAGCAGCCTTCACGCCGCTTTATCGCGTTGTTCGCGATGCAAGACTCGACCAATATTGATTTCGATTTTCAGCATACAGGCAGAGCTGATTCTACGTTGTTCCAGGATGTTCTAGTAACTTTGCACGCCTTATCTCGAAAGTTCGCTATCAGCTTTAAATTGAGCATGGCCAGCGGCGGCGGGCATTCTGTTCAGCGACCCCCGAGCACGCTTGCTGCTACGCCGCCGCCGAGTGATTCAGTCCATTCTGGGCGCCAAGCAGCCCAAATAAATGGTTTTGTTTAGACATCATTTTCGCAGCTTTTCTCCTCCTCGGACTGCAGTCACCGCATCAATTCCCATAACCGACGAAGCCGTGTCCCGACGCCCAGGATGACGTGCAGCGCAAGAGCCAGGACATCCGACTTAGAAGTAGTTGTCGACGGCTGGAAAGTTACCGCTCTAGTCGACACAGGAGCCGATTACTCGGTGATGAATGGAACATTCGCTGCGCAGATAAGGAAAGTCGCGACCGCTTGGGAAGGCCCACAAATTCGCACCGCAAGGGGGCCACCTCATTACGCCATCAGGACGATGCACAGTGCGAGTGACTGTCAAAGGACATACCTATCTTGCGACCTTTGTTGTGCTACCGCAATGCTTCCACGAAGTGTTCTTAGGTATGGACTTCCTTGATGAGCATCAGGCGATCATCGACCTGCGATCCAAGCTGACCACGCTTTCGACGGACGAAACCATCGCTTCGATGAAAACTCGGGAAAATCACGTTGCCCTGAGTGTCCTGGAGAAAGAACTGAGTGTCCCACCCCGTTTAAGCGTTATCGTGACCGTAGGCGCCACGAAAGCCATTAACGCTGAAGCCAACATCGAGGGAAACATGCAGTTGCTTCTAGACCGAGTAATCTGCATCGCAAGAGGCATCGCACATTTGCGCAATGGCCAGGCCGAAGTACTGCTGACTAACTTCAGCGAAGAATACCGGCACATTAACAGAGGAACGACGATTGCTTTCTTCGACGAAATATCTGACGTACGAAACTCCTTCGCCCTCTCCGACCCCTCCGCAGAAGATTCGCCTGACCAAGAGAACTCGCCCACTTTCGACATCAACCCAGCCCTGCCCCGAAACAAACAAGACCAGATCCGCAATCTGCTTAGAAGCTACAGCGAGTGTTTTTCGTGATCGCGGAAAGTCCGACAAACACCAGTTGCCAAGCATCGGATTATTACCGACCAGCACGCCCTACCACTCCGTCAAAGTCCCTACCGTGTGTCACCGCGAGAACGACAAGCCATCCGGGACCAAGTCGAAGAAATGCTTCGCGACGACGTCATCCAGCCTTCAAACAGCCCATGGGCGGCACCGGTTATTCTAGTGAGAAAGAAGGACGGCGCACTTCGATTCTACGTTGATTACCGCCGCTTGAACAACATAACAAAGAAGGACGTCTACCCCCTCCCCCTCATCGACGACACTCTGGACCGACTCTGCAACGCCAAGTATTTCTCATCGATGGACCTAAAGAGCGGTTACTGGCAAATTGAGGTCGATGAAAGAGATCGGGAGAACACCGCATTCATCACTCCGGATGTCCTCTTCGAGTTCAAGGTGATGCCATTTGGTTTCTGTTCCGCACCGGCGACGTTTCAGCGAGTAATGGATGCAGTGCTGGCAGGCCTGAAGTGGAAAATTTGTCTGGTACATTATTGACGTCGTTGTCTTCGCCTCGAACATTGAAGAGCCCTTCAAGAAACTTCGAACACTATTAGACGCCATCAAATCGTCTGGCCAAACCTTGAAAACAGAGAAGTGCCGTTTTTTCTATGAAGACCTGCTGTTTCTAGGCCACATCGTTCGCAAGGAGGGAGTACGCCCAGCCCCGCAGAAAACAGCTTTTATTGAACAGTTTCCTCCTCCGGCCGATAAGAAAGCAGTACGCCGATTCCTCCGACTGTGCGCAATTACCGACGATTTGTGAAAAACTTTTCGCTGAGGCAACTGACGAAGGCAGACGTGCTATTTAAATGGGAAGCGCAGCAAGCAGACGCCTTCAAAGAACTTCAGCGTTGTTTACAATCCCCACCGATCCTCGCGCATTTGATGAAAACGCCGATGCTGAAGTTCATACTGACGCAAGCGGCGTGGGCCTAGGCGCCGTCCTCGTTCAAAAAAAAAACGACAGGCTGGAGAAAGCCATCGCATACGCTAGCCGTGCCCTTTCCAACGCCGAGGCTTACTATTCGACAACTGAGAAGGAGTACCTTGCCATCATCTCGGCTACGTCGAAATTCCGCCCCTACCCGTACGGATGACCGTCCAAGGTGGTCAGCTCACCACGCGCTGTGCTGGTTTCCCAATTTTAAGGGGCCCTCTGGCTACCTCGCTCGATGGAGTCTGCGCCTGTAGAAGTTTGACGTCACCGTTGTTAACAAGTCCGAACGCAAGCACTCTGACGCCGATTGCATCTCACGAGCCCCTGTAGATGCACCTCTGCCGGAAGACGATGAGGATGCCTTCCTGGGACCCATCAGCCTCAGCTGCTAAGCAAAGCAACAGCGCTCGGACCCCGACCTAAAACGCCTCATCGAGTACTTGGAAGGCAAGGTTTCTCCATCCCCCCGGCTCATTCAATCGAGGACTGTCTTCTTTGTGTGTACAGAATGATGTCCCTGTGAATAACTTCACAGCCAGAACAAAACAGCTTACCTCTTTATTGTACCTGCTTGTCTCCGAGAAGAAGTTCTACAGGCTTCCCACGACAAGCCGACAGCTGGACATCTCGGGTTTTCTCGCACCCTCCGCCGCATTCAAGACAAGTAATACTGGCCCCGACTGTCTGCCGATGTCGCACATTATGTGAAAACCTGCCGATGTTGTCAGCGACGAAAGACCCCTCCCACCCGACCACCAGGATTTCTGAACCCCATTGAACCCCCCTCAAGGCCCTTTCAGCAGATCGGCATGGACTTGTTGGCCCTTTCCCGAAGTTAACGTCTGGAAATAAGTGGATCATCATAGCGACCGACTACCTGACCCGTTGCGCCGAGGCGAAAGCCCTACTGAACGTAACAGCAGCAGATGTCGCCAAATTTTTCATGCAGTGCATTCGTCTGCGACACGGAGCCCCTGGTGTGCTCATAACAGGACAGAGGAACAGCATTCAAGGTGAAACTAATGCAAGCCATCTTGCGTTACAGCCAAACCAGCCAACGGAGGACAACTGCATACCATCCATAGACCAACGGATTGACCGAGCGCCTGAAAAAAACCGTCGCCGATATGCTCGCCATTTATGTCGATGCCGAACACAAGACCTGGGACGTCATCATGCCTTACGTCGTGTTCGCCTACAGCACCGCAGTGCAGGAGACCACCCAGATGACGCCTTTTAGGCTCGTCCATGGCAGGGAGGCCACGAGCACACTAGACGCCATGCTGCCCAGCGTTACAGAAGAACAGAACGTCGACGTCGCCGCCTACCTTCAACACGCAGAAGTAGCCCGAAGACTTGCGCGTTTAAGGATCAAAGACCAGCAGCGGATCGACGCGAGGCGCTACAACCTACGAAGACGCAATGCGGAATACAAGCCAGGAGACCAAGTCTGGGTTTGGACGACCATTCGTCACCGTGGATTGGGTGAAAAGCTTTTGCGCCGCGATTTCGGGCCATACAAGGTTGTTCGTCAGCTAGGTCAACTGGAATTATGAAGTCGTCCCTGACGCAATGACTGCATCCCAGCATCGCCGCGTACGACCAGAAGTTATCCATGTCGTCCGTCTAAAGCCCTATTATGCGCGCTAAAAGACTTGTTTGCACACTCTATGTTTGTTTTCGCACGATCTGTTTTATTTGTTGCTAGTCGCCTTATTTGTTTTAATGGACCGGGTCGGTGCTTCTTTGAGAGGGGAGGACTTCTGCGAATATTTGCAGTGTTTGTTTGTTCATTCTTCAAAGCTGCCTTCATCCAGGCATCCAGGCAGAGCTGGTTCTACGTTGTTCCAGAATGAAAACTTTGAACTCTTACTATTTGTATCCGGTCCTTTTGGTAATTTTTCGGAGTTTTATAGCGGGACCATGGGTAAACATTTTACAATGATCAATCTTGAAGAACTTATCGCGAGCAAAGAGAACAAGTTCAGTCGCGTTATCTGTACGGAAAGCAAACTGCAGTGGTGGTAATCTGTTAAATTCTGAAAGGTAACTTGTTACCCATTTTTCGACTCGCTTTTCAACTATGTACCTAAATAAAGGTAGCATACAGACTTGTCGCTAATTTGTTATTAGTCGAGCGGAAAATCAGGACTATCACTTTTATTTGTTCTTGTGATTAACCAGTGGGTCCGGCCACGTCACAATAATTCGGCCGTATGTACCTTGACGTCCTTCCAAGAGGGTGTAAATGCCGAGCGGCTCCTAGAAAACATTAAAAACATATTAAATTGTGTTCTAATCAACGCCTGGAACAGAAGCTTGCTGGAAGGCATCTCCTTATGCCCATGAATTAAATCACATCATTTGTTTACGTTCGAAATTTTGTGTTTGTGCACCCTTAAATCTTCATAATGGAAATCAATAAAAATTGACGTGCTGTACGTTAGACCGCTCGGCCATCTTCCTTTCTTCTGTTATATCGGCGTGGTCCGGTTTTTTTTTCTCGTGTTTGTGCGTCTCAAAGTGTCTCAAAGCGGACTTGAATGCCGATTTATTCAGACGATCTTCCACCATGCATAACATCAAACACTTCCTTGGAAACGCTTACCGCTAGACTTTAGAGAATTGTTATTTTAATAACAAAGAAATAAAGTGAATTTTCCTGTCACGGCTTATGACTGATATCATCGTTGGAATTCGAGAACTATGTCGCCTTCAACGCCACGACTGTATTCGAGGCAAAATGATGTTCATAGCATTTCTCGTTTCAGTACAATGATGTTGGATGCCGACAAATACATATTTAATAAAAATCTCTGCCCCTACTTCGCAATCAATGGCCTGGGGTGAAGCAGGATCACTACTAAGAAGCAGTGATAATAGAAACTCCATGCATCAGCGAATAGAAAAACGATAGAGTGATTGATATCGCTAAGCGAAAAAAAAAACATCATTTTCTCTCCAAGGCGGATTGGAAAAGTCAGGAATTTTTTTTCACGGCTACGCTTCCATAGAGCTCCGTTAACAGCATTTTCAGAAAATTTTTTTTCTTTAACAGCAAATTATTTTGATATATATATATATATATATATATATATATATATATATATATATATATATATATATATATATATATATATATATATATATATATATATATATATATATATATCGTCGCTGGATGGCGAAAAATAGTTTAGTGCAGGTTTCTCTTTACTGAGCACACTACGATGCCATGTTTCACATAATCGCAGCCTACAAAAAGCAGCGTTCTTTTTGCCAAAACTCACTGTTATCGGTAATAATCTACATTATTTGCTATCCACGATTGAACAAGACCAGCGTCTTGTTTAAACACAGAGGTCAGGTTTGCACAGAGTTGGTGGAAGCGTACCTGATCAAAAAAGAATCAGATGAATGTGTAGCATCACCATCTGTAGGTCTGATTGATAAGGAGATACCCATTTTGCACAGTTTTTTTTTGGAGCAATCAGGCGGTATGGAGTGTTTGTTCGACACGAGTGTGCCCGTGAGTTTGCTGTTTGTTTGTTTTGTATCTTCTCTCTGACGATGCGGAGATTGCTTTTAGGTTGCGATCACAGTGGCATCACGTTACATGTTCCAAGATAGTGTGTGATAGTGTTCGCGTTTTCGGTTTTTTAGCATGTCTTTACGCGGGATGAAGATACATATATAGCCCTCTTTTCCTTGAATAAAAAATCAGTTGATAGTCTGCGCCCGTGTCGTACCTTCTTGTTCTCTGTCTTCGTTTCTTTGCGCAGTTAAACATGATTATTTGGTCGCCATTATTAAATCCTGCTTACGCATAGAGCCATTGTTTCGCTTGTGTTTATCTTCGGCCAATAATTCAATGCGCGCCCAAATTGTAACAATATCTTACCATAATTTGCTGCACAGAAGGCAAAAAAATAAAAAAAAACATCATTGAACTGCATGCAAGACGAATGGAGTGATAGAGCACAGAGGCTTTGCACTGGAGTTTTTGCAGCCTGGTGATCATGATGAGCCGGAAATTTCTAACATTCATTTCCACAGAAGGGTAACCCAGCTTTAGGATAGTGAGCCATCCGAGAAATAAATATATTCCGTACGTAATAACGAAGCCTCCACCGGAACCTGCGAATTGAAGCTCTTATTTTAAAGTAACATTTGGTAGTACTGATGCTATTGGCTAATGACTGAAAAAACATCTTAAAAGCGACCACAATGCATTACAAAAATCATATATAATCGTCTTTCAAGTACAAAGAAACTAACACTGAAATTTCGATGACTACCAATGAAATACAATTATCGAATTGCTTATTGAAAGACATTTCTCAGTAGCTTCATGTGCGCTCTTGTCTACCGAGCTTTCAACAGCTTCTGACGGCATGAAATAAGCCATGTTTTCAGTCCCTTTTGTTGCGATTCACTGCTCATGCATTTTCGCTCATCTTCGCTCAAGTTCTAAGCAGAAGTTTGAATTTCTAAACAGCTGTTGTTATTAACCATTATTAAAGACACAAGACAGGCAATTGACAAGCGTAACACGTGCCTTGAGCAGAAGAAAATTGACAGCTCGATCAAAACACTCTCATTGCTTGGGGGCATAAACGCATGCACTGCCTTGCATGGTATTTACTCGTTCTTACGAATAATGAGAATTATTAAGCTAGCTGGCACAATTTTTGTATAGTTTTGCGTGAAGCAGAATTCACGGGACCAATTAGCGGAAAATCTCGAAATAAGCCTTTCTTTGAGAAACTACATCCCAGTGCCCAATTTTTTCTTCCACTTGAATAAATAGGAATGCAAACGCTCATTTCGGCTTTGTAAATTGATGTGGTTCCATTTAACGGCCTGACACTCTGTAGTACATTGTTCAAGCGAATGGTACATAAATATCTTGTTAGCGGTAGTTTGCAGAATTTTAGCATAGTGGTATTGTTTACCGCTGCCGTATAGCGCTGCTGTACACAGGATCATCATGCATGATTGGCGGTACTTCTGACCACGTTAAAAAATATACACTGCGGATTTATTAAAAGTTTATGTAGTACCGTATAGCACTGCTGTACACAAGATCACCATGCATGATTGGCGGTACTTTTGACCACGTTAAAAATTATACACTGCGTATTTATTATAAGTTTATGTAGTTCCGTATACTACTGCTGTACACAAGAACGTCATTCCTGATTGGCGGTACATTTGACCACGTTCAAAATTATTCACTGCGGATTTATTATAAGTTGATGTAGTTCTAGGCAAGTTATTTTCTGTGAGATAAACGTCGCACACCGATTCATAACTGCCAGTCCCGAGGAGTCGCTATTTAGACGTGTACATACTATATATCTTCTCCATGATTCCCGGCTCTAAAAATCACTAAATCTCGAGGCTAGGTTCAGCGGCCTCGTAGAGTTCATTTTTTCTGGACTCCTGTCGGAATGTTTTAATTGTAAGCGTGTTTGTACCGGCATTGTCACATTCCTTGGCATGTGCGCACAGAAGAATGCAATACATTTAATTCTGACTTTTAAAGCGGCAATCCATTTCAACAAGTTTTTGTATTTCAAAGCAGAGCCAAAAATCACATCAATCAGTTTTGGGCTGTTGAGTGTTCCTTTTGAAGGAAGCGGCATTCAACTGAATACAAGACGAATGAAGCCTTCTAGCAAAAGGACTTTATGATCGCATTCCTGTAGGAGAACGATCATGCTGAGAAAAATTTTCCATCAGCTTCATCGCCATACAAAGATGCCAAACAGCAAGAGTATTGAGCCATCACAGAAATAAATTTACGCCCTTCAGATAACTAGGTTTATCTAGGAAACTGCTTATTAAGGCGGATACTCCAGTTAGTAGGTATGCATTCGAAATCGTATTTGCTAGCGCTTATTTGGACACAAGGGACAAAAGAACGTCTGATCTGTGATTGTTTTCTTTTGTCTCTTCTGTCCAAGTAAGCGATAACAAGTTGTTTCGAGGAAACTGCAGAGTTGAGCTATTATGTTAAAGCATGATTGCATGACACTCCTGCTATTGGAGGATGAAACCAAAGAGCTCCCATGTGAGGTCACAATGGATCATTAAAGGTATATGGCATAGTCATTCGAGCTGAAAGGAGCGAGCAGCGAGATATCGGTAAGTAGCTAAAAGATGCTATTTCCGAACATTTATTCAAAGCCACTCTGCAGTAGCTCCCTCTTACGCTGCTGTATACTTAGCCTTGAACGACTTTGCGATGGTGTGTTATGCGCGCAACATTATTTAGGTTCAAATGCACTTGTGGCTAGTCGGCTTAATTACTCTGCTTAAAAATTTTCGAATATGTTCCCACTGGTTTCTCTCGATAACATATATATTTAATTCACCATAACTGCAATGCAGTGAAATAGAAAACATAACCGGACCGTGGTATGTGTAACGCGTGCCTTGAAAAGGGAGAAAAATAACAAATTAGTTACATGCAAAACATACTACCCCCCTGAGGGCATTCAAGCATGTTTTACTAACCTTCCGTGCTGTGTGCAGACCGGCGTGAGTATGGAGAGTCAAGCTGACTGGCAAGACTTACAATGATCCTTGACTTGAAGCAAGCCAGTGTTCTGTGAGCCAGAATTTGCGCCAGAAATCGGCCCAAAATGTCTCAATAGTATTTATTTGATACGATACCGTAACGTTGAAATATGAAGCTGCCGTATACCCCTAATGCGAACCCTCGACAGCCCATAACCTCGGGACGCTGGGCATAATCGGATAGTCACACCCCGCAAACATGGATTCGAGAGAGGACGAGCGGTCTTGTAACGTTGGTCGCCCAAGCTCTGCACGACAAGATGCCGTAGATACCGTGGTCGAAATGTTCGAAATGCCAATATTTAGGACAAAAGACTTGCGCGGAATATTCAGCCGTGCAAGGGGGTTGTGGGGATTCAGGGCTGAGCGAAGGCTACGGGAGGATTTTGGCGTTCGCTGGGGCATACCTGATCACGTAAAAAAAAAAAAAACTGGCGGTGGTTTAGCTCTGGTTAACCTTGGAGTGACGCGATAGCTACAGCTGGCCGAATGGAACTTGGTCACGTGACCAACCACGTGACAAACCACGTGTTCAGCCACAGCGCCGCGCCGTCGGCAGATGCTCCGCACCACGTGACCAACCACGTGACCAATCACGTGACAGCGTGCGTGGCGGACCCGCCACGCTGAAGGCTCGAAATGCTACCGTAATGTAGGTATCGCTACAAACCTTAATGCGGCATGGCGCCTTACTATGCGCAAAAGCTGCACGCGCTGAACGAATACACACACAAATTCGCGTAGTGACACAAAATACATGTTGTAAGAAGCACTGAACGTTTGTATGCTTGCCGTTGGGAAGGCTCAATGATTGGGAGAAATTTCGGTATGTCAGTCGCACGAGCGCGTTTCGCAGAAGCTGTCCCTGCAATTTCTGTTGTAGGTGGTAACCGGGCTGCGAGTTTTATAACATGAGGAACCTTGAACACTTGGACAAGGCACGTCTCTAGGGAAAGCGAATTATGTAGTTTTTCGTGAATCCGGCTTTTCTTCGCACAACAATTTTTTTCTTCTCTCGTGATATTATGGCCATATTAACCTTTTATATTTCCTGCGATGGTCCTCAGTAACACCCCTGCTTTGCAAACTACGTTGCCAGTATCGCAAATGAAAAAGCGAAGCGTGTTACCACGCGAGGCTGAAAATACCGGCGAGCAGATAAGCTGCGGGTCTTGGCATTAGCGGCCCTTCTCTAAAGCCATCATTTGTACTTAATGGAAGGCTACCGACATCAGAACACATTTTGCAATTGAAACAACCGGATGAATGTACACGACACTGCTAGGGATGAAGTGCAAAATAAAGTCATTGAAAATGGCGTAAAGAAGGATCATAATATCCACAAATATTTGATTAAATTTCTCACGGATCTTACATGTGTTCAAATAATCTTCTGTACACGCATCCCGCTTCGTCATGCCTGCTTTCTCCCCGGACGACTGTTGACGCCAAGCGCACAGTTGTTTAGCGTCATCAATTTTTTCTAAGAAAGAGATCCGCGCAAAATATTGCTTCATTAGTTTAGAGACTGCCACCGCCAACTGACACTACCCGATTCCCGAAGGCTGTGTATCATGCATTGAGCGCGTAAGCGATGCTCCACTGCCCTGCGATGGCAGGTGCTACCAGCGGTGGGGCTAGTGCGATCCAGGTTGCTCTTTCCGAGCAATCTCTAGCGATCAGTCATTAATTTAACTTTCACCTGCCACGGTGCGCAGTTTGCTCATAATCCTGTGAGCAGGCTGTGATGGCGCCGCAAGGTTACATTGCTTAGGGGACTCACCTGCCTCGCTTCTCTGGGCATTTTTCGTGCATATTTAGCTCACGGTCGACGACGCCGACGCTGACGCCGGGGTTTCTGCAACTCGAGCTCGTTAACTCTGCCGCGTTAAAAAGAAGCTGTCCGAAGATGGAAAAACAGGACCGGGGCGTCTATTTGAGAGGTTTATTGACGGGGCTGGCGAATTCAACCCGGCCAGGCCGACCAGCTTCTTTTTCCTGTACGCTTCCGATTTCCTCCGCTTCATCGTCGACTCAAAGCACGTTACAATATTTTCATAACAGCATCTTACAACTTTTCAATATTCAAAATTTTTCTCCGAAAATGTTGCTACGATCGTCATGATTGGTGATACTTTTGACAACGTAAAAATTATTCACTTTGGAATTATTATAAGTTTATGTAGTTCTAAGCAAAGTATTTTCCTTGAGAAATACGTCGCACACCGATTCATAACGGCCAGTCCTGAGGAGTCGCTCTTTAGACGTGTACGTAGTATACATCTACATCATGAATCGCGCCTCTAGAAATTGCTAAATCTCGAGCCTAGAGCTCAAGCGGCCTCGTAGTGTTCATTTTGTTGTGCCCTGCTGCCGGAATGCAAGATTTGTAAGCGTGTTCGGACCGGTATTGTCACATTCTTTGGCATGTGCGCACAGAAGAATAGAATACTTTTTAATTCTGACTTTTAAAGCGGCATTCCATTTCAACAACCTTTGATATTTTAAAGCAGAGCTAGAAATCACAAATTAGTTTCGCACTGCTTTGCGTTCCTTCTGAAAAGGCTAGAGAGGTGGCTAAGGAAGACACATTCGACTGAATACAAGACCAATGAAGCCTTTAAGCAAAAGCGCTTTACATTCGCATTTTTGTAGCAGAAAAATAATACGTAGGTTGCTTTGTTATGGTGTAGGCAGCTCAACATCTTCTATCACGTTTATATAGTGGGTTCTGAGGCAAAGTGTGCGAGACGAGTGGTCAGTGGATGCTTAGATGTATTTACAACCTGATCGTACGTACAACATAAACACGCGACGTGATTCTAAAAGAAAATGCAGCAGAAAGAAGCGACGCACGGTTGTATTACAGTGCGCCGCGGCGGTTGGTTGTGCATTGGATCGCTGAAGCATGTGCATCATATCTTCAAAGAAATTTCTGATATACGCTCTATCGCTGAGCGCTTGCTTACCCACCGGCTTCCCCTATGCTTGCACCACGGTGGTCCAGGGCACCCGCTGTGGCATAATAACGAAGTATTCGCACTTATTAACGCAGCACGCTACTTCTAACTGGTAATCACAGTCATCAAAGCAGTCGTGTCGACAGCTGCACTTGCTTTGCCTCTGACCATTGCCGCGTTGTCACAAGCTGCGTGCAGCAAAATCATATACCAGGCACGATTAAAATTACAGGGCGAAATCACGAGGAAACTGTATATGCTGTTACCAAAGATACCACAAGAAGGAGTAGCTGTCATCAATTTAACATCGACCTCACTTTCAATGCTTTGAGTGTAGACATCACACGGACGTACCTACTGAGGCTACAGGCGTAAAGTGTGCAAATAATCTAGCATAAATCAAATGTTTTGCTAAGTTGAACGTCGCGTGCATGCTTATTTCGTAGCGACAGGCGCTGCGTCGAGGGGCCTTTGCCGTTCAGTTTTAGAACGTTGAGTACGATGTTGTGGGGCAGGGGATCACTCGAACCCGGGCTCCGTTGGGTAGGTAGCGCCTCCGAGCCTTCGGGCTGAGGAAACATGGAACTTGAAGTTTGGGAAAACGAAAACAAGCGGATTGAATGGCACTTTGGTGAACTCATTTACATATATATGAAAGAACGGAAACAGTCAAAATTCAAGAGGTCATGCGTCGAGCAGCTGCATAAGCCTTGTTGCCAGGCCCCAGATCTCCCCAAGCGTTGAGCTTCCCCTGGTTGAGAGCTTCTTACTTTGTTATTCTTGGCACAGTTGTCTTTTCGCGTTTGATTTCTTGCTGATAGTACACTTTTCTACAATTTTCGGCCGTACTGTCACAACTTCAAGCCGCACTTAAAACCTCCGAATGCAATGCCTTAAGAACATTCATACTCTCGCGCGATTAAAATGGCTACATACGCATGGTCTACTGTTATTTCGAAATTTTGTTACCTCGCCCAAGCATGTAGGGAAAAGCTGATGAATGTTTCACGCCGAATGTAGACCCCACGAAGGCTATCAGCCCTGACACTTATAGTAAGCGCTGAAGTTCTCCGGTGCCGTGCAGAAGCAGGACCGTCAAAAAGCTTTGGAAGGTCATGGTCGTGCATCTCGCATCGGAGACGAAATCCCAGATCGCAGCCCTTGTCAGCGTCCCGTTTCTAAGGCCGTCGGAAACCACGGCGATCGTTTATCGGTGGTGGAGAGCATGAGCTTGATAGCCGAGGGCATCCAATTAGGCAAACGACAAATGCTTGAATTTTATGGAGGGCAGAAAAGCAGTTTGCTCTTTGAAAGTTGTTTAAACATCTCATGCTGTCGTCGCTCCCTATCTAAACTTCATGAGCTCCTTCCCACCACCAAGTTCAATTCTCTACATCCCACTCTACCCATTTGGTCCCGCTGCTGATTAGGAGACTTCGTCCGGGTCAGCTCCCTGAGATTATGGCCTCAACCTCGTACCTACTTTTTCGTTTAGATTTAAACTGCGGGCTAGCAAAGTGAACTGCCCTCCCTTGGACCTATCCATATACAATATTTACATGAAAATTGGAATGTAAAGCTACTTTGCAATATCTGAGACGCTGTGGAAAAAAGTTCTTTTTCCTAAACTAAGCGTGCTGTTTGATTTGGCAACACTATGGCCGCCATGAGCGATATTCAGTAATTTAGATCTACGAGTGCTAAAGAGGAACTGCGATAGCAAATAATAGCACTGCTGCGGGTGCTCCCAAACAGTGAAGAGCTCAGAACCTTGGGGCTATGGGTCCAAATAACGTGTTGGGGATAAGGAGCAAGTCAAAGCAATTCTAAAATGCGGCATAGAAAAAAAAATAGGTTATCGGCAGCGAGAGTGGGTGCATCATTGACTACTGATGTCTCTATAGCTGCAGCTGCTACAGCTGATGCACGGCTGAAAACAATAACTTTTCATGTGAATGCTGTGATGGGAGCAAAACTCCGCTGCTGTGCGTAAACATGATTCTGCGCCAGCAGCGATAAATCATTTTGCAGCGTTTACTGGCACGCACTAACATCTCGGCTCATATATGGAATACATCATAATCTTAAGCCGGCAGCGCCAGCCAGAAGAGGCAAATTGTTATGAGCGAAACAACACGCACCGAAGACATAAGCTGCTGTTTATGCGAACTTGCTCACGCAAAAGGAGTGCGAGCTCACCAACTCAGCGGTCGTACAGAAATTAAGCAGGCAAGGCGAAGCACGACGCAAGACCAAAATTGTGCAAAGGATCGCGTAAAAAGCAAGACAAGTTAAAAATCTCGCATCAGGGATTTGAAGGTCCATACGTGCACCTTTCCAACGTCGTATATCACGCCCCGGCTCAAGCTCTCTCTCGTAGAAAGTCCGGCAGATTTATAGCCGCAAGCTATTCTAGAGTGAGCAACCTCTTAAATTTCAAGATATTGCAGTGCAAGGGCGTAAGGAGTGCTGGGTATATTATCATACGTCCTCGGAGAACTTGTGGGGGCCATGAGCCTCAGTGCTTCAGTCTACAATTTTCGACATTGGCTGCGCTGATGGCGATAGCATTGGTGACATTTGAGGATGAGAGCATAGAGTATGAAGACTAAGAAAGTTTAATAAAGAAGAGAACAAACATCTTCTTGTGAGGTTTAGAAAGGTTTTCAAAATAGCTGTTCTAATGAATTCCTTACACAGAGGCCCCCAGTAGAATTGCTCAAGCTGTGAACAAAAATACATAAGGTGGCTAGAAGCTGTGGCTCGAATTTCAGCGTCAGCAATGCAGATAGGCACTTCTCAATTTTCGCGCCTGCGTTGTTTGGCCATGACGTCGGCTGCGCACACTAGACATGAACATCCCTTGCGGCAAAAAAGATTTAGCGCTCTATTCGTCTCACTCTTCATTCTTCGTCCTACTGTTTGTGTCTTAGAATGCATTCATCACTTCATGATGCTTTATAACCATTAAGCCCACCAAAACACCTTACCGCAAATTATTGTCCACTTTCTAGAAGTGTTAGCCTTTCTATCCGTTAGCCCGCGTCAGGTTTGCACTTCTGAAAGGACGCACTCTATGCCGTTGACGATGGAAGCAGAATCCCGCATGCAAGGAGATTTTAGCCACGATAGGGGAGGTCTTCCGGATATCGTTGGAAGGAGGTTAAAACATCAGTGAAAATCTTCTGCAGTTGTTAACCGCAAGAACTTTGCATGCTCTGAGGCGGGGGTCTACTGCTGTTGCCATCGCAAGCTATTTTGTATATTCAGAGGCGGAAATTTAAATTGCACACACTATCGAAGGAAAAATCCTCTAGGACGCGTGAAAAGCCTTTTCTGCCCATACGCTTCAGGTTCTCTGTGGTCACCTTGTGCCAGCAGGTTAGTGTTACTTTCACGTATACAAGTCTGGACTGAAGCTATCGGGAAATAAAGAACTCACTAGAGACATTAAGCACACCATGTAAAGCGCTACAGTTAATTTTACCGGAGTACCGGGGAGACCAATGCTCATGCGCGACTTTTATCGGAGGCTACCGCAGTACGGGACGCACATTTTACTGTGATACCGTAATGGCCGACGCCTTACGCCTTCATTCGAGCTGAAATCCGCACTTTATCGTCTCTCACTTGCTTCGCATGCCACGAATCCGAAGGTTTCGGTAAGCAGTGACCTATTCACGGAATAGAGCTTTTTCATGCTACTACGCACATTCACATACATAGACACACGAAATAAAAATTTAAGTACCAATTTTGGATACCTGAAGAGAACCCCAGTCTGCTTAGAAAGAACGGCTAAGTGCGCCCGGGTTTCCTTTCATTTTGCCCTTCTTGTGCTCAATGTCGAAATGGTACTGCTGAAGAATCAAACTGCACCTCAGGAGGCGATTGTTCTTAGATGTCGTGGTTTGCAGCCAGGAAAGGGGACAATGGTCCGTCTCTAGGATGAATTAGGCGCCTCGGAGATAGCATTGTAGCTTCTGGATAGCATGAACAATCCAAGCGCACTCTTTTTCTAACGCGCAGTACCTCATCTCTCAAAAGCTTAGTTTTCGGCTCAAGCAGAGCACGGGATATTCGTTGCCGTCGTCATCCCTCTGGCAGAGAACCGTACCTAGTCCTCCATCACTCGCTTTACATTGGACCGCAAATTGCCGGCCGTAATCCAGAGCTCGCAAAATCGGGCGGCTAATCATTACCGCCTTCAGGTGTGAGAAGAACGCGTCCTTCTTTTCGTCCCAGATTACATTTGTCGGCTCTGTCCGGCGGAGAGCGCCGGTCAGGGGGCTTGCCAAAGCTTAATAATCACGGATGTGGTGATTATAATATTCCTTGAGCTCTAAGAATGCCCGAATGTCCGTCTTTGTTCTAGGCCGCGGGTAGTCTGCTACCGCCAATATCTTACCTCACTGGGTTTCCTGAAACATTGGCCTACGTTGTGACCCAAATAGTCAACGGTTGCCCTTGCAAGGCAACACTTCTCGGCCTTTACATTGAGCCCAGCTCGACGCAAACGGCTTAACATTGCTCTCAGATGCGATAAATGGTCCGCCCATGAATCTGAGAAGACAGCAATGTCGTCCAAGTAGGGCATCGCAAATGCTTCACAGCACTTTAAAAACCCTGTCTATTGGACAGGAAAAACAAAACGGAGCATTTTTGAGCCCAAAGCCCATCTTTATTTGTTGGTAGCTTCCCGTTGGAGTAACGAAAGCTGAGCATCTGCTGGCGAGCTCAGTGAGCGGCACTTGCCAGTACCCTCGAGTAAGGTCTAGCGTAGTTACATAGGCTGCTCGACTGACCTGCTTCAACAATCTCTCCTCAATATTGGGATAGGGTACAATTGATCCTTGGTGAGAGATTAACTTCTGGTAATATATTACAGGCCTTGGGTCTTTACCCGGAGCTTCCACCAAGATCATAGGTGAAGCGTCTTCGCTTTCAGAGTGCTTGATTACTCCTAATTCCAGCATGCGCTTTACCTCGCTATCAAGGATATCTCTCTGCAGTGAAGAGAGTCGATAGTACCTTGACCGCACTGGCTCCTCGGAAGTTAGCTCAATATTGTCACCGACAAACGTAGCAAGAAGCGGGCAACACAGCCGTTTACTGGGGCGAGCCTTGCCGAACCGCCGCGCTCATTCGAGACAGAAGAAGACGTTCGGCCACGCGCTGGGAGACAGGTTCGGCCACCAGGTGGCGCCGGCAGAATGTCAGCAGTGTGGCATTGCCCCCTCCCTTTCAAGAGGCGTCGACTTGATGCCGCAAGCGAGGGGAAAAAAAACGTAAGACGGAAGGTAGCAGCGCAAGTGTCTTCGCGGAAATGAGCTAACGGGAGTAATATGGCTTCATTCGCGCCACGTGCACTACTTCGGACGTCGATTTTCGAGACGACCGGACAGTTCCTTGAGGGAGCACCTCGTAGGTCACCGCGCTGAGGCGGCGTAACACCTGGTATGGACCAAAGTAACGGCGAAGAAGCTTCCCAGAGCGCCCTCGCAAATGAATCGGGCTCCATACCCATACTTGGTCACCGGGTGTATAAATCACCTCCCTGCGGCGGAGGTTGTAGCGCTCGGCTTCGCGTTGTTGTTGGCACCGGATTCGCTGTCGAGCAACTTGACGAGCGGCTTCGGCGTCACGAACAAATTGCTCAGCGTCCACGACAGAAGAGGGAGTAGGATCCGGAAGAAGCATGGCGTCCAGCATGGTCAAGGCTTCGCGATCGTGCACCAAATGGAACGGAGTGAAGCGTGTCGTTTCGTGGAGCGCAGTGTTGTATGCGAACGTGATGTAAGGCAGCATCCGGTCCCAGTTCGCATGGTGATCGTCGACACACATAGCAAGCATATCGCCAATTGTCTTGTTAAGCCGCTCAGTGAGTCCATTTGTTTGCGGATGGTAAGCTGTAGTCTTGCGATGGCTGGTGCCACTGAGTCGAAGTACCTCGCTCGTAAGTGCCGACGTAAACACGGTGCCCTTGTCAGTTAATACGACTGTTGGGGCTCCGTGACGAAGCACAATGTTGTGAATGAAAAATTGTGCAACTTCGGCGGCGGTGCCACGGGGAAGGGCCTTGGTCTCACAGTAGCGCCTGAGATAGTCAGTGGCAACAGCAATATATCGGTTACCCATGGAAGACTCCGGAAATGGATCGACCGAGTAAGTCCATGCCGACCTGTTGAAATGGGAGGCGTGGGGGATCGATAGGCTGCAGGAGCCCGGCTGGTTTATTCGGCGGCGTCTTCCGGCGCTGACACCCACAACAGGTTCGCACGTAGCGGTGGAAAACCGCAGCAAGTCTAGGCCAGTAGTACTTGTGGCGTATGCGTGCTAACGTGCGGGAAAACCCGAGGTGGCCCGAGGGAAGGTCGTCGTGGCACGCACGTAGAACTTCGTCACGAAGCGCTGTAGGCACTACAAGCAGATATACAGTGTCTGTTGGGCCGTAGTTCTTTTTGTAGAGGACACCATCGCGCAAGCAAAACGATGACAGTCCGCGCTTGAAGAGTCGAGATGGTAATGGAACGGTTCCCTCGAGGTACTCGATGACGGGCAGCAGCTCGGAGTCGTCCCTCTGTTGGCAGGCAAGGGTGGGTGTGGTGACAGCTCCGAGAAAAGCGGAATCGTCGTCGGACTCGTCCGTGGGGCAGGGAATAGGAGCGCACGAGAGACAGCATCACTGTGTTTCTGGCCGGACTTGTGCACGATGGTGACATCAAATTCTTGTAACCCAAGGCTCCATCGAGCAAGCCGCCCCGAGTGATCTTTCAGGTTCGCCAGCCAACACAGTGAATGATGGTCGCTCATTACCCGAAACGGGCGGCCATACAAGTACGGTCGAAATTTCGTAACTGCCCACAGCACAGCCAGACATTTCTTTTCCGTGGTGGAATAATTGACTTCGGAACGGGGTAAAGTGCTACTGCCGTAAGCAATCACGCGTTCTAGACCATCCTGCCGCTGAACAAGGACCGCACCGAGACCAACGTTACTGGCATCAGTGTGCAGTTCCGTGTCGGCCTCTACGTCGAAGTGACCAAGCACAGGCGCACATTGGAGACGGGACTTGAATTCCGTGAAGGCTCTATCTTGGTCCTCGCACCAGAAGAAGGGTTCAGCGTCTTTCGTCAAGCGGGTCAGAGGCTCTGCTAGCTTGGAGAAATTGTGAACAAACCGACGATAGTACGCGCAGAGGCCCAAGAAACGACGCAGGCTCCGTTTGTCTGTTGGCTTGGGGAAAGCAGCTACGGCGGCCGTCTTTTCAGGGTCCGGACTAACACCTCGAGCGCTCACAATGTGACCAAGAAACAGTAACTCGTGAAACGCAAAGTGACATTTTTCTGGCTTCAGAGAGAGAGATCAGCGGAAAGTATGGCCTCGAAAACAGCATACAAACGTTTCAGATCCTCATCGAATGTGTCAGAAAAGATCACAACATCGACGAGATATACGAGGCACGAATGCCATTTCAGGCCAGAGAGCACGGTGTCCATTATTCGTTAGAATGTGGCAGGGGCAGAGCACAAGCTAAAAGGGAGCACCTTAAACTCGCACAAACCGTCAGGAATAATAAAGGCGGTCTTCTCTCGGTCACGTTCGTCGACTTGTATTTGCCAATACCCACTGCGGAGGTCAAGGGATGAAAAGTAGGTGGCATGGCGCAGGCGGTCTAGGGAGTCATCAATGCGTGGCAGAGGATACAAATCCTTTTCGTGACGTTATTGAGGAGTCTGTAATGCACACAGAAACTGAGGGTGCCATCTTTCTTCGTGACGAGGACAACAGGCGATGCCCAGGGGCTCGTGGACGGTTGTATGACGTCGTCCTGAAGCATTTGAGTAACCTGACGCCGGATGGCGTCACGTTCTTTTGAAGACACGCGATAAGGGCGCTGGCATAGAGGTCTTTGGTTCTCAGCAACGATAATTCGGTGCTTGGTAAGCGGCGTCTATCGTACCTTGGAAGTCGATGCAAAACAGTCACGGAAGGAAAAGATGAGGTTTTCCACGCAGCGTTTCTGACTGGCCGAGATGTGCGGGTTTATACGTCGGTCGGAATGGCTGTAGCCGTCGTCTCGTCGAGTTGAGTTGAGGTGTTGAATGCTACAGGTGGGGTTAGCCTTGCTTTATCTGCCGGCAATTGCTCCACCGCAGCGTCCCTTCGATATTAACAATGCCGCATCTTCCCCGCTAAGCGCACAGTCTGTTATAATAGCACACATTCTCTCCCGCAGTCACCATCTATGCACACAATCAATCCACACAGTTCACATCACAGTCCACTCCAGAAGTCACCATCTATGCACATATTCAGTCACAGTAGAACATAGGTCATTGTAGTGCCACACTCCATACACACATTCACTCGCAGTATAAAGTAGTCCACTCCGGAAGACACCATCTACGCACACATTCAATCACAGTAGGCCATAGTCCGTTCCTGCTGTCACCATTTAAAAGCAAGATCCGTGTTCTGCAGAAATGTTAAAAGAAGGTCTGACGCGGTGGACAAAGAGCACTGCCTGGTACACTCTCCAAGCTCATCAAAATAAGCGATGACCACTGTCTTCGTTAAATGCTGTGGTTCACGGGTAAAGTTGGTGATTAAGATGTCGCTGCGACCGTTGTCAAGTTCTACTAGGCCTCGAGCGACACAAACTTGACGAGCAAGTAGCAGCGAAACGTTCGCTTCAGCAATGCCAAGAGTGCCGGTGCTGTCATTACACTCGACTGTGATGAACTTGCTGGCTCGCGCAGGGATCGTTATGTGGTCGTCACATGTATACGCGCAACGTTAATCTGCTGGGCACGGTGTTGGTGTCAACGGCTCGCTGTGCGGAAAAAGATACCATGACCTCGCGAAGGTCGATGACCACGCCATACTCTTGAAGGAAATCCATGCCCAGAATGAGGTCTTTCGAACAGCCACTTAATACGGCAAAGGAACCAGTGAAAGTAAGATCGCGGATCTGGATGCGACAGGTGCAGACGTCGATCGGCGTCACTACAAGGCCACCAGCGGTGCGGATCACGGGTCCACACCAAAGCGTCAGAACCTTACGGAGGGTTGTGGCGAGCTGCCTGCTCATCACAGAAAAATCAGCGCTGGTATCAACGAGTGCGGTCACTTCATGACTGTCGGTGGTTACACAAATTTCAGCAGCAACTAATCGTTCGCAGCACGTCGGATCGGGTCGTCGCCGCTCGGGCCGTCGCGTCAAATCGTCGGGTGGAGGCTGTTGACTCTGTGCAGTGGCGGCGGCCCTACCCCCGGAGGACGCCGTCTTCAGTTTCCCGGCTAGGGGACGTGCCTCTGAACTGACCAGAGGATGAGGGCCGGCTGGGCGAAGCAGAGCGCCTTGGGGACGGCGCTCGCGATTGGCGCCTCTGCGAGGTCGGGGGCAGCACTTGAGTGGCCAGGTACTCCTCTATGTCCTGCGGCCTTTCACCATAGCGCGGTCGAGGTGCGTCCGGTGGGAATCCTCTCAAACCCAGCCGCTGGTACGGACCATTCCGCAGAATATGGCCGGGCTCCTCGCAGTGGTAGCAGAGCGGGCGATTGTTGGATGTTCCCCATACGTGCGCTTTTCTGAAATGAGGGCACAGGTTCTGCTGCTGCTCGACGGGACGCAGGCAACGATGGGGTGGTCGTGGTTCGGCAACGGGGCGAAACGCTTGCGGCGCGGAGGCAGGTCGGCGCAGGGCATCGCTATAGGACATCACGTGCGGCTCCGATAGTGGTGATGGTGGTGGCTGCACCGCCCGCCGAATTTCATCACGGAGGACATCGCCTGTAGAATGTGTGCTTGCCGACGGAGCATCCAAGTGGAGCGGTCGCAGTTCTTCGTGAACAATGCTCCGCACAAACTCTCGCAGCGCCTCATCCCCGCGACCTGGTAAGGACGTGCAGTAGTGAGCGGCCGCTACATTTGCCTGACGGCCGTATTGGGCACTCCGTTCCTGCAATGAACGTTCCATGCTCGTAGCTTCCTTAGCGAAGGCGGCGACTGTTCTCGGAGAGTCACGCATGAGGCCAGCAAACAGCTGCTCCTTTACCCCACGCATTAGGTGCCGCACCTTTGTAGCTTCGGGCATGGCCGGGTCGGCCCGATTGAAGAGGCGGGTCATGTCCTCAATAAACATGGCCGTGCTTTCGTTAGACTGCTGTGACCTAGAGCGAAGGGCAATTTCAGCATTTTCCTTTCGCTCGTTCGAGCTGAATGTAGCGAGCAGCTCACGGCGAAAAGCTGCCTAGTTGGAAAGGGATGCCTCGTGGTTCTCGAACCACGTTTTCGCCGAGTCTTGCAATCAGCTTCCGCTCGTCCCATTGGTTGAATGCAGCAATCCGGTTAAAACTGGCCAACCAATCTTCAACATCCTCGAACCGGTCGCCGTGGAAGGATGGTGGCGACCGAGGGGCGAGAAGGACGAACGGCGGGGCACTGCCAGAGTACTGACCTGTCTGGCTGCCAGTGGTGGAAGTCATAGCTCGCCCAGGCCTTGTCAATGGCTTGAACTCGGGTTGCAGGCCTCGTAGGCGACGGCTGGCTTTGTGGACAGGTGTGGCGTCCGCACGTCGGGGAGAAGCGTCAAGGATTTCGACGGGGTCAGCGTACATGGGATGGTACCCAGCACGGCTCCACCAAATGTCCCCGACAAACGTAGCAAGAAGCGGGAAACACGGCCGTTTACTAGGGCGAGACTTGCCAAACCGCCGTGCTCATTCGAGACAGAAGACGTTCGGCCACGCGCTGGGAGACAGGTTCGGCCACCTGGTGGCGCCGGCAGAATGTCAGCAGTGTGGCAATATCATGCTCAATCATATCAATTCTGCCCCGCCTGTATAAGAAGCAGTCTTCAAACTCTGCTATCAGTTCGCCGAGATTAGACAGCTGAGATTCTTTAGTTTTGCTCTCCGCTCAGTCCTCGTGAGAAGTTCCTGAGCGCTGCTTTCCTTTCCGCTTAGACAGATAGAGTTGTCTTCCATCTACAGAGGAAGCTTCACCGTTAGATTTACCGCTGCCTCTCTCGATTTCTATAGCCCCAATTTAATCGAGTAAAGGATGAACGGACACTTGCAACCACACTTCCTGGGGTTCTTTAACGTGCACTGACATGGAGCAGCACACGGGCCTCTGGAATTTCGCCGCCGTCAGAAATAGGCCGCCGTTACTGGGAGGCAGCCCGCATCTTTCAGCTCAGCAGCCGAGCGCCATAACCACTGAGCCATCGTGGCGACTAGCAGCGTCCTGAAGACAGTCCTTGTCAGCCGCAACCACCATGCCTACATTTCATAAACATCCGCAATTAGCGTCATCTGTTGGCCGCGAATAATGAACACTGCGTGACTGAATAAGGATATTTATAACTGGTAACTGAGAAAATTATAGATTCCCAAGAGAACCCTCTCAAAAATTTATTTATTTTTTATATATCTAATTTATATTTACCTAAAACGTTCATAAGGTGGCATCGGGGGATGGTTGTTATCCTGCCCGAATCATCCACATCACTGCAAAATCTCACATTTAAATGCTTCCTGCGCTCACACCAGCTGTTTCGGATGATCTTGGAAAATCAAAAGGATGTACCAAACATTTCAAAATCCAGCTGTGATTCTGAGTGTGCAGCGCCTCGTGGCACGTGGTGCTACCAGAGCAAACAATGAGCGTTTGTCCAAACATCCTGGGCTTTATAGCGCCTACATTAGGTGATCATAACGCTCATTCACAACATGCAGCTGATGCCAGTGCAAACTCGTCTGAAATGCGGCTAACTGGTGATGGTGCGGAATGCAACCCTTGAGGTTAATCCGCTGATATTTCAAAACTCGCGGGCTCTCCATTTCAGCTATGACCTGAGCCCGGACTTCTCCATCTTCGCAATCAACTGCAATGTTCCTTTTTGGTGACAAGTGTGGTTGGTCCAGCGCTACTAATGGCCATGACTAGTGCTGCTGACGAACAGTCATGTTATTCCTCTCGTCACACATCTCTACAAGGCTTTTTTAACACAAATTATTTTGAATATCCGTCTCTGCTTTCAAACTTGTCTTGCTTTGCTTCTCGAATGTATTTACTGCACACGTCAGTGTGTGCGTTTATGCTTCTTCAGTCGCCTGTGTTCATTGAGCTGCTCTGCCTCTTTTGCTCGTATTTTTCGAAGATATATATCACCAAAGTTAGCGAGAAAACATATTCTCTGCTATGCTCGAAAAATTGTAGGGACAAGAACACATTTCAGAAATTGAATACATTACCTTTCAGCGCATTAGGCCATTCATCAATTCGCTTTAAAACCTTCAGAACCTTGTCACATTAAGTATTTTAGAAGGTCATTACTAAAGGTTATAAACGCATTGTGCAGGTTACGTACATTGTATTTTTTTCTTTCTAGATGCACCTCCATCTTAGGGCTCTTTTAAATGATCATATTTTAACTGAGGCCCCTGTATAGAGGCAAGATTTCTGATCGTGTGCCGTAAGGGTAGATGGGGAGATAGAACTGAGGGAGAGAAGGCCCCGCTCGGTAAGCATAATCGCGAGCTATGGTTTAAGTCCTGATGTTTTTAGCCAGGGCCTCGCAGCCGGGGGCCAAGGTAATCAAACATTGACATGGTCTTGCTGGAGAATATACCTCAGGATGTGGAGAGCTTGCCTTGAGACGCGACCGCTTGTGTAAGATTGGTAGCCGGCCTCTGAGTCACTGACAGTATGCGAGCTCCGCGAAGGGCCGCCACTCAGTTTAATAGCGAGGGCAATAAATAACAATCGCCCCAGCGGCGGTGGCGTGTGGTGCCTTGAGGAAAGCGGCCAGGTATGAAATGTTGGTGCCGTCTGTGAGTGAGTTTAAGAGACAATACCCGCGTAGATGGCTATGACTGTGATGTTCTGTCCATATTGTTTGGAAAAATGTCTAATGGGGGCCTGTCTTCTGGTCGTTTGAAGTTCGTGGTGCAAGCGGCGTTGGGTGGAGTCATTGTGGAGAGAGGCGGGGAGTACGTCTGTGAAAGCAAAGGTCTAGGAGGCATGGGGTTGCGAATGTGGCGGAGGTAACTGCTGAAGTCGTAGCAGACGAGTGTGTTGCGATGTGAGGACCGCGTCAGGGGGGTTAATCAAAAGAGTTTTAAACGCACAGAGGGAGAAGGCGGGCCGTGTACGTGCACAGTACAACGCTTTGAGCAGTCTTGTAGGGGGTGCGGAATAGGGGGCCGGCCCGATTCACGGTAGTTCGTGTAAGTTTGTGATATGGCAGGTCATATTGCATGCGCCTGATGGCGAGAACCATGGCTAAACGAGTGGTGTATTTCTCACGCATGCCCTTGAGGTGTCCTGCTATGCGGCGAGTCATGCACTCAGTGATAAGGATGGATGCTCGAAGTGCAGTGATGGTGTGGGTAGCTTTGCCGTCGTGCTGGATTCAGAGGCCAAGGACTCGCCCAAGTGGGCCCTCCTGGGTGAGAAGTTTGCGAATTTGTAGGCAGATAGGGCCGGGTGACTTGTACAGGTGTCACTGAGTGCAAAGACCTTCAAATTTCAGACTTGAGAAAATTCCACTTCAAAAGTGACAAGTTCCAGTAGCCATGATTCGTGTGCTTACGGTTGGCGGCGCCGTCTGGAAGCAGCCGATAAAAGCTGTGGCAGTATGTCATCATTATGTTCTGAAAAGCGCTTCTTTTTGCTTCTTTTATAACTTAGTTTATTTCACGGGCTGCTACGTACGTCTATGAATTTTTATTCACGCATTTTATTTTCAATGATTTTTTGCCAGGCTGTTGTGCGTTGATCAACAATCTTGAAGTTCTCAAGTTGAGCGCAGTTTACTATGAAGGCCGCGGGTGTCGCCGCAATCCAAGAACACCGTAATTTTGGCCACCTAGGGCGGCGGTTTTTTTGAAGCATGGACCCTAATGGGGGTTCTCGCATGTGGTAAAATTAAGCCCAATGTGGAGAGATGCGTCGGCTAAGAAAGTAGAACTATAAGCCGGCGCTTCGATGTTATCGGATTTCTTTAAACGTGAATTATCAGGCGCATCAAGGTTTTCAATATCCCAGGCACCCCACGGGACTACAAGAAGTTTGAGTGCAACTTAGGCGAAATATCTAGCTACGCTAAAAATTGCGCATCGAGAGAAAGAATGGGCAAATTCTCTAGGAACACTTGTCCTCCAAAAGTTATCCTAAGATTTCATCTGGCTGTGTGCTGCAGTGCGTAGAGCAACAGGAATCCAATTAAAGCTCTTTGTTTGAAACGCAAATAGGAGTGGCTATTTGATTCGAATGTTATTGATAAAAAATCACAACGCAGCCGATCGCATTTCTAATGAGGCGGAATGCTTGAGGCCCGCGTACTGTGCCATGTCAGTGCACGTTAAAGATTCCCAGGTGGTCGAAATTATCCGAAGCCCTCCACTACGGCGCCGCATAGCCTGGGTGACGCTAAGCCCTAAAAGCCGAACAAAATTATGCGGCAAAAGAAAATATATTGTCTGGATATAGACTAAGCTCCATTTGTATAGGTAAAAACTTCAACCGCTTTCACTATAATAGGTACGAACCTACGATGTTTCGTCTATATTAGGAGTTTTCGTCAAAATATGTTTTAAAAGAAAAACAATATATTCTAACAATTTACCCAAATTGAGCAAGAGTGACTAATGAAGCGTTGATGGTAATTTAGAGTTTTCACAAATAGGACAGCACAACCGCGGGCATGTCCATTATAGTCGACAGCGCAACGCTCCCGCCACGCACTCTGTGACTCACACCAGCCTGTATAGGCAAGCAAAAGATATGCAGCTTCCCAGATTCTGCAGCAGATGGCTTTTCAAAAACCACCCTGTATCAGAACGGAAGAAAGATCTACTTATAAATACACGATCTAGGGCCGCACCATGCAACCAGAAATTTGTGCTTTTTTGACAACCTCACAATCGGCAGAGCGATCACGCCTCCTTTACCAAGCATCACTCAGCTCTCATGCTACGCGGAAGATGTGCAAAATATAAAGCAGGAAAATTATGCATGTCTTCTAAACTCCACTTTTATAGCGGCAGGGCATCCACGGCATATCAGTACCTCAACATAGTGAACACCGTGACACAGGTAAGAAAATGAGAATGGGAGCGCGTACTTTTGTGGCATAAAAAAGCACAAAGACTGCCATGTTCCAGCGAATTGTTCGCTAACAAACGAATAAAATTCTTTATACCTTGAATTTTAAGGCATGGTAATTTCACTCGCCGATTAAAGAGCAACGACCAGATTGTTGGAAAATTTGGTGCATTTGCCCCTTTAATTTTGCTTTAAAAGAAAAGCTGCGCATCGATTTTCTCTCATTCTTCGACGTCATAGATGTTTCAAGTTTAATAGATGGGCACTTCAGTATCCTTATGTAGCTTCAGCTTGGTATGTCGATGACGTTGATCTTAAGACGCTAAGGTACCAGTTCAGCATTCTTATGTCGCCGCAGCATTTTATGTCGTTGAAGTTGACAGCAAAGCCAATTGCTCAATTTTATTTGTGTTCTATTGAATTCCCATGTTGTCACCGGTCTCTCTAATCCAAATGGAACAATAATATTGTAAGAGAGTGAAAGGACTCGAGATGTGCTGCGCTAAACCCGACTTCTAGAAGAAGAGCTGCTTTTACATTATGCAGTTATGTGGTGTGAATGGCAAATAAACACTTGGCACAAAGCACAGTACGGAAGGCTAAAATGGCAGAGAGGGAAGGAAGTACCGAGCAGAACATAAACTCAAAGTAGCGCATTTGTAGATTTTGTTGTATATATAAATAAATACTCAAAAACGTTCGGTCGTGTTCTGTGCCTGCCTAGACGGTGGCTGTACATAGCCCTGTGTAAAATTTCAGATCTAATCATATTTTCTATCGTGATAGAAAGGCATCTTAATTGGGGCCTTTCAGTCATTTCCACTCCTGTAACATATTCTGATCTGTGATGCATGCCCTCATGAAAGAGGCGTCATGCGCATTTTGAGAACACTAAATTCATGTCATGGAATTTTAAATAATAAGGTTACATATGTCTCAAGACAGAACATGCTATGAATGAGGACCCAAGGTAGTCAAATGTGCATCCTTCCTTAACAGTTATCGCGACGAGAGCCCTGTATTGTGCATTTGTGTACAACATATCATATGTTGCAATAAATTTGACAATGGCAGTTCCCTATTAAGAAAGGCTGCAGTTTTAAGGCAAAGAACTTGTTAGGCTGCAGTGTATTCATATTCTTCATAGATATTCTAAATGATTTTTCTAGAGAAATTTACTTCGAGCAGTGATCCACTCTGGGTGCACATAATGAGCATTTTAGCATATCCCTAATATATACTCCCATCGTACACCGCTAACACAAGTCCCTAACATCGCATTGCATAGAGCTCTTTTGGGCCAAGCACCGATCAGTTTCTGGTGCCCCTAAACCTTGTGAGTGATCCCCATGTGCTGTGTTGGCTGTTGGCGGCATCAAAGAAAGGCAATGTTATACGGTAGCGGCGTACATTGCCCCTATGCTAAACCTCTAAGCTTAGAGAACGTAGGCATAAAATTCTTGTAATACATATTTGAACCAGGGCTACAAAGTAGCACATGGAGAGACTATAACTTTCAACTAATCTATATCATGTTATTGAGAAGACATGAACACTTAACTCTTTTTAGTCAAAATAAAGACAAAAAACGAGGCACTGGCATGTAGCGCCACGAGCATTTATTTTTCTTGATGATTCGCGGCGTCAATTTTGCTTATGGGAATAGCGCTTATTTTTGCGGGAAATATAATTGAACCTGAGGGGAAGCAGGTTAACTTGAGAAAGATTCATAGCACGCAAGCTTAGTATAAGACGTAAAATGTCAGTAGCGCATGCTTGCATCTCTCAGTGTTTTGCTTCTTTCTAGGGCACTCTTACCATTTACTTAGTGGCGCATTTCTCCATCACCTGATTGATAGTGTTAATATGAGCTATTGTGGAATATCCTTTATGAAAGCCTGTCTGGTCATTTGATTGATTAAAGTCAATGGTTGCCCTGACTCTATTAGCGATTACCTTAGTAAATACCTTGGAGGCAACGGACAGTAAGCTGATCGGTGTGTAATTTTTCAAGTACTTGGTGTCTCCTTTCTTATGAATTAAGATAATGTTTGCGTTATTCCATGATTCTGGTACGGTCGAGGTCATAAGGCATTGCGTATACACTATGGCTGGTTCTTCCACCACAATCTCCCCTCCGTCATTCAACACATCTGCTGTTATCTGATTCTCACCAGCTGCTTTTCCACTTTGCATTGCTCCTAAGGTTTTCTTACCTTCCTCTTTTCTTTCTGGTGGGATGACACATTGCTGTGCGCTACTGTCTCTATCTTTAACTTTCTGAGAACATTGGCTACTGTATAGTTATGTAGAACTCTTCGGCTAATTAACTATCTAATTCATGTTGCTAATTACATTGCCCTCCTTGTCTCTTAACACATACATCTGGTTTATACCTATGCCTAGTTTCCTCTTCACAGCTTTTAGGCTACCTCCGTTCTTTAGAGCATGCTCAATTCTCTCCATATTAAACTTCCTTATGTAGGCTACCTTGCGCTTATAAATTTCGATATCTCTGCAGGTTCTATTCTGTCTGTAGGGTTAGACGACCTCATGCTTTGACGTTTCTTAATCAGACCTTTCATCTCCTGAGATAGCTTGCCGGTATCCTGTCGAACCGTCCTAGCCTACTTCTACTGCGCACTCCGTAATGATAGCTGTCAGATTATTGTTCATTGTGTGAACATTAAGATCGTCTTCCTCAGTTAAAGCTGAATATCTGTTCTGCAGCGACATACAGAATTCCCCTATTTTCCCTCTTACCACTAGCTAGTTAATGGACTCCCTCTTCACAAGCTTCTTTTGTTGCCTCTTCAAGGCTAAGTTAATTCGATCGGGACCTTACCACTCTGTGATCGCTACAACGCACCTTTCTGAGGACGTGCACATCCTGAACGATGCCGGGTTGAGCGCATAGTATGAATTTGGTTAATTAATCTATACTAATAATGCAGTTTAATCACAATATAGAAGATAGTGTGACTTGCTTCATACAATAGCCAGCAACAAGCATTTGGTCGAGTCGTCTTAGAGTGTCGAGGCATATTGTTAAACCGTGGCTAAAATTAGCTGGGGCACGCTGTATATAGACGAACGACATTTATAGGATTGTCTGAAGTGAATGTGCTGGGCTTGATGTATGCCTCATACGGCCGTTTTATGACGTTACCCTATCTTCTGTTTTTGCCAACGCTAAGATTTTATGCATCATCTGCGAGCACGCGCACACACACACACACACACACACACACACACACACACACACACACACACACACACACACACACACACACACACACACACACACACACACACACACACACACACACACGCGCGCGCGCGCGCGCGCGCGCACGCACGCACGCACGCACGCACGCACGCACGCGCGCACACACACACACCGCCGGCTTTTCTCGTAATGGGACTAGTGATGATTTCGCATTAAAAGGACACAAACTGCATTCAGCGCTTGTAACCGTGTTTTGAACGAGCGAAACGTGCGCGCTGACCTGAGTGATGCTTACCTGATTGGCGCTGACGTAATTTCTCAGTTCGACGGGCTGCACAATGAGAGAAATAAATAAAATGGGCGCTACATTGAAATACGCAACCGCCGCTCAGTGGTTAAGGCGCTCGTCTGCTGAGCCGGAGCACCGGGGTTCGAACCCAACCGCGGAAGCAGCGTTTCGATGGAGGCGAAACGCAAAAGGCGCCGTATGCTGTGCGATGTCAGTGCACGTTAAAGATCCCCATGTGGTCAAAATTATTCAAGAGACGACCACAACGGCACCTGCGGAGTTCAGTCTCAACCTCTCTCGTTATGGAAGCCTGCATAGTCGGTGTGTGTTACAGAAGGGTATGCGGGGAAGTATTGATTTCCAAGTTCTTGGAGGAGCTCCCCTATTCTGAAGAACATGCACCCTGAGTGAGAGAGGGACCGCAGAGTACTCGGGTTCTCCACAAACAGTATGACGATGAACATGAGGGGGTCTACGAGTACGCAGCCGAATACACGTCAGGCTCCCGTATGGCCCTGGCGGTAGCCCACAATCAAGCGAAGCTTCTGGCCTCCAGCTCAATCATCACCAATTCTATACTACAGAAGCAGAAGAGGCGGCCATCGCGCTTGCTGTCATATCTGCATTTGCCACAGAAATTACCTCTGACTCCAAATCTGCCGTTCTGAGCTGTGGCAATGGCTACATGTCCTGCACTGCTACCAGTTTACTACGCTCCTGGCAGACCCAGCGCCCTATAACCTTCATTTGGACGCCACTACATGCCAGCCTCCCTGGCAACGAGGAGGCTCATTCTTTAGGCGGAGGTCTCACATCCCTTCTACTGGCCGAGGAGCGCCTGCTATCCTTCCGTGATATTCTCTCGTGCTACCGGGAATAACGAATGGAATACGCACACCCAGCCCTAATCCTCACCATAGCGCAGGCCGCACACTGGCGACGACTACAAACACGTACTGCTCCATACCCCATACTACTACATGCCCGATACCCAGACCTACTCCCCCCCTCATGCAAACTTTTCGGAAAACCAGGAGACTTTCTACACACTGTTCATATGCCCCATCTTCACTCATACCCCATCACCGACCTCGGCGGAGTTTTATGGGGAGACTCTTCTTACTGAAACTTCTCCTCACGACCAGCGCCAGCTCATCTCCAGCGCTCTGAGAAGTATTGCTCTCCAAGGGCTATTTTTTGCTTTGTAGGGGTGCCTCCTCACAGTGAGGGTGCATCCAAGAGCCATGTAGGGGGCTTTGCCCTCACCACTTACGTCGTTCGCAATAAATGTTACCACCACCACCACTACTACGGCACCTCTTCCCTTCTTCTTTCACTCCCTCCTTTATCCCTTCCATTACGGCGCGGTTCGGGTGTCCACAGAGATATGTGGGACCGTTAATGCGCCACTTCCATTTCTCAAAACCGGTTTGCACTGGTTTCTATTCATTTCTTTTTCTGTTAGCCAGTGTGGTGACTGAACGCCAGTGTGAGATCCTCGTTGGTGGTCTGCCTATCACTTCATTTTGAATGAGAATTGGTTTTGGGGGAAAAGAAATGGCGCAGTATCTGTCTCACATATCGGCAGACACCTGAACCGCGCCGTAAGGGAATGGATAGAGGTAGTGAAAGAAAGAAAGAAAGAAAGAAAGAAAGAAAGAAAGAAAGAAAGAAAGAAAGAAAGAAAGAAAGAAAGAAAGAAAGAAAGAAAGAAAGAAAGAAAGAAAGAAAGACGTGCCGTAGTATAGGGCTCCGAAATAATTTCGACCACCTGGTGATCTTTAACGTGCACTAACATCGCACAGCACACGGGCGCCTTTGCGTTTCGCCTCCATCGGAACGCAGTCGCCGCGGTCGGGTTCGAAACCGGTAGCTTCGGATTAGTAACCGAGCGCCCTATCCACTGAGCCACCGCGGCGAGTCATTGCGGCGAGTTCCCATAGTCGAACCGAAAAATGAAAAGACGATGATTCTTGGTCTTTGGGGAAAGGAAATGGCGCAGTATCTGTCTCACATATCGGCGTACACCTGAACCGCGCCGTAAGGGAAGGGATAAAGGAGGGAGTGAGAGAAGAAAGGAAGAAAAAGATGCCGTAGTGGAGGGCTCCGGAATGATTTCGACCAACTGGTGATCTTTAACGTGCACTGACATCGCGCAGCACCCGGGCGCCTTTGCGTTTCGCCTCCATCGAAACGCAGCCGCCGCGATCGAGTTCGAGCCCCGGTACACCGGATCAGTAGCCGAGCGCCCTAACCACTGAGCCACCGCGGCGGGTACGGCAGTCAGGCCCAGAATCTATTTTAATGCCGCAGAATTGAAATCCTCATCGGGAGTAAAAAATGTGTTGTCAGTCATAAAATTCGCCCATTGGCTGGAGAGATGCGACGTTAGCAGAGTGGATAATTCTCACTGGCTGGAAAGAACAGACATCACCAGATCGGAAGTGACATCGCTTCCCTCCAGCCATCGAGAATCATCCGCTCTGGTGACGTGCAGCAAAAAATGTCCTTGAGCTGCGCTTAACCCCATCACCCAGTTAGAATAGCAAAATTGAAATTCATCGAAATTTTCGAACACGTGCAATTAAGTTGATGTTTTCGTGAGATAATATTTAGGGAGCTGGCTACACCCCCCCCCCCCCCAAAAAAAAAAAATACACCGCAGTTGCAATGAGAATGTTACTGTACTCGTAATCAAGGTAAACTCAACTTTACGGGTCGCACAGTCACAAATATCGACTTTGTAGTGTACAGAAATGTGTACAAGGCATGGTGCAAGTGCATGGTCAAGCACTACAATCCAAGTTTCCTACCACAATTTTAGAACACCAAGCTCCAAAAGCGTTGGCCTTCTGGCCATTCTTACGGCATACCATGTACACATCTGGGAAAACGTAACTAGCACCTCCGTAAAATAAAAGATTGCCCATATGTAATGATATAATTTGTGTGTCGCTGATAACATTCCTATTTGTTTATGGGCTCCATACGAGTTGTTACGAATAACGCAATGATAAGTCTCATTCACGTGATTCTCTTCTTGTTTCATTCTCTCCGCCTCTCCTCGTTAGGTTGTTCATGGCCTGATCGCAACAGAAAACGAATGAAAAAAAAACTACAAAGAATTTTTACTACATTCTAATCAGTGCGAAATCACGGATTTTTTCTGCGTAGAAGACAACGATAAGCAGGCAGACAACGATGAGCGGAGCTAACGCGCTAGGGCAGCTGCGGACATGTGCCCCTATGTGGGCATGTGCCATAGTATGAGGAAAACAACAACAAAAACAACAACAGCTGCGGACACGCAAGAGAAATTTTGCTCGGGTCAGCCACCGGATTAGTGCCATGTAGAAGACGACGGAGAGTGGGCAGTGCTTCGGGGCGGAGCACTCGCAATAGGGGAACAGACAATGCGAAGAGACAATGCGAACAGACAGACGATTTTGCTCGGGGTCGGTAGTCTTCGGATTAGTGCTTACGAGATATTAAATTCGGTCAGAATTTAAAGTATTAACTCGGAAGGGCTGAAAAGTAAAGTGGAATTGTGAGGCATTTCTTTTGAAGGACACTTTACCAATGCGAAAAGTTTGAATTGGCTATCTTGAAAGGAATAGCGGTCACAGACAAAGATGCACTGCTGGGAAGCACCAAGCAATACACTCATTATCTATGAGTTTCTCAAAAATTTTCTGCGAACGAATTGTATTCTCCAGCCGACAGGCATGGAAGGAGAATATCAAGGTGCAATATTTTTCTGTCATGCATTGAAACAGTTCCGCATCAACCTGCAAAACCGCAAATTTCACATTTGGGTGGCAGATTCCACGGGTGCAGTGTCTTATCTTCGCATCTCGACTGTGACTTCTATTCATTTCAAGATGACTGTTTCAAACACTTGGCCTTCGTAAAGGCTCTTCAAGAAGATCGTCTCAGTGTTCTGTTTCATTTGAGCTCTTTCGATCGAACGGATACTGAGAATTCCTCCGAATGTATTGCTTGTATTTTTTTCTTGAGAATCAAAAATATTTCTTACGATGGTCACAGAGGCACATGAGTAATGAAAAAATGCTACACGCCATAAATTTAAAAGCATTTAAACACTTTTAATTTTCCTCACTGCTCTGAAGGACACCAGCGCCTACTGTTGCCTCGGCGATAAATTACAGCTACCGCGCCTGCACTCAGTGAGCTCTACCAGATAAAGAAGACATATTGCCTATCGAGAAGGAATGCATTATTCCGTTTGTCGTCAAATTTCACTTTCTTTTCTTCAATTTTTGTTTTGTTTTTCTTTCGTTCGCAAAACGCAATCTTTTTTCTCTTTCAATATACCACGAGTATAGAAGTAGCAGTATACAGAGTTTAGAATCTCAAAGCACACAGTGGCTATGACAGGTACTATGCTGGAGAGCTGTGCATTAATTTAAACCAGCTAGTTCTTTCTTACGTGTGCAGACATCGCCTATAGCACTCAGACGTACTAGCATCTCTTTTCCATCAAAATCTTGAAGTGAAAAAAAAAACATTTTGCTCTGTGAAGCTGAGGACTTCGTAGCAACGATTCTGGTGCCACCTTAATCACAGACAAAAGCAGACATCACTCAACAAGAAACAAGTCAGGCGAAAGTCATATATAAAACCTGGAGGAAATCATTTGCTTAAATAGCAACGTCATGACGCAGTATATGTACCCCCCCCCCCCCCCCCCCCAGCATCTTTATAGGATTTAGAGGTTCAGCAGAAAGCAAGCAGTTCCGTAGCATCACTCATGGACGCGGCAAAGCTGGTTTTTTTTCTTGTTTTGTGTCTGTTTACGTGAGTACCATCTGAGATATCTCTTAAGAAAAAAACTTCACTGTTCTACTCTGATAACATAGTTGAGGCGAGCATGCTAGAAGGGAAAATGCTCTGTTAGATAAAAGGCGTGACGGCAGTGATGGTGGCTTGAAGTACACAATGATTTTGGTTTTCAGTGACTAGTGTACGTACATAACATTGCTTAAAATTGGGCTAGTTGGTTATTGTCATGGTCATAATTGCATTGTCGCGCTTTTGAAAGAACCAAAATGCAAGACAGGGTACATAAATAGTGCTCCATGAACACAGTCCATACACTGAGCAATCAAGGAAAGAAAAAAAAAGCAGCTTGACAAGACACACACGAAAGAAGCAAACAGTCACAGAAACGAAGGAGCAAAGGGGATTTTTTTTTCAATAATTTGTGCTGTGCGTCAATAGGATATTAATAGCGTAAACATTTTTGAAACTAACCAGAAAGCAGAAGAAAAACAATAACAGGCTGCCGGAGGAATTTCAACAGACGACCTCTGAATTTCGCGTCCGGTAATGAGCTTCGGCGACGGCTGTCCAATCTCCTTTCGCAGGTATTTAAATGTCGTGTAACCGACCGATGAGTGTGTTAACCAGCGCCACCCTCGTCCATAGCGGCGCACTTAGTGCGTCCTGTATTACCGCGAGTGCCACGTTGGAACGCGGTCGAACGGTGAAGGCGGAAGCTGTGCGAAAACCTTCTTAGGCTACCTTTGGAATCAAGACTGCCAGAATCGACAGCGGTATCGATGAAATGGCTTAAATGAAAAAATCTTGCGGCCTCATCAATTTTATTATAACAAGGTTCAATTAGCTGAATTAGAGTTTCCTATTTTCCAAAGAGAAAAACTGACACAATCAATTTTTAAGTCGGACTGTAAAGCTGACAGGTGAGACAGGGCTAAAACTCTGGTCTTCTACTCTGCATTGGGAAAGAAGTGAAGAAATAAAGAGCGTTATGATGGGTTACATTCTCACCTGACTGCTCAGATTCAAAGGATGTTTTCTCATTGACGATATTTGTTCATTACCGAGAATATCTAAAACCCTAAAGCAACGTTACTAATGTAACTTATGATGAAACCTGAATAGAAGTAATGTGAGTTATGGGGATGTCAGTATTACGGTGAGAGAAACACATGAAACGTGACTACTTCTTTGGGACAACCATGTTTTTACATATTGTTTCTGAAATTAACCTCTTGCATAGAACACCAAACTGTGACTTGTTAGTTTCCTTTTTTTTGTGCAGTGTAGAAATAGCAATAAAAACTTACCACTGTTTGCTATGCCTGTGTAACGCCAAATTCGGCGAGAGCTATTTGCGATTTGGAATGCGCCTTTCGCTCTGCAACCCAGTGCCTCCCACTTAGAGATGCAACATTTTCGAAAAACGTTGTTCTTCCGTTTTTTTCTGGAACTTTGAAAAAAAAAAAGAAGTAATTTAATGTTGCATATTACAGCAGTTTGTTGTAGAACGTCAAAGCCGTAACTCTACTAATGTAAATCACAGGCATGAAATATTTTCTGCCCTTTCAAGAAAAAATGCAAGGCTTAACAGATCGAAGGCATTCAGGAGCATCACCGCAGAAGCAACCGGTTCTTAAATAAGCGCGGCTTTTTTCAAGTGTTCAAATGCTACGGCTATTACAACACCGAATACTAAAATGTCGCGTCTCTTGCGCTGCTGCTATTTTTTGGGAGCGCAAGATTTTGCTGTGTAAAATTCAAATTCAACAAACTGACACCCGTACTACTTTCTAAGCCCTCTCTACAAGTTGATACAATATTAGTAGTTCCGTCGCTGCTCCGACTATCAGGCAGTGAAACAGCCGGCTAAGTTCTTCCTCTTGTTCAGAGTCATTGTCACTGGGATCGCCTGAAGCCTTCATCGCCATATTGAAGTATGCGTGCACAAAAACATTATTTTTCAGCGTTTAATTATATACCCTGTTCGTACGCAGAGTATGAATGCTGGCGCAAAAGCCGCACCAGTTCCGCTTACAAGCAGCTGATAATGGCGAAATCTGTAGAACACATCTAGCCATTGACATAAACGTTTTACTGTCGTCGATTCCGTCACACCATGTTGAAGGAAGCATGTGGCTCGTACAGGACCATATTCCCGACATTCACCATATGCCTGAGTTGGTCGCGTATTCTGTATCACTGGAGTACACTCTTCAAACTTAGTGTTTCAAACGCATACTGTGCTCCGAGATCCCAGTGAAACGCAGACAAAATTTCGTGGCCAGCCAAATTTTCCCTGTTATGCGTTGGCTTAAGCAGTTCTGCTGCGCACTGCCCGGGATGAACTGTGAACTCTTTGCGTGTTTTCAAGGATTTTTCGGAAAGACACCGTTGACTTTGCAAAAGGACACAACGCTGCACATTCGACTGGATTTCTTCCTCTCAGCGGACAACAGGGCTTGGTGACTCTCTGCTGCTTTGATAGCTTGGCTATGGTCTTTAGCAACACATGACGGTATTTCAATGCGTCCCAGAACTCTTTAGTAAGACGACCTTTTGGGCACGTTGGTTGCTTAGCTTCGATTTAACTTCAGCGCGAAAAAAGACGAACACAATTTTGTATTCTATGAGCGCATGAGCGGCCAAACTTTTATATTTCCCATCCATTGGCAAAGTAAAATCAGTTGTAGGCGCAGCGATTGTCGCTGTCGTGAGTGTTTTCTTTTCATTGTGTTTGTCTTTTTTTCATACTGCAGTTAAGTCTGCTTCATCCACGACGTGAAGCGTTAGAGCCGTGGCGAATATTAATTTTTCCATTATAGCAATTTTCTGCAAGACCCTCTTGTTTTTGAAAAGACTTTCAAAAGAGAGGAAAGCACCACATTCCATATTGTATTACTCGGAAACTTGTGGCTTGTGCTCACACATTTGCCTTAGTTGCATTCCTGCCTTTCCTTGAATGTGGCCAATACCGCACGTACCACCAATTCCACCTCAATTCCCTTCACTTGTATGCCTAATAGTTCAGCGAGATCCTCGAATTTGGCATTCTTGATGCTATAGGTAGAATAAGAGGGTTGTCACACAGCTTCCGCCCTCACCGTTCGATCACGTTCCTACGAGGCACCCGCGCTAATACAAGACGTACTGCGTCCGCTGCTATGGACGAGAATGGCGCTATGGACGAGCGTGCGGCTCACGTAATCACTCTGACATGAGGAAATCTCTTAATAACGAGAGCACATGCCACTTTCGTGTTGCTGGCATTGTTTGTTACCATCGCCTCTGACTTGTCAGTGCCGACGTATTTCATTTCAACAGATTTCTTCTTTCATATAGATCACGGTATGCCTGTTATCACCTGTGTGGATTGACTTGAAAAAAGTATTTAAGTTAATGACAGACTCTCCTTCGACGTTCTTCCAGTATCAGTGACAAAAGTGATGCAAGGAGCCTTTTCCATACTTTCTCTCAGAGATATGGTAGTCGTTTCGCATACTGCATCAAGCAGAGGGCCAGACAAGCTGCGCCGCCTTGTTGGCTTGCAGGAAGGACTCAGTGCTTTAACTGTAGCCTGCCAGTATTTATTTGTCCCTAAGGTCAACGGAGAGTTAGAACCTTATATTGCATTTGCCGGTGCTTTTTCAGTGTTCATTGCGTTCATTCATTTTCGGTGTTCATTCTTCTTTAAGTGCCATTGTATCGATGAACTGAGTAACCATCCCACTCGCTGATGATTCGCTGCATACTGCACTGCCCGCTCCTTCTCAACTTCTACTCTTACCTAAGAGGCTGCGAAAATGGCTTCGTGGTGTCACTTCGTTTCCAGAGTATTTCAGGCGCAGAGAAAAATGTTGGGAAAGTCGAGTGGCATTGGGAAAAGCGCAGCTGCTGTTGCATTACTCACAGTCTGCGGGTCTGCGTTTCCCGCCAACATTTTTTCCGTGAAGTGCATCCAGACCTCGGAAAGTAGCTGCACAAATAGAGAGTCCGCTTTCACACTGCTTTAAACGGCAGTCGTGCACAAGTGTTGGACGGAAAGCCAAAATACGGCTATAAGAAGCATTAAACCGCGAGAAACGGCACCCAAACTATGAAGCTCTGCTGGTGGTGGAGCTGACATTACGCCACATCGATGGCGATTAGTGAGTCGTCGTTCGACGCTTCGGTTTCAGTGGTGAACTGTGTGCTGCCGAAGCTTTATTTCTGTGCATTTTCCCACTCGGAAATTTCGGCGATTTCTTCGAACTGCGCTGAAATAAACAGAAAAAGAAACGTTTTTTTTTTTTTCGGGATCTTCCTGTTTTTTCCCCTAGCTTCAGATCGAATGCAGCGCTCAGAAGAAAAACACCTTTCCGTGCTGTAGCGAGTAAAGAGATGCACTTTTATTCTTAGCTTCTACTTCGCGCTATGTCAACGCGCCAACACCAAAGAACCGTGAAACCTTTTAGGCGAAACATAACATCAGCAGGTGCTTCAGGTTTAGATAGCAGATGCCGCGGCTAGCAACATCTTTTCCTTCCATTTTCATTTTATTAATAAATAGCCACCACCAACAACAAATCACCGCTGAAAGCTTCGCTGCAGCTCCTGTATGGCACAACAAAGTTCCAGAAATCCACACTGTAGGCGTAAGAACTATCGCCTAGAAGCCGCTGGCCAACCAATAGCCCGGAATGCGGGCCCTTCTAAACACAAGGAAAATTTTTAGTTCATTTTGCGCGGTGCACGACAAAGTGTGCTGTGTGGTGCAATATCAGTTTTCCTCTTCGTATGGGCGCTGCTGCAGAATGCACAGCCTGAGGGCGAAGTGGCCACTGAAATTCACTTGGGGTTTCTTACATACATCCGTCTGAACGTTTTAATTCACGGAAACGAGTTATGAAATCGGCGTTTAAAGGGAATAGACGTTCCTTCATAATATCTACTGCCTCGCTGTACGCTATTTCGTAAGTGCAGAGGTTGACTGTAAAAGCGCGAGTTGAGCATGAAAAACTAAATCGTTGCACATAATACATACTCCATTTAACACACGTTTGAAAACCCGTATGCTATATTTTCGTTTCAGAAGTATGTCGCGGGAAACTTTCTTCTTAAACTGTGTTTTCGAACGGAAACAAATATGAGGTGTATTTATTGTGTAAGCTTAACTAGTTCGAAAAAACTCAAGGATATTTAGTAGAAGCGTTAGCAATATTCCAGTGTTTACGCCAATTGCCCAAGTTAATTTGGTTAAATATTCTTTGGCTTTGCCACGCTAAATTCTTCTCAACGTAACTGTTTTCGCGAGTGATGAACGGGAATGGAAAGTCAAACACATTCAATCTCATTTCAGTGCATTCCGTACACATGAACGGGAACTATTTTCTTTAAATCAATTTTTTAAATCAAACTATTGCCTTTAAATCAAATTGTGACCTTTAACGCTATCGATTTAAACGCCACAATCTCCAGAAAATCCGGTGCCGGTGTCGGTGTTGTAAGCGAAAAATACCAACATGGCTCTGGCAGGCGGCCCTTGGAGAGAAACCTAGGAGGCAGGTCGGCCACCTAGATCACGTGACCTTGCGACGTGATAACAATCCGCCCACTGCATAGTGAGCAAACTGCACACCCTGGCAGGGGGCAGTTACTGCCATGATAAGTCACTCGGGAAGAGCAACCTGGGCCGGAGAAGGCCCATAGATGGCAGCAGCTGACACCGCAGCGCAGTGGCGCATTGCTTAACCAGTGCACCATTGCACCAGGAAAGGTGCGAATTCTGCCAGGGATCTATGAATGTAATGTAGAGAATGACATTCTACGTATGTGGGAATAAACCCATTACGCTATAAAGCGGAGCTTAAGTGTCTCCTCCATTTTTTTTTGTGCTATGGTTTCAAGTGTGTTGCTAGCACAACCCTGCAAATGGTCATCGACCATCTTTTTTGTAGCGATAGCTACATTACGGTAGCATTTCGAGTCTTCAGCGTGGCGGCGCCGCCACACTGTGGCTGCGCCGCCAAGCTGTCACGTGGTTGGTCACGTGGTGCGGAGCAGCTGCCCGGCAGTTGAGCAGTTAAGCCTAACTATATGTCGTGTACATAGCCAAATAGCAACGACCACACGGCAGATCTTCAGTTTTGTGCCCGATTTTACATTTTTTTTTATATTTTCATGATTTTCATGATTTTTTCGTGTCTCTTACTATATTCATCAGTAATTGCAGAAAATAAAAAGTTTCTCCGGCCCGGAGTTTGCGCGCCTTAACTTACTGCCACTAGATGGCGCCACTGTGTTTACATCCAAACACACGTAGAAGCAACGATGCGGCACGGCAAACAGGTGTCGTAGTTGTGCTTTTTTACAGCGCTCGCAACGCAACGTGCGCTGTGTATGCAAGCTTACTGAGGTTTACGCCGTGAGATTGTCTACTGGCCAGGGCAGGCAAAGGTGTCTAGCTTCACGGGCACATTTGAAAAGCGGCTGAGTCGGCTCTTAGCTGAAGTGTAGTCGGTACGTCTTTATATGCAGAGAAAAAGATTATTAAAGTGTAGCATCTCACGTCATAGAAATGATTGCAATGCATTCATATTTTTTTTTCCTTGAACGCTGGGCATCTGCCATCATCATCACTCGTTTTAGCATTATGGTAACTTGTTACGGGGAGAGGCGGTACGCTTAAACGTCCTCTGGCGTACGCCGCTCTAACCAGAAAGTCCGGCGTCCGGTAACGCGATAACGGTAACTTAAACACGGTAACGATATGCTATAACTCTTTAGTAATTGCATGTATACAATGCTTACCTAATATTTAATTGTGGTTTTATTTCTATACCACAATCCATTTTGTTTTAATTGCCTACTAAATTCGGTATACAACTGTCCCCGGACGGGTGCCCGTTGTTTTCGGAGTATATATAGCGCAACAAATGCATACACGTGTAGCGGTCTCGTAACGCGACACTTTTCCAACCCGTTTTAGGATATATTTTTATAAGAGGAGAGGGGGAGGGATGAGGGGTACTACCAATTTTATTGACCGCCATCTTGGATTCGAGAAACCAAAACTATGCCGCCATTTCGCCCCCTGACGTTATACTCACATAGTTCAACCTCTATTCACCATATTGGACCGTAACGTCATCATTGACACGCGGCAAGTGATTGTTTCTACAATGCTATTGTAGATGGCGCTACAAGACTCAATGCGATATGCGCTGTTTTCTAGTTGCAGCCACAGATGGCGCTTTGATATCACGGAGCAATGGAGAAAGCGAACTAGAAAATTGACAAGCAAATATCTGGACAGCAGTAGGAGGCAAATCAGCAATTATCGGTTAAGAAAAAGGTCAGAGAAACAGAAAGAGCTTTGTGGAAAACAGGGATGCTGAAGAAATCAGCACAGGGAACATACAGCAATTTTAAACAGGAAATTGGGAAAGAAAATATCTATGATAATTGTAGGGGAAAATTTTTGTTGTTTCAAGCCAGGACGCGAGTTTTGCAGACTAAGACATATAGAGTCAGGTACCACGAGATAGACACGTTGTGCGTTGCGTGCGGAGAGGAGGAGGAAACCGCTGGACACTTGATACTTTTCTCTAAAGGGCCTCACCCTACTCTGGAAAGCAGCGGGGCTGATTTATTCAAGGCATTGGGGTTTAAGGACAGCGAAGAAAAACCAGACTTTAAGCGGGTAGAAGTAACCAAGCGAAGGTTACCTGATTGGCGGCTAAAATCAAGACAAGAGTAAATTTCATTAGTGATGGCTAGGTGGCTTGAGCCACCGCCCGATTTAAAGGGTTCAACTGTATCCATCCATTCATCCATCCATCCATCCATCCATCCATCCATCCATCCATCCATCCACCCACCCACCCACCCACCTGACAATGGGTTGGTTCGCTGCTGAGTAATGAGAGAAGTTTTAGTTTAGGACTCTGCATCAAAAGCACGCGTTCTATGTGGAGATGATGCGGTGGATCTCCGACCTTATGTTGGTATCTTTCTTATGACCTATACCACACAGCAATCCGGAGCAAGATATCCGTCACGAACTAGTCAGAACTCAGGACCTGAATCAAAATCACCCACTGAAACAAAATATTCGGTACCACGAAGCTAGAAAACATTGTACAAATCGCTGATTTTCTAATTCGAAGTTACCTGAGAAGGTTTTGCGGTGCTCTATTGAAAAAAGGAAGCCGTTCGTGAAACCTTTGCGTAATAATAAGGGAACCAAGTCGCACAGATTTCAAAAGCTCGAACCACGTCAAAACTCAATGCTTTCCGCAGCAGCATTCCTGGAATCTTTATCCCTCAGTTTTCTGAGCTCAATTACACCGCTTAACGCATACCGTACAGCGCTCCCAAAGCTATCGAAGGTCTTTACGGGCTGGCAACGCCCATACCCGAAATGTAGTGTTCATTATGTCCAAAGTAGACAAAATCACTTTTTATCGTGATAAATATTATGTACATTATGACTGCAACTTCCTGGGCTTCCTTTTTGTCTTTATCACATTTCCGTCCAGCCTCTCTAAAAGACCTCAAGGAGTAATAGTGTAATGACCCATAGTGATACGCGGCAGTCTCGCGCATTCGTTCCTACTTCATCCACAGCAAAATAATCACTCGCCATCAGTGCACATTACATCAGCCAGCTCAATAACTGAATGTTTGATAAATTTGACCATGATTTGCAATGCTTAGCAGGATGTTTTATATCTACCTCTGTTTTAGTCCGAACTGTCATCGAGGCTTGTAGAAGCTTGAATGATAAGTAGTGGGTCGTTAGGGTCCGAGGGTGGACTTCCTGCTTAGTTCTGTCCACAGTTCAACCTATAATTGGGTAAATACGGTACGTAGTTTTGAATGCTCGCATATAAGTCGTGAGCATCGATGCTTCAGCAGGAATGTAATGCCGTTTTAGGAATGGATGGTGCTCTGCGTGGTGCCGCCCCCGCGACCCGGGGTGCCATCTATTCAAACGTCCGGGGGTGAGTCTCTTTTTTCTCTCTTTCTGTAATTGTCAGTGCTTCATGTAGGCACTTAAGGTGAGCTCGCTCAGTTTGTGTTTGATTAGTTTACAACTGCATTAAATAGCGTCCCCATCGCAGCATTATATGGCAGAGCGTCAGACAAGCTCCGTCAACTTCTCGTGCCCTGGCCTTCGTACTGGCACCTGGGCAAGTTGATTTTCCTAGTATACCTCTCCTGTCTCCTCCTCTCTTCTCGTTTTTTCTTACATATTTCATAGGCGGCTAGGGTTAACCTTGTGTGGCGAACTATCCTGGGTTTCGTCAGATCTGGTTATAGTTGAGGTGTATAGCTGGCGTGGGCAGGACTTGCTTGCAAGCTCGTGTCCTGCGCCCTAGTTGGGCTCCATGGTGGGTGGCTAGCACTGCGACCGAACTACAAAGATATTTGATGGCTCATTTCTTACTTTCCGCTGATCGTCCTCCAAAAAGAAGGCGCACCGAAGAGACTACGCAATTCTTTGCCAGCAAGAGAAATTTCCCGCGCTACCATGTAGTACATAGCGAAGACCCTGAAAAAACCGCTCGACTTGAGTCACGCTTCCTTGTTTTAAGAACCCTAACTGACGCCATAGGGCAAGGTTACAAAATCAAAAAGTTACCTAGTGGAGACCTGCTTCTGGAAATTTTGTACAAGCATCAATACGAGAAACTCTCAGATGTTGCATCATTCGGAGAGCTTCCTCTAACAACAAACCCACACACATCACTCAACACTGTTCGTGGAGTAATTTCCGATTATGACCTTAAATATCTAACCGAGGCTGAACTACTGGAAAGATCGAAAGGCCAGAATGTTACCAATGTCTATAGGATCAAAATAAGACGCGGCAACACGGGAACACCAACGAAACACATTGTCCTCACCTTTGCATCTAGTATACTTCCCGATTCAGTGAAAGTAGGTTATACAAAGCTAAAGCTCAGACCATACATACCCAATCCACGCCGATGATTCAAATTCCAGACGTACGACCACGGCTCGCAGAGCTGCCGGGGCAAACAGACCTGCGCCAAATGTGCTTCCCACGACCATTCCGCTGAAAACTGTAATGTTGAACCCCACCTTTGCGCAAATGGTGAGGGCAGTCATCCGGCTTACTCACGGTCATGCCCAGCCTGGAAAAAAAAAGGAAATAGTAACACTAACAGTCAAAGAAAAGATATCATTCAGAGAAGCGCGGAAACGACTCTCGTTGGGACAAAACCCAACCTACTCTGATGTGGTGCAACAGGGCACAACATCACAGCGGCCTTCGGCGCCTGCACAGCTCACACACATTGAGCCTGTAGCAGTGCCATCCGTTCCCCTGGTGGCCGCAGCTAGTTCTGCGCCACCATCCACAAAACTGGCCGCGCAGACCTCCAGGTCAGCTGACCCCAAGGCCCCTCCCCATACGGAGATGCCCGAAACGACGACAACCGTGCGTTCAGGACGTTCGTCCAGCGTATCGGAAGATACGATGGACACAACTCCTCCCTCGCCTCCGTTGCAGCGGCGGCAAAGCTCTATCGAGCGAAAAAAAAAGGAATAAAAGCCCAAGAACTGGTCCAAAAGACCCATAAACCTAGGTTCTAAGCCTTATCCCTATCTAGTCAATATTTATGGCATTTCTAGTTCACTAGAACTGTCGCGGACTTTTACACAACTACACAGACGTAACAGATATTTTAAATTCATTCTCCCCAGTAGCAATGTGTCTCCAGGAAACTAACCTAGGACCACCGAAAAGAAAATTATTAAAAAGTATCAAGTCTTTCGCTGTGACCGACAGAACTCAAGCAGGCTTTCTGGAGGCGCTGCTATTGTGGTCCAGGGTAGTGTTGCTACTCAAAAAATTGACCTAGAAACCTAAAAAGCTTTTTAGGGAAGAAGCCGAATTGGAAAAAAAAAATTTAGAAAATTTGAGCATTAATGAGATAAATGAAAAATTCACTAATTGTATATTAACTGCCGCAGATTTAGCTATTCGTCAGTCTTCAGGAGTGGTGCGACCAAACCACAAAGTGTGGTGGACAAAAAACTGCAAGGAAGCAAAAAAACAACAAAATAGAGCTTGGGGTAAATTTCGCAGGTATCTGAAACATGAAAATCTCGTCAATTTTAAGAAAGCAAGAACTAAAGCTCGGTACATCCGTCGCATTGCCGAGAAGGCTTCATGGCAGAGTTATGTTCATCTATGAACAGTCAAATCACATCTAAAATATGTGGGAGCAGGTTTGAAAATTAAACGGCAACTTCTCACCGTTCACTATTCCTATTCTGACAACACCTGGCACTGAAACAAGCATAAAGGAACAGGCAGACATCTTTGGTGAACACTTCGCTGCAGTGTCCAGTTCATCGCAATATACGCAGTCATTTATAAAACACAAAAATATAACCGAAAAGCAAAGGCTTCCAATAAGTGGGGTTGTAAAAGAACACTACAAAAATCTAATAACTCTCCAAGGAATTAACAGAGTACTGTCTGCCGGAAACAAAACTGCTCCAGGACCCGACCAAATACACTAACAAATGCTTGCCCATCTTTCTGAGCCTGACGTAGAAGCACTTTTGAGCTTTTTAACACAGTTTCGATATCAGGGAAAATATCTGAAGCCTGGAAAAAAGGCAATTGTTGTACCGTTTCTTAAACCGAATAAACTCCCAACCTCTCCTAGCAGTTATAGACCCATAGCCCTTACGAGTTGCCTCTCCAAATCCTTTGAAAGTGTCCTGAATATAAGATTACATTTTGTCCTGCAATTCTGCGAACTTTTTGATATCCATCAATGTGGTTTAAGAAAGGGATGCTCCACAACAGATCACCTAGTCCGTCTCAAAAATACTGTCAGAGATGCTTTTATCCACGAACAACACTGTCCTGCCATCTTTTTTTATTTAGGAAAAAGCATACAATAGAACCTGGAGGTTCGGTATCCTTCAAGATTTAGCCGAGCTAGGCATCCGTGGCAGAATGCTGAACTCCCTTAAAGACTTTCTATCTAAAAGTTCATTTATTGTCCGCCTAGGCTCAACCCTTTCGAGGAATTTTGTTCAAGAAAATGGAGTATCTCAAGGGTGTATTTTAAGCACTACCCTTTTTGTTATAAAAATAAACTCTCTTAGTAAAATTATCCCAAGGTCCGTTATATACTCAGTCTATGTAGATGACCTTCAAATAGCTTGTACATCCTCCAATGTATCAACATGTGAAAGACAAATAAAGTTGAAAATAAATAAACTAGCAGCATGGGCGGATAAAAATGGTTTCCGGTTTTCCCCACAGAAATCAGTGACAATTCTGTTCTCATTAAAACGAGGCATACATACAGATCCCACCCTTCACCCTAACGAAATAGAGTTACCGGTAAAAAATGAACATAAATTTTTAGGTATAACATTTGATAGAAAGCTTACTTTCCTGCCTCACATTAATGCGTTCAAAAGAAAGCCTCTCAATCCATGTGCATACTCAGAGTACTTTCCCGCAAACACTGGGGTTCCGATAGGACATGCCTTCCAGAAATTTATCGCTCTGTAATACGCTCTACCTTGGATTATGGATGTATACTTTATGGCTCAGCGAGACCACCGTATCTTAAACGGCTGGATCCGATCCATAGTTTAGGCTTGCGTTTTTCCACTGGTGCATCCAGGACGTCGCCCATAAGCAGTCTGTATGTAGAAACGAACGAGCCATTGCTTACAGACCGAAGAACGATGATCACGTGTTCCTACATGCTTAAAATCCGTTCACTACCTAAACACATCTGTCACCAAATAGTCACAAGTGCCCATCCAGAATGTTGTTTAACAACAAGCCGCAAAGTACCAGGCCACTGCTCTTGCGTTTTGAACAGATGCACCAAAATCTCGGCGTACTAGACACATTGCCTGGCATTGCTGGAAGACGAGATCCACTGCCGCCATGGTGCAAATTCCCGAAAATCCGTGGTCTCACTCTTACACATTTTGCAAAAAACATACTCCACAACAGCATATATTACAATAATTTTTTGCACTCGAGGAAAAATACAGTACTTGCGCAGCTTTTTATACAGATGGCTCGAAAACAGATGTTTACGTCGGATGGGCAGTGGTACAAGGGAACTGCAGTCAAATAGTAAGGCTTCCACAGTGTGCATCAATCTTCACTGCGGAATGCTACACCGTCTATGCAGCCATTGAACAAATTGTAAAGAACGTCAAAAACAGTATTATTTACACCGACTCGCTTAGTCTACTTACAGCTCTCCACTCCAGAAATGCAGTCACTCCTATACTTGGTGATATCATACACAACATAGTAATAGCCACAGCTAAAGGACAAAACCTAAAGGTCTGCTGGGTACCAAGTCATATCGAAATTAAAGGCAATGAGAGAGCAGACTTATGCGCTGCTCAAGCATGTAACAAGCACATTAAGAAAGTAAATATTTGGTTAAAAGATTGCATTAACTTAATACATCGTAACATAAGACAGAAATGGCAGTCCGCGTGGAACAACGAAGTAAAAAACAAACTACACAATGTGAAACCAGTTATAAGTGAATGGAAGTCCTGCGCCCATCAGGAACGTTTTAAGGAAGTGATTATCTGCCGTCTTCGTATAGTACACACGCACCTCACGCACAATGTCCTACTCACAATACTAGATCAACCTGTTTGCGAAGAATTTGGAGACAAAGTTACGATTAGCCATATTTTATTGTCTTGTGCCAAACTAGAAACACTAAGGAAAAAGTACTTTACTAAATTTTACACCGAATGTATTCCTTTTCATCCTGCACTGCTTTTAGGAGATGATGCAATTACTGATATATTAAGTGGTTATAGCTTTCTCAAAGAAACTGGATTTCTCAAGAGTCTAAAATTTTTTTACCTACTGGTCTGTCTGTATTTTAGTACACCTCAACCACTTTCTCATTTCGGAGGAAAAGGGCTGAGGTTATTTCATTTGGTTGCGTAGCGGCTCCTAGTCCTTGCCTAGCCAAGGACGGGTGATGAGGTTAACCGACCTCCTTTACAACATTTATTGTTAGCCATTTATAAATCTTGTTTTTGTTCTGAATACTGGGTAGAATGAAATATCTTTTCAAGCTTTGTACTTAGCCGTAAGATTTTATCTGTAAAAGTCTGCATAAAACAATTCCTGATACCTTGAGCTTGGTGCATGATAGCCTTGGTTGCTTATGCGCCATTAAACCCAACACAACAACATTTATTTGCTCGCATTTGCATGCTGTATTACTTGTGATTTATGTTGGGAACAAAGAGACTTGTACTGAATTTCACACTCAGCTGCTGAAGCACTCACGACAACCACAGAAGAGAATAACTACAGGGGCTATATGAATCAAAATATGGAGTTATTAGCATTAAATTTTTAGCAGTATTATGAAGAATTTAAATAATGGAAAATTGAGGCAAAGTTGTAATATTCATTTATTCTGCAGGCAACACCTATCTAAATACACGGCTGGTCCTGCCAAACTTAAGGTTGCTGAAAACCAAAAGGCACTTCTCAGCAAAATCATTTCCAGCTATCATGCGTTGTCAATTTTTTCCGCGTGTTTCTTTCTAAAAACAAATCCACAAGCAGCTGTTTGGACCCGAAGTCATTATGTCTAGTGAAGGGCCGAAATGAAAGTAAACAAATCAGAAACAGACCTTACGAAAATGAGATACAGATGCAAAAGCTTCTATTGTAACAGTGCAAATTCTTTACATGCTAATTACAACTAATATAAGTCAACAATTGCAGAAATGAAATCGTAAAAATGTGCATGAGCTGCGTGAGTTGCAGAAGATGCAGTCGAAGCAAACAGGTGGTTCTAAAGAAAAACCTACTATACGGATGATTTTTTTGTGCACTAAACTGACGGGTGATTTTTTTGTGCACTAAACTGTTTGTGGTTGCATCATATATAAAAATTTTAATATAGTTCATTCCTTTCCATCGACTACTTGTGCTACGCCTTGTAGCTGCCTTTTGTTTCACGCGCCTTTTGTGATCGATATCTTTTGTGAATGAATATCGCTTAAAGGCCCAAATACATACAATAACAGCGTCTGGCTCACTAGTCTCGATTTCTCTTGGCGACATAAAGGCAATAAAAACGTTCAGGGTTATGTTCAGTGACAGCTCGCTCAGAGATGGATAGATAGATAAAGAGGAGGAGGGAAAGGCAGGGATGTTAACCAGAAAGGGGTTCCGGTTGACTACCCTGCACTGGGGAAGAGGGATTAGGGGACTAAAAGGAGGAAGAGAGAAGGGAACAAAGGCATAACACACACACACACGCACAACGCTGTCACAATAGCTCGCTCAGACCTTCGTGAAGTGCTAAATATCACACGAATGATACGCATGCGTGCGCATGCAACCACACGAACGTTGCGCATTTATCGGACCCAGCCATTCACTGAATAAAGAGAAAGAAGCACCGTAAGCTCAATGAACCGCTTACCATGCAAAGAAGAGCACATATGTTCCCACGCAACGACATACCAAAGACTCATGTAGTTGATCTAAGAATCAGATACCCAGAGCTCGTTGACAAAGTACGAAAGGCTGCGCAAACAAGACGCCCACTATTTTCGTTGCTTGGAGCCGCCAATAAACTCGTCTCAACTCAATCTGCACGTGTATTCATTTCAGCACAGCGAATAGGCCTGATGTCACCGCCGCCGTTCCACAGGTACTTCCTCAGAACCGAAAAT